>ML677374.1:9460018-9836273 GCA_007922305.1 Dermatemys mawii
GTGTGTGTGTGTGTGTGTGTGTGTGTGTGTGTGTGTGTGTGTGTGTGTGAGAGAGAAAATAAACCTTAAGAGACAAAGGATTTCTATTTGTATGCCATGATTTTGTACTGTCAGTTAAATTACATCCATGCAAATGTTAATTTCCATACACCAAGCCATATGTTCGAAATTTTAACAGACACCTCCCTAATCAAAGAGGATTGCCTTTCAAAGTTATTTTGGGGTTTTCTTATTTTATATAGTAATTGTTCACTGAAGCACACTTTTACACCTTGAAAGAGCCAGCAAGCCTTTAATCTAAAATTGAAGTAACAGGCAGGTCTTTTTTTTTGACCATTTGAAAGTTCCTTGACTGGATCAAAAGTGGCTCCTTTTAAAGGCGAGTCAAGATAGCTTCAGAAATGGGCTTTTCTTCTGTGCTGCTCTAAGTGATCAAATACTTTACAAAAAGGAGCTGAAATATTCTCTTGGACCAGGACCCATCTCCCCTTGGGCTGCGATGCCGTCACATCTGACATTGTGACCTGGCTCAGGACTGAGCAGTGCTTGGATGAGAAACCTCCAGAGGTGCAAGTAAGTCAGTATGCCCCGGTACGGTGTACCGGCAAGAGCCTGTGCGTCGTATCAGGGACCGACTTCCCCAGATGCCATTTTAAAGGGTCTGGGGATCCCAGCAGTGGCTGGAGCCCTGGGCCCTTTAAATTGCTGCCAGAGCCCCACTGCCGGAGCCCTGGTTAGCAGCGGAAGGGCTTGGGCGACGATTTAAAGGCCCCGGGGCTCCTGCTACCTCCCCAGGCCCTTTAAATCGCCACCAGAATCCCAGGGCTCCCAGCCACCTCTGCAGCTGGTAGGTCCAGGGGTGATTTAAAGAGCCCAGGGCTCCCAGATGCCACTACTCCAGCCGGAGCCCCAGGCCCTTTAAATCCTGATTTGAAGGTCCTGGAGATTTAAAGGCCCTGCCTCTTCCGGTTGAGGTCCCATTCCCTGCTCAGGAGTCCGGAGTATCGGTAAGTCCTTTAAGTTACTTTCGCCCCTGGAAACCTCGATCCTACTGAACCTATACCCAGTATAGTCTTAAGGGCACTGTGCTGTTGGGGTATCATTTGGATAAGAGATGAAAATGAAGTCCTGGGAAAATATCACTATTAATATTTCCTTAGCACTTCTTTCAAAAGCAGGGGTATTAAAACAGAGTACACTGGCCAAACTGCCATGGGGACCTTTATATTTCGCCTAAAAAGATTCCCTGTTTACTTTCCGCTGGATATGTTATTCTGCACTTCTTGCCTATCCCTGTCGTGTCATGTTGTTATTCGCTTTTTTTTTTAATAGTTGCTGCCTTGCTCCCCAGAGTTGGCTGCATTTCTTGTGGTGGTGGTTGGGATGGGGGCATAGTGTATAGTTTGTACATAGAAGTCCCCCAAGTTTGCCAACTGTGCAGAAAAACTTTGGAATGAAAGGGTCAAGCTGTATTCAAAGTATTGTTTTCTTCCTACAGGGCTTATACCTACGCTGGCTTAGAATATGGTGCAGAATGTTACTGTGGGAACAAGCTCCCTGTAACTATTGCAAAGCAAGAAGAGTGCAACAATGAATGTAAAGGAGAGAAAGGTTCCATCTGTGGCGGGGTGAACAGGCTGTCTGTCTATCGAGTGGAAGACCTACGGGCAGGGGCCAAACGACGTAAGTAATGTAAAGCTATTTGATGAGTATTTTCTCCCAATAGGGACAGGGCATTCAGCATCCTGTCCTGAGTGAGGTTCATCCTGCAAACAGGGAGCTTCAGACGTCAGTGGGGGAGAGGAAAATTATCATTCCACCCTCCCATCCTGATCCAGAGAATCCTTCACTGGGGTTTTAAACATGGCAAGTGACAGCTGACATTGCAAAGAAGCTTCTAAGGACATGAGCCCATAGGTGCCAGCTTCCCCCAGGGCCGGTGGATGCTCGCACCCCCTGCCCCGCCCCAACTCCACCCATTCCCCGCCCCCATTCCAACCCCTTTCCCAAAGTCCCCGCCCCATCCTGCCCCTATTGGACCCGTTCCCCAAATCCCAGCCCCGCCTCCTTGAGTGTGCCATGTTCCCCCTCTTCCTCTCTCCCTCCCAGCCACGCAAAACAGCTGGGGAGAAGCAGGACACGGCAGCACGCTCAGGGGAGGAGGCGAAGCGGAGGGGAGCTGGGGTGGGGAGCTGCCAGTGCGTCCTCTGCAGCCACCAATTTTTCCCCATTGGTGCTCCAGCCCTGGAGCTCCCATGGAGTCAGCGCCTGTGCATGAGCCCATATCTTCAAAGTTACTTAGGCAATTAATTCCCATCGATTCCAATAAGACTGAGCTGCCTAAGACTTTGAGAAGCTGGGCCATGATGCCCACATATGGCTGGCGCAAGTATCCGGCTCAGCTAGGATGGTTGTTCAACTGGTTATTTAGGAGAAGTGTGAAGCATCTGACTCAGTTGCATCAGAGTTGCTACATGAAGAGTTTAAGTAACCATGGGAACCAGTAAAATATAGAGCATTATGACTGTCCCCACAACAAGAGATCATCACGAAAAAAAATCTGTCTTATGTTCATCATCACAGGGCAAAATGCACGTGTATTAGAAATTTAGGAAACTATACATTTCCTCTGCCATGTGCTTAAGAGAATGCATGCATCATTCTCACCCCAAACTGTGTCTTAAACAAAATCAGTACATTTCTGTTTCCAGTGGTAGAGGAATATGCCTCTGTCTCTTCTAGGTTTGAGCTGGTAATGATAATACACAAAGATTTGCTAGTTCCTAAAGGACACCTGTTCTCCTAATAGCTGCGGTTTGTGGGGCGTTTTGCCTAATTTTGAGCCAATGCTTGTTCTGTTTGCCATTCAATTAGGATTTATCATGGGAGATAAATATATATAAACCTTCAGACCAGCACAAACCACATAAATGTCTAAGCAGCTGAGCAGTCTTTACTTTTACAAACCTTCTGATTCCTTAACGTTGCTATTTGCTGAGAACAAAAACAACAAAGACCTTTGGTTGCATCAGCATACACGGTAAAAGAAGAGAGTCAAGATTTGTACAATAATGCACACCGCTACACATTAATTGTAGATCACATGTAAAGACCTAAATTGCTAATGTCAGGCTGTCAGGATTTTTAATTCTGAAGGTAGGTGGTGTGTGTGTGTGTGTGTGTGTGTGTGTGTGTGTAAGAGCCAGATTATGAGAGTGTGTGTGTTTAAGAGCCAGATTATGATGCCTTTGCTCATCTTGAGTAAGATTTTACTCTTTGAATAATCTCATTGAAATCAGCAAGACCACTCGCCAAGTGAGATACTAATCGAGGTAAATAAGTAGAGCAGAATTTAGTCCTGGAAGCAACATAGAATGAAGTCATCTACGGAATATAATCCACAAAGCAGATACCGTGTATGCTATTGCTGCTCCTGCCCACTTTCCCGCTATTCTGCCTCTAACTTGGCCCAAAGCATCAGTGGTAGAGTAGGTCCAATTTTTTCCCATGGAACAGTTTTCTCCTTGGATAATGCTGGTTTGACAGAATCAAAACACAGGAATGTGTTTATTGTGTCTAAGCTTTCCATGGAAATCAGGCAGGCCGATCAGCCTCCTTAGGGTACGTCCTCCCTACCACGGGCAGCGGTCGATGTTTTAGCGATCGATTTCTCGCGTCTTGTGAGGACACGAGAAATCGATTGCTAGCGCTGGCCCCGTCGACTCCGGAACTCCAGCTCCCCTGGAGGAGTAAGCCGGAGTCGACGGGGGAGCGTGCCGCCGACTGCCGTCGCCGTGAGCATGGGAGGTAAGTCGGCTGCAGATACGCCAACTTCAGCTACGTGATTCACGTAGCTGAAGTTGCATATCTGCAGTCGATCCCCCGCCCTAGTGAAGAACAGCCCTTACTTTCTCACCAGCCTGCTAAACAGCCCACAAGGTAGTGGACAGCTGCAACGCCCAGGTTCCCCAGGCTCCCCAACAGTGAACCTGAGGGATTTTCTGGAATATGTTTAGTAACAGATTTAAGTGATAATAGAAACAGAAAATAGTTACGAATAAAACAGAAAGTCACACTTCCTCAGGACTAAAACTTAACTCAGGCTACAACCCGTGACTCAGATAAATTTTTTCCTACAGCAGCCTTTCAATGTCACCACCCCAAAGGGCCAGGTACCCACCATTCACAGGTTTGCCCAGTTCTAGCCTTATAACATATAGGGATGTATGATGTCTGTTCTTTATAATCAGCTGGTATGATGCCCATTGGTATGTTCTCATAGGGGGACAGCTCTGGGGCAACCACCGTATCACCATTTGTACAGTGCTTAGCACAATGAGGCCTCTAGGAAATAATTATACCAATGCAGTAAATGGAGAAATAGTTCATCTTGAGTTAGTAGTTTGAACTGGATTTTTTTGAGGGGGAGGAGAATCAGTATGGAATTCCAGCAGTTCCTATCTTTACCTCTGTCATTCTCTTCTATCTGTCTTTCCTTCTCTGATGTTTCCTCATATATCTTTGCCATCTCCCTCCTACCCCACACTCCTTCCACCCTGCATTTATTTATGTATGATTCTCAGCACTGCCATGGTATACGCCAGGACTGAAAGCAGGCAATGTGAAAGTGATGGAGTGTTCAGATCACATAATAAGATTGTCATTCACTGAGTATTGGTACCCTGTCTAACCAAGCAGACCACATCAAAAGCCATAGCACATAGATGCAGCTTCCTTACTGGAATAAAATAAATTACTTCTAGGGAACATTAGTCCCAACTCCTCTGAGATAGCACAACTGTTGTGGGTTAGGGTAAATTGTCAGGGTAGGGTTACATGGGCCAATTCATTTGTCTTGGGACAAATGGGGTGCTTATGAAATTGAAGTGAAGACCTGGCCTGGATGGGGAAGGTGCATCTGTATGTACAGAGAGAACTAGCAAGGTATATGGACTTGATTTGTCTTTAAATGCAGCAAAGAGAACACATGTTGCTGTTGGCGAATTAAAGAGACACACGCATAAATGCTGGACCTGTACCTCGTCTCTTGCTCGTATAGATCAGAAGTAACATCACTGAACTGTAATATTAGACCCTGCACAAATGTATGTGAGATCAAAATCTACCAGAAGGATACGCTCATCTATGCAGGAGCCAGACTGTCTCAGTGGCTGATTCAAGGCAGTGGAATGAACCCACACAGAAATGGAGGACCATCACAGATCTCCCCACCTTCCACCTCAAGTGCATTTCTTCAATTCACCTTCTCATGTATAAACAAAGAAGTATGGACATTTAAAAACAAACAGTAAAGCCCCACTGCACATGCAGTTCTCCTGAGGCGAGGATGAGAGAGAGAATGAACCACACGACAGATCTTGCTCATGTCACTTAGTGCTCTAATGGAAGGGGCTCCTATGCCACAGTGTTCTAAAAAGCTACGTAGACTAGAATGGATTAGATCCTTTGCCTCCTGTAATCTTATCACATTAATATGTATCCTGTTTCCTTATTCCTGTTGACTATATTTTGGACTCCACTTTTGTCTGGCACACAGAGCTCATTTTGTTCCCTCCTAAAATAGAAACAAAGAAACAAAAAGGTACTTTTTGCCTGAGAATTTCATAGCTGGCCAGTAGTATTTGAACATGCCATTCTCCCATTCATTTCTAACAGTAGTTGGGCATCCAAATCCTGTAGGTCACTTTGAAAGTCTCAGCATTAAAAAAAGTCATCATTTGGTTCTGCAAGCAGAGTGGATACCATTGCAAGGTCAGCATTTGGCATCAGATGCTGCAGAGTGGTATCTGGGCTAGCATAATATTTTCTTGCATTTAACATATGCTGATGGCTCAGTGGTACACTATGCTTTTAAATGGTGATCACATCAAGCTGTTGAGATGCCAACACAACAGTTTAGCTTATCAAAAAGAAGATCAAGAGGTGACTTGATTATGGTGTAAAGCTACCATGGATAAATAAGCTCCCAGTGAGATAATACTGGTCACTAAAGGGCTCTTTAATCTAACAGAGAAAGACATATCAAGAACAAAAGGCTGGACGTTAAAGCCAGACAAATTCACATTGGAAATAAGGAACACATTTTAAACAGAATGATTATCCCCTGAAGTGATAGATTCAAATCAAGACTGAATGCTTATGGAAAAGATGCTTTAGTCAGACAAGTTATTGGGCTCAATACAGGGTAACGGGTGAAATTCTTTGGCCTGTGCTATACAGGAGGTCAGATTAGATGGTTAAATGATCCCTTCTGACCTTAAAAATCTGTGATTTTGTGCACAAAAGATTTTGTGAGAGTGAAGTGATACTGGCAATGTGGCCTCTTGAGATCCCTTCTGGGAAACAAACACATCACCTTGAAAATTGCATCTTAGTGACTGGATCTCTGATTCCTTCCTCCCACTGAGAAATGTATAAGTTTTGGGTCCAGATTCTATTTGCATATGCACCTTTGTCACTGAGGAGCAACTCCATGGAAATCATTGGATTTACTCTGAATTCACACTGGTGTAACTGGAATTGAAATCTAGGCCTTGTTGCCAGACAGACAGTCATATGCATGTAATCTCATCAAGGTCTCAAACTACATCTCCTATTAGTTCAATCCAATATTAACTATATTTGCTCATTTACCATGATTTTTTGTTCTTGTTTTTTTTTGGTAGCTGCATTATTGCCTGGTTGATAGAACACTGGACTAGGGCTCAGCAAACTCGAGTTCTATTCCCAGGTCTGTCAGTGGCTTGCTGAGTGAGCTTAGGCAAGTTACTTCACTTCGCTGTGCCTCTGTTTTCCCATCAGTAAAATGGGAAGAATGACATTTGCCTCCTTTGTAAAGTGCTTTAAGATCTAGGGTTAAAAGTAGGTACTGTTGTTATCTGACTGGTTTAGTAAAATATCATTACTTTCTGTATTATCATCATTCACCTTCTCAAAGAGTAGGAAAGCCAATTGCATGACTACACTAGTATATTTCCAGGACAACTTTGCAAAGGGACGTTTGTCCCTGTATGGTAAGTGGGACAGAACACTGCACTCTAAGTACTAGCAAGACTTAGGGTCAGATTCTGATCTCAGTTACTCAGCTATGAATTTGGAGTAACTTTACTGACCTCTTTAGTTACAGAGCATTTACACTGGTGCAATGGAAATAAGAATCTGGCCCTCAGGATTTCAGCAAAGCGCATGCATTCTCCCTGAATGACTTGTAAAAGCTGAGTTTAGATTTTGAAGGCTGCAGTGAGCTCTTCTGATCTGAAAAAAATGCAAGTGAATGGAAAGGGGGGATGTCTTTGTAACTAAACAGATGTGCAGAATGGTGGGTCCCTAAAGGGGCTTCTGAACTCATTTAAATTCCATTTCTTTTCTTGAGCAGATCATGGGAAGCTTTGTAGATTTTTTTTATCAGGGCTTTTAAACCTTTCAGGGGAAAAATATCTTCAAAAGAAAACTGGGGCTTGAAAACAATGGCAATGTTCTCCACCAGTGGAATTTAATTTAAATTCTTCTCTGCAGCCCTACTTCCAATAGTTAATACAGAGCTAAAGGGATGTGTTCCTTTCAGATTGCAGGACTTGCAACACATTTTCCTAGTGTCTCTCTCTTGGTCTCTTATTTCTAAAGTTCTCTGAAAATCCATCTATATGGAGAATTTTTTTTAAAGATTCAAAATGAATATTGTCCTTTGTGATACTGACAGGCTACGATGAATGCTGTTTTCTCACGAGAAACCTATTTCATATCCCTGCAGGGAGGAATGTTATCTATCGAGGATGTTTTAGAGCTCCAAAAAATTTAACAGTCACCTTTCCAGCCTCTTTGATACAGTCCAATTTGACAGTGGAGATGTGCTCTGAATTTTGCTCCAAGAAAGTAAGAACAGTTCTCATTTCACTTTTTGTGTGTGTGCACTTGTGTGTGTGTATAATTTGTGAAGTAAATAAAGAAGCATAGTGACTTTGGAGCTGTGGATTCAAAAATTAGTTTCCAAAGGACAGATTTCTTTAAAGGAAGCTTATGGTGGTCTAATTATTATTGCTTATGTGGGGGAGGAGAAATCAGAATTCTGCCACTCATGATGTCGTCCAGGGAAACCAATCCTAAGTGACCATCCAGGGGGCCAGCAGAAAGTCAATATTGTATGTCACATTACTAACCAGTACAGACCTGAAATTGATGCTAAATAGGACAAATTTTTCCCGTAGAGATTCAAGTTCAGCACCTTGGGTGTTCAACATGCATATTGAATGGAAGAATTACATTCAGCTGTACCTTGCTCTACACTGCTATGTACTTTGTGGGCCTGATTCTGATCTCAGTTATACCAGTCACCAGTCACACTGCTGAACTCATTGGAATTACAGCAGTACTACAGTAGTCTCTGGGTGATCAGTATCAAGCCCTGGGGGCAGATCCTCCACTGCTATAAATTTATACGAGTTGAGGATTTCGACTTCTGTGTTGCCATCTACACACCTTTAAAAAACAAAACAACAACAACAGCAGCAGCAGCTAGTAGCGTGGGTGGCGGAGAATTATTATCTGGTAGCATTTTACACCAACTGTGGTCAGATTTACCACTAAAGTCACCCTCAGATGACATGGAGTAAACCAAACATTCAATTAATTTGTCTTCTAGTAACACAAAGTGATTAAAACTATTAAGGCATGAAAAACAAAATCTTCATAATCACTAGGTAGAGTAATTTTAGCAGCTTTTATCCCTTGATGGGGAGTGGGAAGTCTTTTTCCAGTTAACATATCCTTTATGCCACCTCCTCAGTTCAATGTGTTTTGAGAAAATGCCACTGAAGCGTTGTTCTGTGTTAATTAATTACCATACTACGTGTGTGTGCATACGTAATACCGATATAAGGAGTGTGTGGGAATAAGGGGTAGAGCAAAGCACTGAATTGAAGGATTCCTGGTTTCTATTCCCAGCTTTGCCCTTTTTTTTTTTTACACAGGGACATACAGGGAAATCAATCTGAACCACCTAAAAGTGTGAATTTTAAATGAAATTGTTAAACCGCCTTAAATCTCTGTGTGGACACTCTTATTCAGAATCAGAGTGGCCTTAATTCACTTTAGAAGTGAATTAAACTAAACCGAATTGAGGCCACTTTAATTTGGAATAAAAATGTGCACATGAGTTTAACTCATCCACTTGTGAGGTGTAATTATTGCTTGTCAATTTCTGCGATGACTGTATGGAAAACTCTGAAGAAGAAAGGTTATCATAAAAGGCACTCAAACACATATGCCTACATTTTCACAAATGACTGGTGATTTTGGATGCTTCTGTTTTAGGGATACCTTAAAGGGGCTTGATTTTCAAAAAAGCTAATTCATGAGTACTTAGTTAAGATAAGGCCCTTAGGGACCAGATCCAGCTCTCACTGAAGAATATGGCAGGCTTTTTGTTGACTTCATTGGGAATTGGAACCTGACTTAACTCAGTAAGATAACAGGACCTGGGCCAGATTTTCATCTTTGTAAATTGCCATTTCTTCATTAGCTTTATTTATTTATTATTCCAGTAGCACCCAGAGAACCCACTCAGAATCACGGCCCCATTGTGTTATATATTTGTATAGCGTGTGAGAATTGTTCCCTGCCCAAAGACCTTGCAGTGTAAAATAAGCAGAGATTTTTATTTCAGGAGGACAGATAATTTCAAAGTATTTTCCTTTTTACTTTTAGAACAGGTAGGTTGGGGAGTTACACCTATGTTCCCATCTCAAGGAAAGCTGCATCAAAGGTTTAGCCGTGATCAGAGTTGAACTAATTATATGTGCTTTGTATCTGTTGGTAATTCATTAAACGAACGGGTTTATAATAAAAAAAGAGTCTTCTTGGCTAGGGTTAGGATGCATTTATGTGAGTGGAGAAGAAAATGCTGTAAGGAAGACAAACAAAAAATAATTAGAGTTGTTTGCAGCCCTGTATTATGTGCTGTGTTAATTAGAAAAGCAATGTTAAAGTGCCTGGGCCTTGATATTAGTGGGACTCTGATGCCAGTAAGATGCTCGTATGAGCAGTAAGGGCTTGCAGGCCCTGATCCTGCAAATGTTTACACACAGAGGAACTTCATAAGCTGCCAGATTCTGCCATTTTGGGGCATGTCAGGTAATAACTTACTCTACACAGGTGAAATCCTGGCTCCACTGAATTCAATGGCAAAACTCCCAGTGATATCAATGGAGTCAGGTTTTCACCCCATGAGTCCCAAGAAGTCCCATTTGTTTCAGTAGGATTGTGGGTGCAGTAAGGCTTGTTCCAGCAGAGCATTTAAGCATATGCCTAACTTTAAGCCCACTGACTTCAGTGGATCTCCACTGCCTTAAAACAGGAGTAAAGCAGTAGAGAATTGGGCCCTTTGAACTACTTCACATGCTTAAGTTTAGGCATGTGCTTAAATCCTTTGCTCAATCAGGGGCTGCGTCACTACTGAATGTGAGATTGGCAGAGTGGGGATGGATTGTAGTTGTTGATTAAACAGTAAAGGGAAGTCATGGCTGAATACATTATTGTGCAATCATTCCATTTTCTGCATAAGATATGCACAAAATCTGAATAATCAGAGGGCTGAACATAAAGAGCTGAAGCCCTGCTTGGACTCCTGGTGTGTTTCCCAGAAGAAGTTGTTGGGCTCTCAATGAGTGCAGTACATTTGCTGAAAATTGTTCACTGATGAAGCTAGCTCCCTGTTTTTTCCCTTCCCCAACACACATTGAAGCCAAAAAGGAAGATTATATAGTAATTTTTATGGAAATAAGCTCTTAGGAATTCCCTCCAGGATTGAAAATTGCTCTCCATTTTCAGAATCAAGTCATGTTGCTGAAATCTTAATGTTGTAAATAAAGTAACATTATTATCTGAAATTCTCCAGTCACTTTGAAAATGTACAAAGATTTGACAGTTTAATATACTCAATGAAACAAAACAGTTCAAGCAATTGAAGGGGAGATCTTCCTCTGATTTAAAAATTGCCAATATATTAAAGTCAATGGCATTGAAGGAATGGGGAAGAAACTCTTATTATCTTGGGTTTTCTTTGGGGCTGGCAAATGTGCAAGAAACTTTAGTGAAAAATGCACTGTGTGTGGTGAAATTGGCCATCAAGCCATGTGTTCAGGCTGAGCAAGGCAGCTGACATTTAATGTTGTTGGGGGAGCATTTCCTGAAATGTGATAATTGATTGGCTTGACAGTTTTGTCCACTTGTTTACAGGCTTCACTGGGGCTGACACGCCAGCCCACAGTATGACATAGGGGTGAGAGAGTAAAACTCTGTTTGTGGTTTATTTGAGAAGAACCTTCGCAGGGAGCCAAATTCTACACCCAAAATGGGCATTTGTGTTAACTTCAAAACCTATGTTAGAATGCATGAGCATCTGTATTCCAGCCAGTAGGAAAGTACTGATTACCTCATCCTCACACATAGTAAGGCAACCATAGAGAAATGTTGGGGCTACCAGGAGTGAGACTGCATTAACTCAACATACGCACTGGTGGATATCCCCACCATAAGAAAAAGATGAGGAGCACATATCCATCCTTTCCCCTCCAGGGTGGCGTCTATGCTCACGCAACACAGACTATTCCTGTTAGGAGCACAAATAATAGACACAGAAGCTTATATATCAGTGCTGTTTCTGGGTCAAGCTGAGTATGTGCATAAAGAGCGATTATTACTCAGTGAACCCCAGGCATTGCTCCAGATAGATTTCTCCCTGAGGATCTAGGGTTTCAACCCCTCCTGATCCCCTTTCCTCTTGCTGGATATGAATTCTCTGTTGCATGTTTACGCACAGCATACTGGTAGAATTTGGCCCATTCACTAGACACATCTAGTCAATGTACCAGGTACATTTAGCCACAGGATGTAGGATTAGTTCCAAGTTCTGCCACTTGTTTGCTGAGGCCAAAGTTCTACAGACAATGGAGAACCCTGGGAAAGGCACTGAGATATAGATATAGAAAGAGCAATAAGAAATAGCTCTTGAAGTCTGTGGAGTCTGACCAGCATGATGCTTACGTATGCAAGAGGAGAACTGGGCTTTTTGTGGCTTGCCTCAGTTTGAAACATTAAGCCGAGTTCACCACCACACAGTATCTTACACACCAGTTCACATTTGCTTTGTTGATGGAAATGACTGTAAAGGGTACAGAGGATGGCAAATCAGGCCCATTTGCTTGGCTTTGCTTAGACTTTTGCAAGCTTTCCATAGGTGCCATCTTGCTAAGAAAATGATAACATTTTATTCTAAAGCCATATTAGGAGAGGAAATTTATGATTTTACCTATGCTGAAAAGCTGCAGCTCTGTTTGCAAGCAGAAATGGGACCATTATGTCCTTGGACTGAATCTGCAAATACTTTTTGACAATCTCACTCAGTAAGCAAATGTTGGTAGTTTGGGCACAAATGGGGCACACATCGTATTTGACTTCTTATCAGAGGCTAAGCACTGGGGCAGAGCAAGAGATAAGTCACTCAGCAGTTTTGTCACGCGCTTCCATAGATGAGAATCAAGATGATTTTTAAAAGGCAGTTGCTAAAAGTGTAAAGATAGTGGCAGCTTAGCAAGCCCTTCAAATAGATTCAGTGGAATTCAACCCTCTGCATGCTTGAATAGCCCTTTGAACTTCTATTAAGTGCTTGGTCATGGACATTGAGCTTCCCTGCTACATGCACATGCAAATACACCCACACTTCATGCAAACATTTATTGGGACCCTGTCTCAAAATTTCACGTCACTCTTCTATGGTAAAAAGGAAAAAACTCAGATCCAACCATTTTGATTCTATATGCCCTTGTTCAGCAAAACACTTCAGCACATACTTCACTTTAAACCACATAAGTGATCACATCCTTGTTAAGAAAAGAACTTAAGCACATGTTTAACTTTAAGCCCCAGCTTTAATGCCATTGACTTCAACATGACAAGTACGTGCTTAGATGCATATGATGCACACATTGTGAATCTAATGCACCAGCTTTATAGCTGTGTAAATTCACTGAGGTCAGCATTTTACTCCCGATTTACATCAGTGCTGAAGAATTTAGCCCACCAGATTCTTCATCTCTTCCAAAATTATTTGAATAGTACAGTATTTACTTTGGGAAAGGGGAACTGAAAACCTAGCACTGGTCCTGGTTCTATGGCCCTTGCTCCTTGACCTCACCATTGCATGATGCTGTAAGAAAACACATTGCTTTCCCTTTCTGCTCTGCCTGCTGGCTAAGCTTTGCAGCTTTTCACCTATTCTGTCCATTCCCCAAGAGAGATTGCTCTGACGACAATGTAATGCATTGCCATTAGAGCTGGTTTAAAAATTCCAGTTGTTAGCTGGAAAGCTCCATATGGAAAAATTATCTCATTTTCATTGAAATTTCCTACAAATTCTTTCCAGTTTTTGATGAAAAACTGAGGCCAAAAACTGATGTGTTTTTGAAAACTCTTTTTGGTTACAATGTTTCATATTTTTGGGAGTGGGGAGAAATCTAAAATTTGGGGTTTCAGTTTTTTTCATTTAAAAACTTGAAAATGGCATCAAAAATGCAATTTTCCCATGAAAATGTTGGCTTTTCACTTAAAAGCCATTTTTCTTCAAAATTATGTTTGCATGGGGGGAAAAATCAGCTCACTGTAATTGCCCCATTTCCCCCCCTGATGAAAATGCAGTTTTTGACAAAGAGAACAAAAAATCAGCCTTTGCAGTTGCATGTCACATGACTCAGCACATCTGGTCTATTTAAATCCATTTTTCAAAAGGCTGTGAGCTCCTTTTCAGGAACAGAAGCATTTTGCAGAGGAACTTTATGATAGGAACTTCTTCTTGACATTACAGACGTTAAAGAACACCACATCAGTTTAATTCTTAGGCAAGCATTGGCATAAATCCTCATTCCAGGAACTAAAGGATTTCCATCCTTGTAACAGTGATAGATATTCACAGCTATAATCCAACAGGCTGTCTTAGCATCCATATAGCAGGTGTTAACCCTCATGCCCAGAAGCAACTGGATTTCCTCGAGAAAGACTTCCAAGAGTTCCACTCCCTTTTAGATAACTAAATAAGGGCCATATTTTCAAAAGTGCTTTAAGCACACAAAAAAGTGGCACTTAAATACAAGCTCAGGAAATGAGATTATTTATAAACACTGTGCAGTCTCCCTCCACCATTGTGTCATTTTCATGTCTAAAAATTAAATAAATAGGCAAAGCCAGAAAGTTGCCAATCCCAAGTACAGTCTTGCAACAACAGAAGAATCAGAGAGGTAGCCATGTTAGTCTGGATCTGCAAAAGCAACAAATAGTCCTGTGGCACCTTAAAGACTAACAAAAGTATTGAAGCATAAGCTTTCGTGGGCTACTACCCACTTTGTCAGTAAAATCCACACCCCTGAAAGATATGGCTAAGCCAACCTAGGCCCCAGTGTAGACGGTGCTAGATCAGTGGAAGAACTCTTCTGTCAATCTAGCTACTGCCTGTCAGGGAGGTGAATTATGGACACCAACAGGAGAACCCCTCCCAGCACCATACTGTCTACACTTAAGTGTTACAGCAGTGCAGCTGTGCCACTGTAGTGTTTTAAGTGTAGCTGTAGCCCAAGCCAAAAGGGAAGTGAATGGGAAGGGCGCCTGTCTTGCTTCTTTAACTCATCCTATAGTGACTGCATATAACTGTGAATATGGTACTATAGATCTCCCACTGGCTCTGGAAACCCTGACTGATGCCCATGTGTACTGTTACTTCAGTCTCTTTGTCTACGGTGGTGTAAACATTTCTTCCTACTATATTTTTAACAGAGTTTGGTGTAAAGCTGATTGGCTTTGTTTTTAAATGACTGTTTTCTGCTCATGATTCATCAGCTTGGGAGATTCCCTCTGAAAGCCATACAAAATAAACATTGTTTGGGCAATCAGACATGTGAATGAGTCAGAACAGGAGATATTCAGCTCTTCGTGGTCTTCCATTGTTTTTGTAAATGTATTTATCATTTAATTCATCGAAATCCCTGCTTTCCCCCTTGATCCCTTTCCTGAAAACACAATTCTTGAAGTCCAAGGACAGTTTTCCTCTCCGCGGCAATTGACCTCAGTGTTATTCAGTTTTGTAGTTCATCTCAGCTACAGCCTCAGCTGCTGAAAACCAGAATAATGGTGTTGATGTTGATGGGGCTATGTTGATTTACACCAGGTGAGGAGCTGGCTTTTGGAGTCTATAAACTGCGGATGAACATCATTCTAAAAAATTAAGCTCTAGTTCAACAACGAATTATTGGGATTAGTAATGCTGACTTTTATAGTAAAAGAATAACATCCTCCATTGTAGGAATTATCAGATGGAATTGTATGGCCCGTGTTCCACAGAAAGTTAGACTGGAGGACCATAGAGGTTTCTTCTTTCCTTAAATTCCATAAATTAGTAGTAGAGATGGAAAATGTTTTGAATCTCTAAGTTCAGCAAAACAATCAGAAAGATTAAAACCTTGTCTTGAGAAGTAGACAACAGGTGTAATAGTGACAGAGGTATGAGATTTTCAGTGAAAACTAATATTGCTTTGATGCTGACAGTTTGCCCTTTGAAGATATAGTTTTTGCTTTTATATTAGGAGCGTCCGCCTAGGATTGTTGATGCCATGGAATTTGCATTCTGATCTGTTTTCTCTCTTGGACAGGAATTTCCCTTGGCAGTCATCAGAGGGCCAGAATGCTACTGTGGCTATCCCACAATGCATTTCACTCTTCATGACAGTGTGGACAGGTTGTTCTGCAGCAGACTGCAGAACGTCAGTAGTATGGCCGAGGTGCCAAGAGAAGAGAATTATTATCGTGTCTATCAGACTCCAGTACAAGGTAAATGCTGCAACTCAGCAAGAGCTCTCGGAAGTAAATGAAGCCTATGTTTACACACAATGAAGCTAGATGTTCACCTTAAGTGAACACCTAGCCATAGAGGTGTTAGCTCTAATGTCCAGGCCACATTCTGTTTTGAATCACTGCAGCCTGCATATACCTAAATTCCCCATGTAATTTCAGTTGTATATGATAGTCTTTCACTTCATTTACCAAACTGATATGTGATTTCGTCAGGCACTATTGAAAAATGGATCATTTTCTAGCCCAAAGATGGAAGCATTTCAATGGCAGTGGTTCCAAAGTGCTGTAGGATTCTTTGTGTGTGTGTGTATATAAATGTAAGTGTTAAGTAGCATTAATATATGTGTTTTATATACACACTATACATATGTGTAATATAGAAATTAACACAAAATTAACACTGTTATATGCAATGTTTACAAGAGTCAAATGGCCATGCAATCAAAACAAGAGATTAGGGACATAACATATTAAAGTAGTGGTTTTTGGAAATCATAGACTCATAGAATATGAGGGTTGGAAGGGACCTCAGGAGGTTCTAGTCCAACCCTCTGCTCAAAGCAGGATCAATCCCAACTAAATCATCCCAGCCAGGGCTTTGTCATGCCTGACCTTAAAACCTCTAAATACCTGGCCTGAAAATTCCTTGTCCAGTTTCATAGGCTTTAGATTTTTCAAACTACTTTAACTACACAAATGAGAACTTTTCCTTCACCCTAAACTGAAACTACACTGACACCGTGTTGAACTTCAATGAGCCTCCTTTCAAAGGAGAATTTCAAACACTTTCACAAACAATGCCTTACAAAACTGCTGTGGGTGTAAGTAACTATCCTACAGGTGGGGAAACTGAGGCACCTCTATGGGTCTAAGTAATTATCCAACAGCTGGGGAAACTGAGGCACAGAGCTTTGCCTGCACTTAAACACTATTTTGGACCATCGGCTCAACATAGTGTGACATCCTGTATCTCAGAGACCAGCACCACCACCCATCACCTACCTACTGAACCCAGCCACCCCCACCCCTTGCTCAGAGCCAAACAATAGTTATATGACAGTCAAACATAGAACCTAAACTTCTAGTTCTGTGCTTTTACCACAAACCATGCTTTCTCTGGGTCATACATATTGCAGTTATAGCTTCAGTAAAACCATTGCTACCAGAATTTCTAATTTACTTGAAACCTCTTCCTTTTAAATGCTCATCCTCATAAGCATCTAGAAGTAGGTTGGCAACATTGGCAATAAGGCTTTAATCCAGCAAATCACTTAAAGTTAACCAGATACTTAAGCACATGAGTAGTTTCACTGAGCTCTGTGGGACTATTCAGAGGCATGAAGCTGAGCATCTCTCTAAGAGCCCTGCTGGATAGGGGCCTAAACTTCTGTTCATAGCCCATTTTCACCAACACATATCAGACTCAAAGTAGAGTAGGTAAGGCCCACTTCTAAGCATTTATTGGTTCACACACTATTTGACTACAGCCCATTAAACTGATCTGAAAATCCAGAGATTTAATTGCACACATTTCAAGATGTTTGGAAGTTCAAGGTACTTTGGGTAAGAATCCAGCAGTTCAGGCTAGGAATTTTCCCATTGGCTTCAGCCAGAGCAGGATCAGGGTTCCAAATCTGAACTCTGAATACTTCAAAATGTGCTTTGATTTTAGAAATCACGTTGTGGAGGGATATTGGGACATCCTCCAGGCTGGATCACATGCAGGCATTTGTCCATGCCAGCTTTTAAATGGATGGCACTGCACGTAATGGAATAAGGCACAATGAGCAGCATTTCTTCTTTGTAGTCATTAGTGATGACCATACATAGCCCCTTCATGGGTTACGCTCATTCCCCATTCTGAGGATAGGCAGGCATTAATAGATATACGTATATAAAACCAAGCTCTTGCATCACACTTTTCACCAGTAGCTCTCAAAGCCCTTTATAGAGGAGGTCAGCATTGTCCCTGTTTTACAGATGGGGAAGCAGGCAGGGAGAGGCAAAATGACTTTCCCAACGAGGAGACGGGAATAGAATGCAGGCCACCCAAGACCCATAGTGGTGCACCATCTACTAAGGCACACTGCCTCATATCCACCGGCAATGGCACTAACGTAGCATCATGATTGTGAAATCCTTCAGTTCCACAGTGTAAGATGTCTGTGCAGATTCTAAAATATAACTAAAGAAAATAGCTCATAGACCACCACTCTCTGCTTTAAAGTTAAATCTATTTCATGTTAACATACACACATGGTCAGGATTCGATACTTTCTTCTGAGTGAGAAAAGCTCACATTAGATAGCCGACCTTACCTTCTACAGCTTCCCTTACTTTGCAGACTGAATTTTGAGGCTGTCATGGGCCCTGTTTGCAGCAGATCTGACATAAGGTGCTCATGACACAGGTTACGCCCAACCTTTTGAAGTACCAGAAAGCCTAATTTCTTTTGATTTCCATGTCAGCACAAGCCTCTCAGGAAGATGTTGAACTGAAGTCTGAAGCTCAATCCCTGCCCTTTCTCCTCCCCACCCCCAATGTTGTTTATGGCCAATTGACTACATTTTCAGATACAACACGAACACTCTTTATATGAATGTTTACAGGTAGAATGTGGGTTTTAAGAGACTATCTTGAACTAGGAGTCTGCATCTTCCCCGCCTATAAAGAACCCCGTACAGATAAAGACACAATCTTGCCTATTGTTGTTCCATAGTGGGTGATCAGAGAGCAAGTGTGGAAAATTGGGATGGAGGTGGGGTAATAGGCACCTATGGAAGAAAATGCACCAAATATCGGGACTGTCCCTTTAAAAATGATACAGCTGGACCCCCAACTTACAGGAAACTCCTCCTATTACAATGAGACACTTGATTCACAAGTCTAATGGCACATTCAGACTGCCGGGGAATAGCCAGTCTCCCAGGCAAATAGCAGTTACCAAAATTATGCATCTATGGGCTTTTATTAGAACCTGTAGGTAGGTACAATAATTTGCTGCAGTTCTAATAATAAAGCATTGCTTATCATGACGTCAGTCTCTTGAAAGCCTCCCCTAAGGACAAACTCTTTGGCCTCTTAAGGCTGAATTAATTTTGAGAAGTATCTGAATCACAGCTGGACTCAAACTGATATCCTATAGTATAAATAGAAAAATGAAAGCAATAAACCTTGTAATCAGTAGCTGTCAGTAAAATAAATAAGAAGCCACCATGTTTACAATGAAATATTTTCTGTACTTACAGACACCCGATGCACAGATAGGAAATTCCTCACTACCAATTCCAAAGTGTTTGTTGCTTTGTCTAGTTTTCCTGGGGCCGGGAATACTTGGGTTCGTCATCTAATAGAACATGCCACTGGATACTACACTGGAAGCTATTACTTTGATGGAACCCTGTACAACAAAGGTATTGTTGTCGGAGACACATGAAAACGTTAAATCAGCTTTAAACATGCACGTTTATTTATTTGTCTCAACATTTGTTTCTGTTTGGAATAAATACATCTGTCAATATGATTAACACCTGTGTTAAAAATTAAACATTTGGAATGTGAGAATACCAGCCTTTCACGTGTATTGTACGGTGTACAGAGGCTGGTTGAGTAGCATACATAAACTGATTCACAAACATTTTCATGAGTGAAAACTTGCTCTGATTTGTGGGATCACATTGGGTAAACTATGCAAATAGTTGAGCATCTATTATTATTATCATCATCCTTGTCTGTCTCTCTCTCACACAGACACCATACCTCTTTCTCCCCTCATCCCATTGTCAGAACTGGCCCATAAAGAATTTTATAAGCAACAAATGAGCTAGAGTCTTAGGCTAAGATTTTCAAAGGCACCTAAAGAATTTGGGCACGATTTTCTAAATTGACTAGTGGCTGTGGGCCCAATAAGACAAGTTAAAGGGCCATAAATTTTTAAAAGCTCTGAGCATGAGCTTTCTGAAAATTGGGCCCCTTTAAGGTGTCTCAAGTTGGGCACCCAAAAATCACTGATCGCTTAAGAAAATCATAGAATGACAGAAATGTAGGGCTGGAAAGAACCTCAAGAGGTCATCAAGTCCAGGGTCCTGCACAGCGGCAGAACACCCCTTACAGGTGTTCATTCAACCTATTCTTAAAAGCTTCCACAACCTCCCTTGGAAGCCTATTCCAGAGCTTAACCAACCATATAGTTAGAAAGCTTTTCCGAATAGCTAACCTAAACCTCCTTGCTTCAGATTAAGCCCATTACTTCTTGTCCTACCTTCCGTGGACATGGAGAATAATTGATCACTGTTTTCTTTACAACAGCTCTGAAGGCTATTACCGGTCCCCTGTCAGTCGTCTTTTCGAAAAGGTTTAACATGCCTGGATTTTAACGTTTCCTTGTAGGTCAGGTTTTGTAGAATCTTTTATCTTTTCTGCATGCCACAAGAACTCCTTGTTCTTTTTGCAGATACAGACTAACACGGCTGCTACTCTGAAACCTTTTATCATTTCTGTTGCTCTTCTCTGGACTCTCCCCAATTTGTCCACATCCTTCCTAAAGTGTGGTGCCCAGAATTGGACACAGCACTCCTGCTGAGGCCTCACTGGTCAGAACACAACACTGACCCCTACAGGACCCCACCAGATATATGAATAACTGACAACTACAGTCTTTCAAACAGTTTTGCATCTGTCTTATAGTGATTTTATCTAAATGGCATTTCCCCTACCGCATCATGTAGGACTGTCCAAAAGCCGTACTAAAAATTAAGATATATGATGTCTCCTACTTCCCTCCCCCACATCCAGTAGGCCAGTAATACTTTCAAAGAAGGAAATTAGGTTGATTTGTCATGATTTGTTCTTGACAAGTCCATGCTCACTATCCCTTACAACCCTATGATCTTCTAGGTACTTATAAATTGTTTAATAATTTGTTGCAGTATCTTTCCACTTATCAAAGTTAAGCTGAGTGGTCTAGAATTCCCTGGGTCCACTTTGTTTCCATTTTTACAGATCAGTTCTGTGTTTGCCATTCTCCAGTCCTCTGGGACCTACCTATTCTCCATGAGTTCTTGAAGATAATTGTTAACCATTCTGAGATTGCTTCCACTAATTCCTTGGCCACCCAAGTCTCATCTATTTACAATTATTAATATCGTGGTAGTACCTGGGAGTCCCAGTCATAGATGAGGACCCTATTGTGCTAGGAGCTGTACAAACATGAGGGGGAGGGGGAGGTGGCCCCTGCACCAAAGAGCTTATGGCCAAACAAAATTAAGAATTAATAGTCACATAGCTGGTCATTGATAGAATCAGGAATAGAATTCCAGACCTCCTGCCTCCCAAGTCCAGGGCTCTGTCCACTAAGTTACTTTGTTTCTTGTAGTTAGAATTTTACACCACTAGAGGATCTCATTTATAATGTGAAACCTGATTTTTTTAAAAAAAACAATGAACTCCTCATATTTTAAAACAGGATTTAAAGGAGAAAAAGACCACTGGAGAAGCAGGAGGACTATCTGTGTGAAAACACATGAAAGTGGCAAGAGAGAGATTGAAATGTTTGACTCCGCCATCTTGTTGATAAGGAACCCATACAAATCTCTAATGGCAGAATTCAACAGGAAGTGTGCTGGCCACCTAGGATATGCAACAGATAGGAACTGGAAGAGTAAAGGTAACATGCCAAGTCATTGCTAACCAATGGATGTCTAAAAATGCCTTCAAACAACAAGCCTTGAAAGTGGGGTGCTATGGGTAGGGCAATGCACTGAGGGCCTGATCAAAAGCTCACTGAAGTCCATGGGATTCTTGTCACTGAGGTTAGTGAACTTTCTATCAGGTCCAAGGGCAGAGGGAAGTCCCCAGAAACCTCAGATCTGAATTTTGGAGGTGGTTAGAGTCTTAAACCACATCACCGGTCACAGGAAGGGAGCAAGGCACCAGAACTAGCACAGCACTGAAATTCCAGTAGTGACAAAGGAGGAGCAGCCTAGCAGAGAGAATTTCTCTTTGCAGAGAAACCCTGCACAGAACCCATTTAATTAGAGAATTCCCCTCTCCTGCCCAGTATCTAATAGGTGAGTGCTATTAAACGGACTAGTTTAAGATCAAGGATATGATGGAACGGGATTTGTTGGGGTACATTTTTATGCATTTTACAGGCATTACTGTAGTACAGATTAGTAATAATAGGAGTTATTGACCGTTACTCAGAGCCCCTGAACATGTTTTAACAATGCAGCCACCACACTTCATTTTTCTTTTGATACTTTCAACTGGCAAAGCAAATGACAACTTTAAATTCCCCACTGAATGCATTGCTGCATTCATACTTTACAATGCTAAAGAATGTAGCATGGTCTTCTCCTTTTGTATACCCTAAGCATTAGAAAAAGGGATGGGCAAACTGCACAAACTCTTTGGGGGGTTCTCCAACATCGTATATTTCTATCCTAAACCCATGGTTCCCCCTTATCCTGCACAACCAAGGACCATCCAGTTACAATCTAACGAACAATACAAAGGATAGGAGCGGAGCGGAGGCATTGGGTGAAAGAGTTACCTAAGTCAGGCTAGGGTGACCAGATTGCAAGTGTGAAAAATCAGGATGGGGGCGGGAGGGGGTTATTGGCACCTAGATAAGAAAATGCCTTCAATATCGGGACTGTCCCTTTAAAATCGGGACATCTAGTCACCCTAGATCAGGCACATCTGTGGTAGAGCTGGGATTAGAACCCAGATCTCATGACTTCTTGTCCAGTGCCCTCTTCTTAGAATCGCTCCTCTCTTTGCAGCAACTGATTAAATAAATGTGCTGCCGATTTACACCAGTGGTTTCAACATACCAGTGTACTACTTGTGAAGAATTAGGCACAGGCTTTCTAGTTCAAGCAGGAATTAATTCAGTGAAGTCCTATGGCCTGTGCTATACAGGAGGCCAGACTAGATCATCATAATCGTTCTTCATTTTTGAAGATTTTATACATTTCCTCCCCACACACACCAACACACCCCTTTCTTGATTTCTGTTTTTCTGTATTTTCTAAGCAACATGCAAACTCAGCAATTTTCATATTCAGACCAAATACACAGAGTTAGTATGGGTTCAATCTAGAGCTGATTTTAAAAACAGTGAATATTTTCCACTAAATGTTAATATTTTTTTGTAAAAAAAAATAATTGAAATTTCAAAAATTTGAAAAAAAAAATCTCACCAGCTTTAGTCAAACTTAGACAAAAAGAAGACAAGACAAGTACTGCTCCAATTTATACTTTTGCTGCCCCATTCAGCAAGATCAGATTTTGCCCCATTCTATTGCTGCCTCAGGAGAATGTTTGGGAAATTATTAAAACACAGTGTGAATAAGATCATCTAATATTTCCCCACCTTTCCATCTCTTTCCTCAATGTTTAGAATGGCCAGATTTTGTCAACAGCTACGCCTCGTGGTGGGCCTCTCACGTCTTAGACTGGTTAAAATATGGAAAACATCTTTTTGTTATTCACTATGAAGACTTAAAACAGAATCTCATCCCCAAGCTGAAAGAAATGGTGGAATTCCTAAACATGACAGTGACAGAGGACAGACTGCTCTGTGTCGAAAACAACAGAGATGGGAATTTCAAGCGGTCAGGTGCTAGGCAGAAGGATTTTGAGCCATTCACCCAGGAAATGAAAGATCTTATCAACAGCTACATCCTGACAGTGGATGAAGCACTGAAAAGAAGAAACCTGACAGGGCTGCCAAGAGAGTATGTCCCAAGATGATATCCCAGTTGCAGTTGGCTGTGTTTTTAAAATAAAATAAAAATAAATAAATATGAGACCAAGAGCTTTATAGCAGCAAAAGCAAAGATGTTCTTGGAGTCTGCTGAGGAATGCAAATTCTCTCCTCTCTTGGATGTTCTTCAGAGGCATTAAGTGCTTCAAAAGGCAAGCAATGAAAGGTGGAAATTGGGTTATAAACCAAGGAAAAAGCTGTTAGTGTCCGCCTGTGTGTGTCCTTCCCTATATAAATGGCTACAAATTTAACAGTTATGCACTGCTAATTCTGGAAGAAGATTCCTTCTTCTCATCCTTACTGTCTACTAGCAATACCCGTCAAGAATAACTTGAGATTTTGCAGTGCTTGATTTGGAAATTCATCATACGTATGTATGGAAAACCCTCAAAGGTGATAAATATTTTCACCCAACCTTTTATGTAAGTTAGTTGCTTTCTTTTTAAATTTTTTCCCCTCCCATCTCCTAAATTCTCTGGTTGTCATCTACTCATCCCCAAATCCTCACATTAGACTTTTTTTGGTGTACAAGGGAGGTGCATCCTGTCTCCAGCTTACGTCCAGCTCTTTGGGCTGGAATCAAATAAAGTAGTGGGTCTCCCTTAGTGGTAGGATATATAGCCCCATGCAGAAGAGGCCTGAGCAGGGGAAAGAAGGAATTCCCAACAGGAGAAAATGATGATTCAGTATAAAGGGATGGGCAAAAGTTCCATGATATCATCCCCCTCAAACCAGCCCCAAATTCAGAGGCATACCTCCGGTTTGGTAAAGGCCCCATTGTATATTACATCCTTGCTGGGTTGCGGAAGAGTGGCGAGATCAAGAGAACAAAGCATTTCATTTCTCTTACGAGTACACTCAGTGCCTGAGTGAGAACCCTTTGTCTTTAAGTTTATGGTCTCTACAATGGTGTGCCATTTGGACCCACACGACAACTTCGCTGTGTATAGTGCTGAAGCATCAAGAAAGTGCTTTTCTATTGCAAGGATTGCGGCCATAGTCAAGTGATTAAAACTAGTGAGTTGAAGGTGGCACAGGCAGCCATGGGAGAACAGAAGCCCTATGGGTGAGCAGTGCTGCTGTTAGACATGGTGAGTGAAGAAGACCATGCAACATGCTGTCACACAGAATGCTTGCTGGCCTTTTCACAGACAAAAAAAATTCCTACTGGGGTAGATTCACCCCTTCCAGATCCTCACCCCTTCCAGATGTCTAAGCAATTTAAGTAAAGACTATGCTGCTCATTTTTGTCCTCAGGAGCCACCTCCAGCTTTCCTCCCAACTACTTAAGGGCTCTTATTTAGAGTTAATGGTGAAGTAACTTTTCCTTTGAGACAACGTAGGTCCAGTATGTAACTATGGTGGTTGTACGCTGAAAGGTGGAGGATTGTCCAGGCTGAGGTTGGAGGTGAGCGGGTTAATTCCATTATGCTTCCCTTCAATTTATTACATCGAACATACGCAGCAACATGATATCAGTTAGCTTTGTGCATTCAGAAAAGAGCTAGCTTCACTCTAAGGGTGTCCAAGAGCCACTCTTGGTGTCAGCAGGAGTCACACATGAAGCTCAGACATATCATCCTACATACTTTGGGGCTAGGCCTGGAAGATTGTATTACTTTACAATGCATTTGTTCATGTTAAGTTTTATTAATTTCTCCCTGAACCCTCAATGGAATATTAGTTTTAATAACAAAATAATAAAACAGTTTATATGAAGGGAGCTGGACCTCCTTTGAGTATGTACCATTGATGCTTTGAAAATATAGTAAATCAAGCACAGTCTGCTCTGTGTCTTTAATAAGTTTTCCTTGTTTGTGCTCTGCATGCAATTGTCTTGTTTGTTTCTTCCTTCCTCTGAAGAACTGCTCAATGTCATGAAACTAACCACACATCTCAGCTGGAACCAAAAATGGATGGAGGCTTTTTTCCTTGAGTGAGGAGAGAAATTCTGGTATGAAATGGAGAAAAATGCCCACCAGGTGCCTGCTTTTCCACTCTGTTTTTGCAGTTTACACCAGTGTAACTCCCATTAATCTCACGGAAGCTGTTTGTTATGTACATCAATGCCAGAGAGTTTACTGTGAAGCCCAGTAAGACTAATTCTCTTCTCACTTACACGAGTAGTGAACCATAAATGAAATCAATGGAACTATGCCACTGCAAATCCAGTTTAAGACACATGGAAGATGATAGAGACTGAAGAGTGTCCTTGTACTAAAGAGATTCAAGGCTCCATTCAATTTGATTAGTTTTAAGTGGAACCCAGGTAACCTTCAGTATTTTACTCAACAAGCTATGCTAAAAAAAGTAAGAGGGGTCTTTAAAACATAGACCAATCAAGATATGGGGGATAGAAAGAGATCTTTGAAAGCCTTTCTTCCTACCTCTAAGTAAGGAAGACAGCAGTGCCCAGAACTCTTGGTCAAAAGCAGGGCTTCATGGTATTAGGCGCTGCACATACAAGTCGAAGGTGGGAGAGAGGAAGCATTTCTAAATAAAATTTTCATAAGCATCTAACATGAATCTTACCTTTCAGGATCTTGGCATAAGTTCCCATTTTCAAAAAGGGCCTAGGTGCTTTTGGAAGTTATACCCACTATCATATTTTAGCGAAGGAGAACTGACAGTGTCTCATTTCCCAAGGACTTTTATTGATTTCAGTGCTCCTTGGATCAGACCCTCAGTATATCCACACCCTTACTGACCACATATGAATTTGTTTCAAGCAGTGGGTAACTAATACTGCTGATGAAAATCCAAATGGGAAGCAGTTGTGTATACTGAGTACAAACAAGTCAGTCTGTGAAATTAATGAGAATTGGCTTCATAGATCAAAAGGCAGTACACAGTCTCATTTTACTTCAGAAAGCCTAAAATCTTCTCTGTCCACCACCTCACTAGCTTTTTAGCTGGAGTGGAGTTTACCCAGAACATGGGTACATCAATGTAACAAAGGTCATATAATTTTATTTTAAACTGAAGGGCCTGGCTGCAGCATCTGAATTAAGACTATGTCAGTGTTTATTTTATAAGCCATGCATGTAATAGCTTATAACACAGATAATTTTGTTTACATCAGGGCAAAAGAACACAACAGAAGTGATTAACCTAGAAGCAATAATAAAAGACTGATTTAAAATGTGTTAGTTATGAGAAACATGGATTCCAGAAGAGGGAAGATATTTACATTTCTAAAAAATTATCAACATTATACAGGATCTTCATTTCAATGCATATTAATTTAGTGGACCTCATTCTCCAATGAGATCATAAGGTGTCGGCAAATGGAAAGTGGATGTTAAGACACTAAGAAGTCAAAGTGGTGCCATTTTATGTCCACTTTGCAATTGAGTGCACGTGGTACAGGGCAGTGAAAAATATAGGCCGTAACTGTTTAGGCCCCAATTCCGTAAACTGAACAGAACCCTATGCACATACAAGCCCCCTTGACATCAGTGGAAGGCAGTGTTGACCAGTGGACAGAGTGCTGCATTGAAACACAGGAAACCTGGGTTCTGTTCCAAGCTCTGCCCCTGGCCTGATGTGTGACCTTGGGCAAGACACCTCCCCTCCTTAGGTCTCAGGTCCACAGCTGTAGAATGGGGATAGTGATACTTACTACCATTGTAAACCACACGTAAAGTTCTACTAATGACTATTATTATCCTAAGGCTCTATCTATGATGTGAGGCAGCTTGCAGGATCAGGGCTTTACAGTGTAATGATTCCATTCAAGATACAAGGCCAAGAGGAGATAGAAACTGTGGACTTGATTCTTGTTAATACTCCAGGCCTGATTCTCTCTTACAACTCTCTGGCAACACAAAAAGGCCAATATATTGCCAATCAGAATCACAGTCAGTAAGTTGCCAATGGAAGTTTTGAAGGTGAGTGGGTGGGATTGTTAGTTTTAAAAACACTTTGGGCTTTATTTTTAATATGTTCCCCATGATTTTATTACCACTTACAAAGCAAAGAAAAAACCCACATCCATTTTTGCACAAACTGGCTCGAGAATGTGTATGTCGTGCAGCATACTTAGATGCACAAGCTAAATTTTTCCCTTTATCATTGGTTGAAGTCACACATGAAGAGACCCGTTTGCAAATCATCACCGAAGTACTCAAATGAATATTTGGCACCCACTGATAACTAACTGTTTGGGTTTCAATATATGGGATTTATTCATTGAAGTTTGGCCCCCAACCCTGCAAAACCTGGGTTACTCATGTGTATAAAGTTACTTGTATGCTTAGGCCATTGCGGGTTTGAGATTAAAATTTGGTGTGAAATTAAATGTTAATGGGTTCCTTCTCTAGCTGTGCATAATTTAAAAAAAACTGAAAAGCATTTGGATCATTTCAATTCTGTGCAAGTGAGGAAGAATAATAGGACAGTTCAAAAACTCTTGGAAGAAAGCCGTTCAATTATGTGAGCATGTTGTAATGAAGTCTCAAGCTGGCTAAAATTAGATGTTAAGGAGTATGAATATGCAATAGTGTTTTGCATGCCAAAGTGGATTTGTTTTCCAAAAAAAGTAACACTAGCTAACATAGGACCTGTCTATACAGGGAACTATTCCTGATTAACTATATGGTGAATGTTCTTTGGAAGTGATTCAGAATAATCTAGAAGTAAGCATCCACACAGCAGTCAGAAATAGTTAATTTTCTTTAAATTAAGACCACACCATATTCTGGTTTAATTTTCCAGTGTGGACAAGCTCTAAATCTTACTAGATAGGCATATATAGGGCATTCTCCATATTTCTTATCAGTGGATAAATTAATTTATGCAAAATATGAATTAAACGCATTTGCAAATACAAAGGACTGTCCTTGCACAAAAATACATTAGCATCTTGCACCAAAATGCACTTTTTCACAAGTGCAGCTGGCATGTCATTTGCCAGTATCCAACTAAAATTTCTGAGTTAGTGAAGCTGAACAGGAGAAAGAGCATTTATCAAATGAAGGACCCAGAGACTCTGGTTCTTACTATTATTTTAAAAAGTAGCAGCAACCAGGGATTTGTCAATCTTTGTGACGAGTTGATGCATTCATGCATCTCAGACAGTGTTGTACAAGGGTATCATGCACTTACGTTTTTCAGACAGCATTATGTGCTGTGACATTATTCACAAATATTACACTGCTCTGTAGAATCTGACAACTGCCATGTCTAATGAAGACCCAGCCATTGCACCTTTATTCTTTTACTCAGTAGACTCTAGCAAACTTAGGTGTATAGAAGACTCAAAAGAAAAAGCAAGGGCTTGATTCTTTAACTCAGGTGTGAATCAGAAGTAGCTCTGTGGAATTAAATGGGCCCAATTCAATGCTGCTCGGCACCTTGTTCAGCCACGTACACCATTGTAAAGTGAGTATGAAAACCTATCAGATTAGGTGTAAGGCAACAGAGAATCAAGCCCAGATAGGATATGTTGGCATAAAACTGTAAGGCCTCAAGTTAACCTAGCCTACCTCAGAAATCAGTACAGCCAGCACTTGAGAAAGAAGCTATCAAATGAGATCTGTATAGCCTATTGCTCACTTGACTTTTTACTCAAAGTAACATTAATGCATAACATACATAGGTGTAAATACAATCATCAGAATTCAACAACTCAGTGTACACTAACAGAAAGGATCCCTTCTGGAGAGAGAGAAAAAAAAATCCATTCAGCAGAAAGACTCCCATTGACTTCAGTGACTTTGGATCAGGACTCAGACAAAATAGCAGCATCAGATGCAGTTGTCTTCTGCATCTCACCCTCACATCTCAACTATGCACCAGCCTTGGCTTAGGGACCATTGATAAAGTTCTAAGGGTCCACTTACAGATCCTCTCAGATGAGTGAGTCCTCTCAAAGGTTACATTAGCATAAGAAAAAAAAGGGGCAGAAAACATGCATATGCAATTTTCAGTTCGCCTTCAGGAATGCAAAATAATGCACTAAACCTAAACTCAGCAACCAGAATCCATGAACAGTACAAATGTACCCCATATTCATAAATAACTGACGGTTCCATAGGTTTGTTCTACCCCCAAACTCTAAAATATGAACGTAGGGGCAGACTCATGTGCGCAATCTGCCTTAGCCCCATGCTGGTTCAGAGATGCAAGTCAGCTATAAACCTTGCCAAATCAGTCAATTAAGATGTGTTTGCAGCTGCTTTGCAGCACTGGGGTGATGCAAAGAAGCCAGAGTGTTTTGCTGAATCTGGACCTCATTTGAATGATTTGATTTGCTTTCCTTCTATCAACTTTAATGGAATTCCTAAAGCTTACAAGGAAGAACTTTCTATTCAGTTTTAAAAAGCAGGAAGCAACCCTAACAAGGCATATTTTCCCATACTCTCTGAGCTCTAGGCTTATTGTATTGGGTCCTAATTAACCAGGATGTCTTAGTCAGAAAAATAGGTGATTACGCCATGAAAAATAACATTGATGTTCACTACACATTCTTTTCCATTTTGTATTCAAAATCAGCATATTTGAAGTAACATGCACTCAATTCCCGAGCTCTCAGTTTTCCTCAGGAGGTGGAGCTATGAGTCATAAGCAGAAAAATAAACAGAAGTGCTATATGAAAAGAAAAAAATTCAATTTTAATTTAAACAAGAAGTTGCAGCCATAAATACTTTCAAAGTAAATGTCCCTCGGTCAAATTACAACATTTTGCCCATTACCCTGTTAAGATTCAGTTTAGTCTGGAAGCAGAGCTGCGAAGGGTTTGGGTCACATCTCTTTCTGAGTGTCTTCACTTTCACTTCACATTGGATCATAGTTCCTCCATTCTCATTGCTAATTCAGACTCGGATGGACCCAAGAACTGCAAGCAAAACTCCAGCCAAAATCACTAAGGCTGACCTGGCCTTGCACACATTTCTCATGATTTAGGTTTAGTCTATGCTGCACACAGACCCCCCGATTACAGCCATTGTTGGCTGGTCACACATTTGCAGAGATCAGAATGTGGGTGGTCATGTCTAGGGGTTTGGCCTGACTTCTCCAGCGGTTGGACCAGAAGCCTATAGCCAGGAATAGGAGCCAAAAGATTTGTCAAAGGCCATAGTCACGAGGCAGGAATTGGAGCCAAGCGTCAGAGCTGGGTTACCTGAGCAAGGCTTGGTCTGAGACAGGAGCTATCAGCCTACTGCAAGTCAACTGCACTCATTAGGTTGGCCAGAAAGTGGCTCTGCTGCAGGCCCTGACTCCTGACGAACACATACGTTAGTATAGACAGACATAGTTGCTATTTGCACCATTGTACTGCAACTGAGGGAAGCTCCAGGAATGCAAATGGAGTCTACGTTTGGGGGTTGCAATGCTGCAGCCATACCAGTGGCTGGTCAACCAGGCTGTCTACAGCTTTAACACTGGATTTCAGTGACTATCAGGACAAGGTCTTGCCAAACCAGGCTGTGGTTTGCTTGAAAGATCAAAGCCTTTGGATGGACCTAGGCTAATTCTCAAGCATGTAATGGAACTCAAAACAAAGTGAGTACTGTTTAACTTCGGTTTTATTGTGTTTATTTCAGTATGGCACTTACTGTGGGGAAAACAGGAAGCAGCATATTCCTGGATATGACTTACCACCTGCTAACATGCTGCCTGGGAACACTCATTCTGTTGGTGGGAGGGCAGGACTGGGTATCTGGACTTTTATGAACCACACTTCCCAAGAATCCCTCAGTTTGGGGCTCAACTAGGATCAGAGCTGCACTTGGCCTATAGCCTCCGCTAAAGGACCAACACTCTCTGTTACAGTTCTTATGGAAGGAAAACCAGGTACATTTTGCAATGTCAAGTTGATAACCTGACTCTGCTGACACTGCAGAGGATGCAGAGCAAGGAGAGTGTTTTTGTTTTATTTTGAAATATTCATCCTAAAATTTATGTATGATGCCAGTGATGATAGTTGCGTCCTGTCGTGGAACTTCTGGGAAACCACCTATGAAATGTGACCTTTGGGAAGAGCCTGAAAACTTTGAGCTTCAAGACCTTCTCCTCACTGAGCTCATCACCAGCCTTCATATTTAATTCCAACTGTTCTGTGCTGCCTTATTAATTTTCCATTAAACTCACTGCTGTTGAAATCTATTATTCACCGTTAAGACCAAGCTACTACTCTACTCTAGCCACATTAACCTCCATAAAATAATTAAAGGCTGGATTTTCAGCAGGAGACCTTGTGTCACCTCTCTGGAACCTAATATGTCTTTCAGTGGCATGGATTATAATGAGATGTTCAAATATAGAAAATTGAGTTACTGCTTGTTTCCGTTATGACATTTATCCAGATAGAATGATCCTTTCCTTCTGACCTTGGTAGTTGAGAGTAGTCTTTAAAGGAAGCTATCCTTTTAATCTCTTATTTTATTTGCATTTAATTACTGTAACAAATTTTCAGACATACAAATTCTATAAGGATTTTAATTCAATTTTTCCCCCTCAAAGTACAATACGACAAAGGCCAATATATTTGTTTGAACTTCCTTCACATTCAGGATTAGTGAAGCATTTCTATCTGCATATTTGTTCCCTTGCCTCCCCTTATGGCACCTATAAAATATATTCTATTTATTTTTAATTAAATGCTTTCTAGTGTCGGGACTTGTTCATAGCTCAGTACTTGGACCTGGATTTACTCAGTGTAGTTCATTTCTATCTACTAAGTTTCTCACTAATTCCATTTTACTAATAGAGTAACTTTCACAGAATGTGCCCAGGAAAGTGAGAGAACCATATCAGAAGTTAAATCATTTCTAAATGTGTAGCATGATTTCTGTTAATGGATCCTTATTTTTGTCCAAGGCATAATACATCTATCCCACACTCCCACAGATGAAAAGATATGCAATTAAAGTGCATTATTAAAATGAAATGTTTTATGCAACAGAACTTTTACAGATGCAATCTTTTTTAACATCTGTATTTATATGATCAATTTTTTACGTCTTATTTAAACCTCCAAGCTTTGTCTATTCTCTTATTTGTACCATATGCTACTCTACTTTATGCAGAACAAATGAAAATAGACAACATGAGACTGAAATTTCTTTATGGGTGAAGTTAACCCCTGTGCAAAGGAGCAACACAAGGTACAGGCGTGTTGCGTCTTGCGTGAGGGTTCTGTTCTGCGGTTACCGCGTAAAGTGGAAACCGCCTATAACCAGAATCCATTGACTTCAATGGGAGGCGAAATTGCGCCCCCTGCAGGAAGTTTTAATTTTTTTTCTCCTTTCTTTTTTTGTTTTTGCGGACCGCATAAAGTAGAAATCGCGTAAGTTGAATCAGCGTAAGACGCGACATGCCTGTATATGCAACACTTCAGCATTCAAAGTAGGCCTTACATTAGATGCAAAGGCCTTAGTGCTTTGCACTGCGATGAAGTTCCCCTCATGTGATGAGGGAACCACACTTGTCACACTGTTAGAGGAGGAAGAAAGCTAAAGATTAAAAGAACCTATGTGCATCAAAGTAGCTAACGTGATGTGATGTTCCCAGAACGGATTCATGCCAGACTGACAGTGAAAGCTAAAGATGCACAAGCGTTCCATGGACTGGGTAAAGGAAACTGAGCACAGATGAGAGCTGAATCAATCTCCCCCTCTCACTCCCATTCCCCCTGTCCCAACCACACACCCCAATTTGGGGAGCAAACCAAGACAGACAGGGAAAAAAACTTGGTTTGTTTCTAACCAAAACTGAGCTCTCGGTTTCTCACCAGAACAAAAATAAATTTTGGTATGGATTAAAAGAACTCTAGAAGTTAACTTTTTAAAAATTGTTATTGATCCTTTTTTTTCAAGTTAAATACAGCTAAATTTTTAAATGTTTAATTTAAAAATAGTTTAAATGAAATGTTTTGACTTTTTCAGGAGGAAAAACAGACTATCACACACTTTTTCACCAAAACTACTAGTCGAATATAACCTGACTTCAAAGCTTTGCATCCAAAAGACTATTTTTTCGGTGAATTTACTATTCACCAAAAACTTTTTTGCACAGCTCTAATGAGAACGGTAGGAGGCCTTTCAGTGTGTAGCTCTAGTGTATTATGACACACAAAAGAAGTCACTATTCCTATTTGAACACACGTTCTCTCTTGTGTCAGACAGCAAGTTCAAAGAGAAAAACTGTTTAAATTTAAACTAGTTATTGACAGAATGTGCAGTTTGTATGGACTTAAACAGAATAATTTGGCAATTTTTCTAACCCAACTGTTATAGTAAGTTCAGTAAAACTCAACTTAGAACAACTCAGTCCTAGGGGCAGTTGAGAAAAATGCTGGTAAACTTCTGTTCAACATTGTATCCACGGGGTATGAAATATCCAGACTCCCTGGAATCTGTTTAATATCACCAGAAAGTCAAAAGCCGCTCAGCTACCTGAGTGCCCTGTGGTTTATTAATCTGGAGGAGGAATGGTGTTTTTTTTCAAATGAAAGCTGGAAAGCCCAAGGTATCATTTTCATCTGGTGTAAGTCAGAAGTAACTTCACTGGAATTGATGGAGTTCTGCTCATGTAAAACCAATGTAAGGTCAGAATAATGCTCCCAGTTCCTGCCCACTTTGGGTAAGTAGATCTGGAAGCCCACATGATAGTTTTCATAAAATTAAAACCTTGCCAATGTCCTTGCCCAGAGGTGCTCCTCCCATGCCAGTGCAGCATGACTGCATCTGGTTCTCCACCTGGTTGCAGCTGCATTTTGGTGGTGCTGTTTGCAGTTAGCACCTTTCATCCTTAAAGATGCTACGTTATTGCAAACTCTTATTATAATTCTTGAAAGGGAGCAAAGTTGTTTCACGCAAAAATAAGTGAAAAGATCTTTCATTGTCACTCTTCCATCAATGTGGGTATATCTGGAGAAATACTCCACAACTAGGGCTCTTTTTATTCAATGCCTAGATTACAACTACACCTCTACCTCAATATAACACGGTCCTCGGGAGCCAAAAAAATCTTACTGCGGTATAGGTGAAACCACGTTATATCGAACTTGCTTTGGCCACCCCCCCCGGAGCACTCCTTTTGTGCATTATATCTGAATTCACCTTATACTGGACCGCGTTATATCGGGGTAGAGGTGTAGTTACTATAAAACTACTGCAAAGACAGAAGAAACAATCCTAGTTTCTCTTTCTTTCTGGTGTTGAAAGTCTTGATTAACCTATAATGCTTCTAAAATGAAGCACTTAGCATTTTCTTAGTCAAATTATACAGCTCATTTCATAGGAGAAAATTTTCATGTCACAATGGATAAGAAAACAGGTAGGGAAATGATTTAAATGAAGCACCTTGCTGGTGACAAGAACATTTCCTCGAGATGAAGTAAAACTCCATCCTTCATGAAGCATCAAATATGCTGGAAAATGAAACAGATCTTGCTTGCTGGCAGACTTTAACAATTTTCCAGAACGTCATTTTAATAAATGCAGGTTTGTGCATGCAATTTCTTTAACTGTATCTTCATCCCTTGCGAAAGAGAGTGACACTATGGGCCACATTCATACAACTTAAGTAAATGGATTTACACTTGTGATGAGAATCTTAACCTGTGATCACAGAGGGTTGTAATTTGTAGACCCAGCCTCTCCCTGAAGCTAGCAGAACAAGCTAGTCTTTCCTGTCCATTTAGTAAAGGGGTCACAGCTCCTGACACTGAATGCAGGCTGGGTGTGGGGAATTTTTCTCCAGCAGTACACCATGCCCCCTACTGAACTGGGGTCCAAATCTGGCAGAAAGATCACTCAGCAGACCAATGGCAAATCAGAGAAGTGGGTTCTATTCCCATGCCCTAAAATGAAGGCCTAGTATATTAATATTCAGTTTCTTAAGTCCCTAGTCATTCACCAACACCAGAAATTCTAGGGTGTCTTTCACATCGGAGAAGCAGATATTCTCATCTCTAACAATTTCTCAGCCCCTTATCTCAAACACATTGAAAACAAGGCTGACCAGAGCTTGCATAGTTCAAAAGGCCTCCTAACAATTCTGCTGAGAAGAATTGCAAAGTATGCTATATTTTAGCAATGGTTATTCTGCATTTTTTTAATACTTCGCTATGTAGAACGTTTGTTTGCTTATAAATGTCTCTTTTGCTGACATTCATTTAAATGGATTCTACTGTACCTGTTTTACGCCTCTTCATTCCAACAGAGTTTAAATTAAGCTTTGAAGTTCGGTGAGAAATCCCATCGGCATAAAACTTCAGTGCTATTCTCTGAGTACTAGGGAGTTTAAGAAAAAAATGAAAAACAGCTCCTCTTTTCTTTCTTTGTTTTCTATAGCCTGATCCCAAAATGGCTGACTTTGAAAATAACCTTAGCACCTAGCCTTATGCATTATTCATGATACTAAAACATGTAAATATGGTTTCTAAAAGGTTAAAGTAAAAAACTCCTTTCCTGCACAGGTCACAATTATTTAATATTCTGACACTGCCATTTACTTTGTGAATAGTAATACAATAAAGTGACCTAAAAAGCACACCCCCCCTCCAATATCTAAGATATAAAGATTGTTTGAAAAAGCTGGAGCTATAAATCTGTGTAAGATTTATTTTAAAAAAGCATGGAGATGGGGGTGTAGAGCAAAACATTAACAATCCATTAGAATTTTGTAGAGCTGGTGGATTACCATTTAATAAATATTTAGGCTGCTAAAAAGATCAGTTCGTTATATTTTCCTGTCATGGTTATAGTCTGAGGAGATTGGGAAGAAGTAGGTTTTTAGCCTTCAAGGGGAATCATTGCCATTTGTACAAATTATAAAAATGAGACTATTTTTATGACAAACAACCACCAGCATGCACCTGGGAAATATCTTATATTCATGAGCCTAGACAAATTTAAGTTTGCCTTTCTATATATTGTAGACCTGGAGTGAGTGCCAACTACACAGAGAAACAAGCAATTCATTTAAGTTTTACAGCATGTCTATGGATTCATCAAAAAATAGCCTACTGATAAAACAATAAATGTGTTTAATATTAGGACAGTAGAAATAAATGATACAAGAGTGTGCTGGGTTTTTTGTAGGTAGATGTATTATCTCATCTCTCTCTAGATATTGCTATCTAGAGAGAGATGAATTAGCACATTGAAATTCAATACTGCACACACTTATTTACATGAGTTGTCCTTACTCAGTTGTTCCACTGAAGTCAACACATCACTGACAGGCACTTAGATACCTTGGTTATGGGCACAGTATTAAAATTTGAATCAATAGCAAGGACTAGTCAAATGAGTAACTCTTTACAGGAATAGGCTTGCTATACTTCAGTGAGGTAGCCAAAAGTGAGTGTTATGTGACAGACGTGCCATATAGCATTCCAAAAATCAATTCACTCATACTTCGTAATCCCCATAACGTAGTGTGGTGAAGATGTGGCAGCATATTTTAGTGATGCAACATGTTTTGAAACAAAGTGAATGTAAATCTATTCGCTCAACAATAGAGATAAAGGAGTGAACAAAGTATTACTTGAGTAATATCTCTTGCTGGGTATCATTCTAGTATACCATCTTTTTCAGCCACCGGCAGGGACAACAAACTGAGTTTAATGTCCCTAAATTTGATAATTACATAAGCATATATCCGAAAGTATATTGTCTGCTAACTTCCCCAGTTCTCTGCTTGACACAAAGTACTGCAAATGCAAAGGATAAAAAGCAAATGTACACTTTTTATGCACACAGAATTTGATCCAAATCAATGGTAGTTCTTTCACAGATTTTAATGGGCACTGGATTAGGCCCATAGCCTAATCTGTTTGGTGGATTAAAGGTATAGAACCTGAGTCGACTCTTGATTATGTTAGTGTAAAGCAGAGTGACTGTACAAGGAGTCAGTTGAGGAACCCAAGTGTAAAACCAAGTGTGAGAAGAGAAAACTCACCATCTGACAGATGCTCTGAAGCTTTAAATCATGCTTTAAAGGCCATAATGCTCCATTGTGACCTGAAAGAGAAAAAGCAAACTCTCAGCTACAACATACAAAACAGGAACTTTCAACTCAAAGGAAAATGACTTTGTGCATTTTAGAGATTGTACAAGTTTAGTGGGGTTAGCATAAGAGAATGATAAAATTTATAGTAATACTTGGATCATATTTTGATTCTACCAGGGGCACCACAAATTGGGTGGGAGAAAGGGAAGAGAAGAGGCAGAAAAACAAAAACCACCATCACCAAATCACTGTTCATTAACTTATCCCTGTTTTCATCATTTTTCTAAGAAATACATTGCTGACCAGATCCTCAGTTCATGTAAATCAGAATAGCTCCACTGACTTCAATAAAGTTATGCTGAGGTTTGATGTAGTAAATTATTTGGGATTTCACGCCCCCACCGCCCACCAAGCAGAACAAGTCCCAATTAAGCATTATTCTGAAGATTTAAGTGGTGCAGGAGGCCAGCAAAGTCTATTGACAAGAGAGAATTTCACCTGTAATGCATTAGACTTGTCAGCACACAAAAATTATCCCTACCATACTGTAGTCACAAAAAACCTTGCAGCAGTAACACAAGTTATCAAGAGATCCCTTGGTGTTAGGAAGAGAGTGATCAGTAGCATGTTAAGTGGAATTTAGATGGTACAGCACATCAACCTGCAGTACCATTTACAGGTAAAATCCTTCTGAAAGCACAAGATTTACAATGGAGTTGCACTATGACTTCCCCTTCTAGCCATTTAGGGAGATCTTCCCTGACTTCCTTTGAAATAATCTCTTCCTACTGTCTTCATTTATCTGTATCTTGAGGTGTATGTTTAAGAACTCCTGCCTGGGCCATCAACAGGATTTGAAGCCTGAACCTTCTGCCCACAGCACACTCCTATACCATCAGAGCCAAAGGAAATCCATCAGCTGTCAGCAGTAGTAAGTTGTTATCCCTAAACTGGGTCATATGACAAATGCTATGCCAGTATACATATATAACCAACAGTAGTATCAAAGATCAGGCCACCTCATCTTGGACTAGATGGATTTGATTAATCTATTGTCAATATCTCTTAAGTCTTTTCACTTTAAATACAAGCCTCTCTGCTCCTCTATAACATCATCTCAGACTAGGCAGTGATTTTTAATATCATGCATGCAAGATCATTCATTAGGAACAAAAGAAAGAAGAAGAAAAGTGTAGGTCCTCTACTTAGTGGGGAAGGAGAGCTAACAATGGACAATATCAACAAGACTGAGGTATTCAATGCCCATTTTTTTTACAATCTTCACTAAAAATGTAAAATGTAAAAAACAGTGTCAAAATGGCAGTTGCCAAGCGGAAAGCTGAACTTTTTGAATGTATCTGGCTTCGTGGGTAGGGTGCTTGTCTGGCTTGTGGGACACTCAAGATCAAGACCCTGCTCTGCCTGATTCAGAGCAGTGATTTTTCACCCCAGATCGCTCGGACTCAGGCAGATCAGGGAATTGAACCCTCACCCCTGACTCTAGCATTTGAGATAATTCCCCACCCCCATACCAATACATCTTCCACCAAACAGCATGTACATTCTTGTACCAAACAGCATGTACAAATCTTCCAAGTAGCTGTACATTTTAGTAGAAATATGAGAGTCTGGATACAGAGTGAACTATGATCTAGGCCCTAAAAGGAGTTTCCTCCACAGTGGAGGAGCAGCATGTGGATTAACAGGAGGACGCCACTCTCTATGGTTGTGCATGTTTCTTCAGCACTGGGAAAAAATTTAAATGTCTCATTTTATCTGTATAGATATAGATGTGTCTAGATATAGACAAATATAAAGGGAATGTATATTACATACAGGAAGACCATGCATGGCTAAGTAAGGTGGGAATTGGCTAGAGGATAGTATAAAATGACAGGCTAGATCCAAATTGAGATGTTGTTTCAGTAACTATTTCTGCACTCCCAGAAACCAGCTAACCTGGTGGTAGCCTATCATTTGCGTGGATGGATGGTCATGGCTAAGAAGAGACAGCTGGCACCCTGCAGTGTAGGCTTAGCTTGGAGTAAGTGGAAGGCTTGTAGAGGACACAGCTGGAATCATACAGCCGTAAATAAGTTCTGACAAGGAGTGAGAAGGTTTCCCACTTTTGGATAATTGGGTAGTAGTGAGATCTCTATTAGTGATAGGTGATCAGAGGGCCAACAGCTTGAATAAACACTCAACTTTATTCATGGCTTGTGGCTGCAAATCTTACAAGAACAGACTGCATCACTAAACTTCTGGCATTTCTTGTTTCCAACCAGCCCTTACCAATTGTTGTATTAATTATGGACTGTTTAAATTGAAGTAATTTATTGCTATCCTATTTGATTAGCTGTAAATTATGAGGAAAGGACCAGCCCCTCTTCCAGTGAAGTTAATTTTGTGGTCCACAAGTGAGCTTATATTTGATGGTTATGGGTCTATAAGCTGCTATATAGCCGGCTATATATTTCAAGTGGAGTGAAATCAGCAGACCTACAGTGATTTACACAGGCTGGAGGTCTGACAATATCTTCAGTGTTTATTTTATGGGGGAGTATCATGCATTTCTGAAACAACTTGAGCAATGCAGGCCAGGTATTATTCATTCCTAACTCCTCTGATGGTAGAAGTGAAAGTTGAACCTGTAACAGCTTCTTAAACTACCTTGCAAATTATATATAAAATCTTATTCAATTGCTGAAATTTCCCACTACAAATATATTCACGTGATGTGGTATTTTTAGATGAAATCAGAGGTCTTTTAAATTCCTGCTGTGGTTGGTTAAGCATACAATCAAAAATATAAGGTCAGCCAGAACCGTGCATGCAGGGGCAGTGGAGTTCAATTGTTAACTCGAAACGATAAGCATCAAGCGTATCCATTAGCTGGTTAAACTTTTACGTGCCTAGGCCATACTACTCCAGTTCAGGGGGCACTCTTTAAATGACATTGGATATGTTTGGGGAAAGGTGAATACTTCTGAATCCAGCACTATTCTGCTGGAATGAGGATCCCTTCTACATATGGGTGCCTGGGATTACACGTAGCACCTTTAAGATCATGCTACTCTTCCTGGACTTAGACACAAACACTAGGAGCACACTTTGCTTTACTTTATGGTAGAGTTATGGCTCCAATAACTGGGCAGCTCCCAGAAAGTTAATGAATTTACCTTCATAATGCCCCTGAAAGGTAGGGAAGTATCCTCACTTTACACACAGCAAACAGACGCAGAGATATTCAGTGACTTGCCCAGGGCTACATAGGAAGATTGTAGCAGGGCTAGTAATAGACCTCAGATCACCTTAGGCCTAGTCTCGTGTCTTAACCCGAATACAATTCTCACATATTAGTAGTGTGCAATTATTTATACATTTGCTATATCTGGGGAGGACAGTGCCATTGATAGGAATAACCAGAGGCATGATAGACAAGTAATGACAGAGGAGGAGACATTTTTAGGAAAAGATCTGCTTCCTAAAAACCAAGATCCTCCTGAGTTACACAGTCTGAAAGGTGGGGAAAAGTCAAGGTGTTGCCTAGAAAAATCATAACTTAACTCACTGGACTAAGCCTATTTCTTCAAGTTAAAATCCAGAATTTCAGCTTTGTACCCTAAGAAATGCTCTACATTTTTATATTAGCAGAGTGGAGATCATTTGCAAATTACCTTTAATCCAAACCGCAAAAGAAAAAAAAGTAATGGTGCTTTACAAAAAGCTATGACTTCCTCTTACATGTCATAAAAATGAATTGTCGTTGAATATGTACAAAACAAGGCGTAGGGGAGGAATATTTTCCCCCCACTGAAATGCTAAGCAATAAATTTTAAAGTTACTAGTATCAGAATATAAATTTCTGGTCAATCCTGCCAATTTGGTTTATGCTGAAGGGGAAAAAAATTCTAAATAAAAAATATGAATACCTTCAATTTAACTAATATCTCAAATATTAACTAAAGATTAGCTAGTAGTCAGGGATAATAGCACAAAATTATCCAAATAATGGGTTTCATTGCATTATTTTGCTGCTAGAAAGCAATATTGATTAGAAACTCTTGGAATGGAACTAATCGAATATTTGAGCAAATTTAGCAGCAACTGCTGAGTTATAAATGTAGACACTACGCTAATTTTGAAATCATACAGATGAGTTCTGGATGCTGACAGAAAAGACGCAATGCTAATCACACATTCAATTAACAGTTGGTGTAGCTAATTTTGCACGTGTAATTGTAACCATGTATATTTCCAACTGAGTTCAGCTCAGTTCTACAAGAGACTCAGCTCCCACCGGAAACAAGAGTTTTAACTCAGTAAGGGACAAAGAGTGACACTCTTACTATTAGAGTAGTGCTTTACTCCACTATTGATCCCATTGACTACAATAGGATTAAATATGCAGCATGGTACTGCTTAACAGGCATAAGGCAGTCAGAATCTGGATTTAAGGAGCAGATTACATCATTGTCTTACTCAGGCTGCTAGCAAGTGAGTAAGCCTTCACACACCCTGCTCGTCTATTGGGATCTTGGTGCAGAGCACAACCTATGCTCCATAGTGCTCCATCAGTGAGCAAAGGCACGGGGAAGAGGTGAAGTTTGGCTACGCTCCACGGTCTTACTGATACGAGGAGCTGGCCAGGCATAAGGTAGGCCAATTAAAGGGCTCCCAGGCAGCAAGAAAGGAACTGAGATTAGCAAAGTCACATTCCTTCCTGGGGCTGTTCCTTGGGCAAAGCAGTTATTTCCATTTCTCCCTCTAGGATATGTTCACTGAAGTAAAAGAACTGTGTTATATTTATCAACATAAAATACTGATATGGCATGACTTCTCAGAAATGACTATGACTTGACTCATTTTAGTGGTACACAACATGTGTTTTGCCAATAAAAAGTACTGTAAGCAATAAATATGAGGTGGGGACAATACCTAGCTCGCTGTCACAGTAATGGATATTTAACAAATGAGAACCATAGGAGGACTTCGACATTTGCAATGATGCTGACTTAAAACCAAAGAGGCAAAATGACACAGCTCTGCACAGACTGTATGTTCTGTATATTTATGGACTTAGGACAAAAATGTGCCTCAAACATAAGTCTGTTACAGCCACAGATAAAAATTAGCTGACTTCAAGGTATGCGAGTTGAAAGCTTATGAACATTTTCATTCGGTAGAGCACTGTCTTGGTTTGCTGAAAATGATAGCCCAAGAAACTGAAGAACCTGCAAAGCACTACTTAATCTGGTACAGTAAACCTGTATGGCATGAGTGCCTTAAAAGCAATTCCGTATTCTTTATCTGTTGAGAATCCTCTGAGAATCACTTGCAGTCCTGTATTTTATCTTGTAGAGTGTTAATTTTAGGAAGAAGTCAATATTAGTAATAACCATGAAAAGTACATACCAAAAAATTTAACTGTCTTAAAAGAGATGATAAAACAGGCCGGTAGTTTTAGCAGAACAAAATAAAACTTGTACACTGTTTCCATTCTAAATCTGATACACCACTGAGTTACCCAAGTTGTATGGCAGTGTAAGGTAGCTGAAGATACTCCCATGTAAAATTGGGATAATACATTAATGAATCAGACACTGAATTATTAAGCATATAGTGTCTCCCAAATTACTGTTGGCACACAAAACTTATAAGTTGAAGCTAGAATGATAAGTTGTCATGGCTATTTGGCAGCTTTATTAAATGAATTTGGAAGGTCTCAGTCCAGTTTCCGGTAAGTGAGCGTCCACATCACAAAACTCACCACCAACATTACTAGCACAGACCATACGGACAGTCTCAGATGAAAGGTCAAGGACTCAAAAGGGACCTGGAGATTACATTTTCCTTTCCCTGCAAGCAGTGGTCAGGCATGTTCATGACACAAGCTGGAGTTGAGCCTGTTCCTGTGCTGTTCTGTGGTTGAATAATGGACGCCAATCTCATGGTGTCTCAGGTGCACGCAGCATTTCTCCTCTATCTGTCCTGTTCAGCTGTATCAACTCAAATGAACCAGGCTAGATTTCAGTTGGAATCAACTAAGTGAAGCACATTTATGCCAGCTAAGGATCTGGCCCATTTTCTCTCCTTCTTTGCCATAACAGATAGCATGCTATAACCTGTATTGTTAAACAAAAATGTGACAAGTAGCCATAGATTTGGTCCTGAGGTTGGTATTTTATTTGCTAAGGTCTTTATCAGTTCACTTCAGTTGTGTTGTATCCTTGTAGTCACCCAAAGTAGACAAAAATCCAGTTTAATTGGTTAAACTAGGTTTATGGCAGCTTTGCATCTCTGAAGTAGCACAGAGCACCCCTCTGATTTCCAGTGAGTCTCTTTCTAGGTCTTCAAATGGCTCACATATTTAAATTAGAAACAAAAATAAAATGCACATGCTTAGAAGGTAGTTTTCAGTGTATTGGCACCAAGCTGAAATTATCAAATGCCATAAAAAGCCCCTGCCAGAATACTCAAAATTACTCTACTTTTCTGGGATTTAATATCTTAATCCATAGGCTCATCTAAAATTTTCTAATGATACAAGATCAGATAAACTTTTAACTTTAATAACCAACCTTAAGTAAAAAAAAGAACAGTACAGCATTGTAGTGGGATGGCACTTATCTACAAAAACCTATCTAGTACCTCTTGTAAATGAGGCCAGAAGTAGTGAAAAAGATACATTAAAATGAATCCATGTCTTAACACACAGAACCTGAAAATCACTCCAAAGGCATATCTGGCTTGATCCAAAACCTCCTGAAGTCAATGCAATTCTTTCCATTGACTTCACTATTTTTTTAAATTATTTCCGTTGTGGGAGCACCTAGAAACGCTAATCATGGATCAGAACCCCAGTGGGCTAGGTGCTGTAAAAACACAGAACAAGGACAGTCCCCGCCCCAAAGACATACAATCTAAACTATAAGACCAGAGACAATATTTTAATATAGACAGACAGATCGGGAAGCGTAAGGAGACAGTGATTATTGGTCAACATGGTAGGCAGAGTGGTCTTTACACACCAGTGCCTAATCATTGTCAAGTTTTTGGGTTTTTTTCGTAGGCATCACAACACAGGAGAGTTTTAAGGACAGATCTGAAGGAGGATAATGAGGTATCTTTGTACACATTTATTAGGCAATCCTCCCTCGCATGAGGTACAGCATGAAGATGTTAGCTTGAAATTTTTGGCTTTAGGTCAGGCCTAAAGTCCTTTAATTGACTTTTCCACCTACAGTAGCTTAGTCTACAAACAATTAATGTATTTCTTTACAAAATTCCTGTTCTTATAAGAAATCAAGGAAGAAGAGTGAACAGGTTTTTAATTTATTTCAATGTAGACTTTAAACCCTCAATTTATATTTGTCACTGACAACATTAGGATTAATCTGTTGCTCTGTGTTTCTCTCTGCTGCAAATCCCAGAAGGTTAAAGAGGAACTGATACACATAGAGAACCGAATCTCAATTAATGCAGGCTCTCGCTAATTTTCCAATATGTAACTAAGAAACATTTTAATTTGCCACTGTTTCCTCATTGCCAATCCTCAAGGGGAAATACTTCTGCATATTTATTTTTCCTCAAGTCTGTATTTATCACTGAGGGTAGTTGCATCTATGCTATATAGATTGCAAGCAATGCCTGGTTCTCCCACCTTCCCCAAAGTAAACATTTCAATAAAAATGGGAAGCAATTTAAATATTAGCATGAAGCTTCCCAATAGATATAAATAATGCCCCAGCTGGTTCTCAGTCAACATTTTTAAAGGGGAACATACAAAATTAACCAAACAAACCCATGATTGATACTGAAATTAAGCACTTAATTGTAGAGTAAGCTATGCACCAATATTGTTTCCTTCCACTTTAAATAGACTTAGCATATTTTTAAATAAAGATGGAAAGAGCTGATTAAATTCATACCCATAAGATTGCTGGTCTATTAATCACATTATAAACAGCCTCAGTTCTTGTGAAGGGTATAAAATTGATCCACACTGGTAGACTGTACTCCTAAGAAACATTAATAAATTTCGTCACAGTGTAGCAGGAATCACATATACACATCAGGACAGCTTTCCCAAGTGCCCCGAGAAATTATTCCAAATGATGAAGACGAATCACTGAATACAGTCCCTCAAGAGTATTCAATTCTGGTGGCCTACTCTTTTAGCAAGCAGGGCTCGCAGTCTTCAACAGGGACTATTGACTTACTGTCCTAAGAGTTAAAATCAACAGCCAGCAAATCATATGACAAAACATCAGGAGTAAGAGTTAAAGGAACTTCTAATTTTTTTCCCCTAAAATAACTGCATCTCTAAGCCTTGATTTCTTGGCAACAAGAATTATTAAAAGGTTTATCATCCTTCCCTATTAAAATCTTGACCTCTGTTCTGGCTACAAGCTTTCCTTCAGTTAAAAGTCAAACCAATAAGAATGCTTTGCTTCCAGATTCTTGGAGGAGTTCCTTTGATTAAATGTGAGATATGGTGTTCCTGAATTTCTTATTTCATCAGGGGCTCATTTATCAAACTATTTTCACTTATTTCCTGAGCTGGGGCATTCAAGGAGCCTCAGATCTTAGAATGATTAGACTAGAAAAAGAGTAGAACCATATGCTCATTTGTGGCTCTGGGCCGATCTCCATTAACTTCACTAGAGCTATACAGATTTACAACAGGCTGAGGATCTGGCCTGTACTCTTGGCAGCTAAATTTTGCTAACACATTGTTTAGGTGGGAGGTCTTGTCCTACTGTATACAGACCATTGGTCTGTATATCAAGTCTACATGTCTTGTGTCTGACATTGGCAAATGCCTGATGTTTCAGATCAAGGTGAAACCCTTATAAAAACGAATATGTTGAAGAATACTGTACATAAGGGAGAAAAAGCCTTCCCTATGATAATCAATTTACATCCGTAAGCATGAGATTTCCTGAGCATGCATAATTACAGTCTATGCTGTTATACTGGTCTATATTGTTTTACTGGACTCAGTTATCAAAATTACCCAGCTTCCTTTTAAGAAACAGACATGCTATTTTATTTAGTAACTTCTTGTATGGGATAGGCCTGTTTCTAACAGCCAGTCAAACTCAGCACAGAGGGTCTGCTCACAGGGGGCATGTAACTCCTCCATAGGGATCCAGACCTAGTTTGAAGGGACTGTGAAGGAAACATGATTAGTCCAGCTTGCAGATGTACTGACTCAGGAGATGCAGACTTCACTAGACAGTCTGCCTTAGGGCTAAAGTTGCCCTCCCGGGTGGATCTCCCAAGTCAAGCTGATTGGAAAATGGGAGAGGAGTTTGCATGGAAAATTTCAGTTTCCTCTATAAGTGGGGCTCACTGGTAAGGCTGCATCTCCCATGGTGTGTTATGGTTCCCCTGCTTTGGTGGGAAAGGAGCAGGCAACGCACCCTCAGCATCTCACGTCGTAATGATTCATGGGAGATTAAATCCAGATGGGGAGCCTAGCACATAGGCCAGAATGGGGACACAAAGCGCCCAAACTACAACCCTCACTAGGTACTTTGCTGACCATAGCAATTTAGGCCAAAATATTTCTCATTTTTGATGGAAACATTCAGATTTTCCAAAGAAAGCAGATATTTTATTTCACAAAAGTGTGCTTAGTTGAAAACTCAATTTTCCATTGAAAGTTTTGGCAGATTAGGCAGTGCCTGAAAAAAAAAAAATCACAAGATCAGCCAGTCTTATGGATTGGGGATGAGATTATGAAAAACATCTAATAACCTGGAAGCACAAGTCCCACTGAATGTGATGTTGGCTGCTGAGCTTTTATGAAAATCTGGTCCTAGCTGTGAGTGATGAGTGTTTGCGTTTCAACAAAATTTGTGGGTAAAAATTTTCTAATACCTAAGCGAGATAGGAGCTTAAGTCTCATAGAAAGTTGATGGGACTTATGGGCCAGAACAAAAACACAAATTTTGTATTTGAATCCCCAGATTGGTGGAAGCTTTCATTGTGAGCCAACTCCAAAAGTTGAAGGAGTTCCCCACCTTCCCTCCTCACATCCAAGTTACAATTTTCAGTTCCAGGGTGCAATTTTCAATTCAAATGAGGATCTGTTGAAATAAAATGCACCTTGATCTGAAAAAGAGATCCATTGTAGTTCTGCACCTTGATCTGAAAAGGAGATCATTGTAGAGTCTGAAAATCATTGGGCTGGATTCTGAACAAGGAGTTCAAATTCAGAATTTGGGTTTCAGTTCTGACCCATTTCTAATAAATGATAGAACTCTTTGGTTTGCATAGAGTATAAGGAAAAAGCAGAAAATATTTCAATTTCTTTAACAAACATCAGATGAGCTGTCACATATGGCCTTTTGAATTTTCTCATAGTTAACCAATATATAATTTTTAGGAAATCACTTTTAAAGAACCATACTGTCGCTCCACAAATCTAACCATAAAGGAACATTGAATTTCTTTCTGGCTTTGGTGTATGCATTCTTTTCTCCATTGTGCTACTAATTCATTAATCTCCTACAGCTGTGCTCCAGGCCAGAGGGGCTCCACTTGATTTCCTTACAGAACAATGCTTTGTATCTCCACAATTTCTGTTTACTGTACAAAATAAAACAAGCTTGTACAAAAAAAGCATAATCATGCTCTTATGCTATTAGTTTGTTTTTATATCTTAAGTAGAGCGTAAAAATACAAGCTTTAACTAGGAACCCTGCTATCAAAGATGACAATTTTCATGTGAGCTTAACTTTATCTCCCTGAATTTTGGCCTCTCTGGGACAAATTTTTAAAGAGTCACAATAGAGCAGTTTGGGAATTTTTCAATCAACCATTTTTGGGGGGGGAGGGGAGACACGGGAGGACGTTGCTGAAAAATGCCAGTGTGCCAAAACCTAAACTGTTTGCAAAACAGAGATGGTTTCAATACATCTCCACTTTCTGGGGAAAAGGTTTCAAAGTTGTTGCAGCATCACTTTTTGATACTTTTGAAAGGAAAATTTAAGTTTTTTGCACTGAAACAACTCATTAGAAATTTTAGATAAAAAAAGAAGTTGAAACTAAAACAGTGTTTTGAAATGATCAAATAAAAGATTTTGATAACAAAAATGGTTTGTCAATTTGCCAATTCATGATAATATTCAAGATTTTGACTTTTTGTTCCAATCATGCATGGAAAAAAATTATCATGGAACAGGAAGACCATTTCCCACTGTGGTCTAAGCTAAGGTCAGATTTTGAAGTACACAGAACCGCAACTGGCCAGAATTTCATAAGAGCCAAACACCCAACAGGACCAGCTCATTTGAAAATTCAGAGCTTGATGACTGGGATCATTACTTAGAGCGTGATCCTGCAGGATGTGCTGGGCACTATAGCCCAAAGTCACTAAAATACTTAAGCACAGATTTAACCCCACTAAAGTCAATATTATTCAAGTGGTTAGTAGGTGATTAATGGTATGTCTACACTGCAATTAAAAATCCAAGATTGGCCCATGCCAACTGACTTAGGCCAGGTCTACACTACCTGCTGGATCGGTGGGTACTGATCAGTCCATCAGGGATTGATTTATCACGTCTGGTTTAGACATGATAATCGATCCCTGAATACTCTCCCGTCCATGCCGGTACTCCACCGCCTTGAGAGGCGCAGGAGTTGACCGGGGAGCAGAAGCAGTTGACTCAGTGCCGTGAAGACACTGCGGTAAGTAGACCTAAATAAGTTGACTTCGTCTATGCTATTCCCATTGCTGAAGCTTCTTATCTTAGGTTAATCCCGCCCCCCCTCTAGTGTAGACCTGGGCTTAGTCTCGATGGGCTGTTTAATTGTGGTGTAGACGTTTGGGCTTCAACTGGAGTCTGGACTCTGGGACCTTGCAAAAGGGGGAAAACCCCAGAGCCCAGGCTCCAATCTGAGCCCAAATGTCTACACCATAGTTAAACAGTCTCTTAGTGTGGATCCCATGAGTCTGACTCAGCTGGTCTGGGCCAACTGCAGTATATAGGTGTATAATTGCAGTATAGATAAAGCCCAATCCAGTGCAACACCAGTCAGGCAAAAAGTCATTCAGAAGCTTAATATTAAGTACATGAGCAATCTTATTGACTTCAGTGGGACTACTGTGAGAATATAACCATGAGCACAAACTTAAGTCTGTGCATGATCAGGACCCAAGATTGCTTTTCCATGCAGACCCAGGTCATTCTGTATTTGTACAGTGCTCAGGCACTGAGAAATACTGCAGCACCATCACCAATCATACTGTCAATACTTAAATGAAATAACTTTTAATGAGGGACATAAACAACTTTAAAAGTCAGGAGCATGCACCTTTCCAAAAAAAATTTTAAAAAAGGTTGACGTAGCCATGGAAAGCCTCCAAACACAGGAGCTGATCAAGTTGGATTGCCAGCATGTCAGGAGTGTTCACTCTGAATATCTTGTGGCCTGTGAATAGGTTTTGAGAAAATGCCAAGAGGTTTACAAAAAGGGGCTTCTATTAGATCACATTAGAGCCAGTATGGCATGGATAGAGGACTCCATATTCACCAGAGGAAGCAAAAGGAAAGGCTGACAATGATCCTAAAAGGCTAAAAGCAGCATTTGGAAATACATTTAAAGTATGCTCCTGAGTAGGGAAGCTTTGACTCAAAAACCACTCTGGGACATTAATGGAAACTGAAGTAACATAACAACCATTAAGAGGTAACATCAAAGCAGCAGCAGTACAAACTGACCTTTCTGGGTCTGAAAATGATCACTTCAGTTTTCTCTGAATTTAAAGTTAAACTAAAAACCTATTATGTGCCCCCCACCTGGGCTCTATTGGCTATTTGGGCTTCAGACTCTGTATCTGAAGGGGACAATCTGAAGTTCTATTTATCTCTCACCAGATGCTTTGTTTGTTTGTTTTGAACAGAACTTAACAATTCCTTGCCCAAGAAAATGAATACCGGTTGTCATATGTTGAAAGGCTATGGAAACCCGCCTAAATTCCAGTTCAGCAAGTCCATGTACAAGAGGGAGATAGGCAAACCCTAAATTGCAAACACAGCACAAAAGTATAAATAATGGCATGAAAAATCCTTTTACTGTATAGGAGTCAATATATAATTTGTTTAATCCACCATTTTTTTCTAAAATATTATTTTAGGCCCCACTGCACAATGAAATCAGTGGGATTACTTATAATAGTAAAGTTAAGTATGGGTGTGGATGTCTGAAGGAACAGGGTGTTCTATTCCAACCATGCACATGCTATGTATTCAGGTCAGGTTCCCAGTGCCTCCCTGTTTAGTACTGGCCATACCTACTCTATGTCATTATTATATACTACCACCACCACGTCTAATATAATTGTATGTAATTGGCTTGGGTTTCCAAATAATAGGAATGTAAAGTTGGCTTCTAAATCCATATTTAGGCCTGATCCTGCAAGTCCATATGGACAGATGAACCCGATGTCTGAACAGAAGGGTAGTCAGTGGGGCTTCACACAGGCCACTAGGGTGCACTCACATAGATGAGGTTGCAATATCTAACTTCAGATGAAAAAATGATACATGCTTATAAACAGGATAATTATATTTGATAGATTGTAATTTTTCCATCAATACGTTACATGACGTACTTGGTACAAAATTTGTTGTATAATTGTCTAATAGCGGCAATATTAATTATATAAATGGTCACTTTTCACTCATGCAGCATCACAATATGCATGGGTTATTGTTGTAACACTCAAATTAGTAAATGTGAAAAAGCGTGAATAGCCTGGCCCCACTGAAGTCAATGGGAGTTTTGCCAAGGACTTTAATGCGGCCAGGATTTCACCTGAAGTGATTTTAAATGAATACAGTAAACCTGTCAAATCATATTCTAGGCAATGCACTGTAATAAATGAGGGCTTTTTATTAGCAGAACTGGTTTCAATATTAAAAGAATCATAGCGTTCTGAAAGGTAGCAGATAGACCATGTTTCCTGCTGTAAAAATAGCACAGGTTTTTTTTAAGTATAATTTCCTCATCTGAAATCCACCCACTTTTGTTTTTCTTCTCAACCATTTGTTTTGACCACTGGACATTGAACTCCCTGTTATTTCTGTAGTTTCTTTGCATTAGGTTCTTAGATCAAGTATTGCCTTTACTCTTGGGGAAATATTAGCTCACTATGTGCTCTGAGCAACCGTTGTAAGATAATTAACATTTCCCATCAGTAGCAGCTTGTCACTCTTTATAGGTTTACTTTCCTGTTCAGTTTCCCCAGGGAATTCTACAGGAAATTCCACACTTGTCTTTACCACTTTCCATCTCAGTGGCAGTTTTCATATGCGGATATTCACAGCTACAGCTGTGTAAGTGGAAACCTGTTCTAGAATCTAGGATTGAGATCTGGTACAAAACCAGGGCAAGACCATGGTCACACTCCACAAGATATGACCAGTCAATGCCCACCTAGAGATACATTACAGGCTTGATCCAGCAGCCTTCAACTCCATGAGAGTTTTCCCCATTGACTTGAATGGCAGCAGGATCACCCCTGTAAGAATATCTGGTTGCACGTAATACCCCATAGGGTCCTTGTTTCAACAAAGAACGTTAAGCACATGCTCATTCTTTAAGTGTAGCTTGTGCCCCAAGTCAGTCAAATGAAAGGAGCTGGGATCTATAGGCGAGACCTCCTCCATAGCATGACTAAGAATTGCTACTAGAGTTTATTAAAACTTTTTACTGGAAAATGCCCATTTGTCAAAAACCAAAACTTTTCGCAAGTGTCAGTTTGGACTTTTTTCTACTCAAGTTTTTTTGAACTTGTCAAAGTGAAACATTTAGATAAAATTTCTGTTTTGAAATGACTGTTTAGAAGTGCAAGCTAATTACAGTACGAATTTAAAAAATGGTCAAAATCAAACCAAAATATTTTGTTTGACCCAAACCTCTCTGTGTGCAGGTATGTACGTGTGCATCAGAGAGAAAAATTGAGATTTCACATTTGTCTTTATTTAGGATGAGAGCAGGTTTTGAAATCTGTAAAATTTTCACAGGCTGGGAAAGCTCTTTCCTACCCAGCCGTAGCTCCTACTGACATTAAGGTTTCCCTTGCTCACACTAAGAGGCCTAGACCATTTGTCATATGGCAACAACAAACTCCATATTTGTCTTTGATTATTCCATTTTATCCTAATGTTTCCCTCTAACAAGAGTCTGCAAATTTGTTTTAACTATTCTTGTTTTTTTACTATAGATGTGCTGAAGATGAAACACCTGGCTTCCTCTTTATTCCATCTGCAAGTATAAAGTTTCAAGTGCTTTTCAAAGGTAGCACTGTAATTAGAGTAATTATTATAGGGCTTAATGTAGCTGGAAGCAGTATATCAAAGAGCATATTATAATAGATCCTTTTTTAAACGTGGGATAACAGGTCATTTACTAACCACCTCTGATTCCATTAACTGGAAATTCTAAGCGGTGTGGTAATTACCAAGGAAAATATGAGTAGGAAGAAACAAACAAAGCTTTGATTAGAAATAGGTTTTAGACATTCTTTAAAAAAGCTTCAATTCAAGAAAGCACTTCAGATTTTGTCTGCACTTGAAAGGCTCCAGCGGCACAGCTGCAGCACATCTGTGCGGACACTACCTATGCTGACAGGAGGGATTCTCCCATTGGTGTAGGTCATCCACCTCCTGGAGAGGCAGTAGTTCGGTTGACAGAAGAATTCTTCCAACAACCCAGTGCTGTCTACACCCAGAGTTAGTTTGGCTTAATTATGTCTCTTAGCGGTGTCGATTTTTCATACTACTGAATGATGTAGTGAAGCAGACCTAATTTTCTAATTTAGACTAGGCCTTAAGCTTTTCTATTCCGAGTGGTACTTAAACACAGGCTCACCTTTATGCACCTCTTAAATCCAAGTGATGGCAGTGGGAATTAAAGATATGGTTAAAATTGCACATCTTAGGTAGAGCCCACACATCTAGGCAGGAACACCTGTTCCCACTGCCTCGAATTCTTCACTGGGATCTAATTCCCCCTCCCCCCGCACCGTCCTTTAGAGAGTTCAGTTCAATTGAGGGTGACCCCCCTCAATCAGGACAATAAAAGTACACTTCTGCTGTCCTTTACTTATACAAGAAGGGTAACAGTCCATTACCTCTGCATTCCATAGTATAGAGATCTGTAACCCAGCACAGCCCAAATTGATCAATTGGGCACCATACCTCTGTCCATTGGGTGCCTAAGCAGAGTAGGTGTGTTCACATAAATACAGCCTAGTCCTAAATTCCCTCTAATTTAGGTGGGTGGGCAGCAGGCTATAAAGGGCCGCGCCGGAACGCAGCTGGGGAGGGGAGCAAGTTGGGGCATGGAGAGTTTCTGTGTGCCTCTCCCACAGAGAGGCCGCTGGCAGTCCTTGCCCCAGGCTGGGGAGATGGGGAGTCCTTGGTCCCAAACTCCTCATCTCCAGCCAGAGCCCTCACCCCCCGCACTTTAATGTTCCGCTCCAGCCCCAAGCCCGCTCCCACACTCCAAACCCCTCAGCCCCACCCCCACCACACATCCCTTTCATACTGGTGCACATCACAAAATTCATTCCGCACATGGATACAAACAATTAGGGGGAACACTGGTCCTAAAGCCTTTTCCCTCAGCTCATCACAAGCTGTCAGCTGCTTCAGACCTTGTTCCCATCCATAGATGTCAAGTTAGGTCTTGTATGAAAGCTTGTAATGTTCTGAACTGGATGGTCATTAGAAGACATGTAGATAGGTTTCGGTTATGAATGTGCGTAGAACTTTGTAATTGTGGTACAGCTACAGCATCTCCTCAAAACAGGAGGTGAAGTAATCAGGAAGGGAGAGGCACCTCCCAAGCAAGGGGTTGAAACCAACTTAAGGATCCAGTCAGGAAGACACAATGGTGGATCATTAAAGTTAATGGAATGACATTGGGGTTTTCTTTACAGCTTCAATCTTGAAAAGGAAGGCTTTCCCCTACCACCATGAGGCATAATGCCAGGAGAAAAATGGTTTGGCCATTAAACCCAAACTGGTTTGGGTTAGAGGTTTGGCATCCAGAAAGTGAGGCCCAGCATGGGGTGCTGTCCATAAAGCGCTGGATCCTCTCTAGGACACGGGGCATGTTGGGAAACCGTTCCGAGGCAATAGGCAAAAGGGAATTTGGCTAATATACACGTGTAAAGCCTGAGATTGCATCTTTACGTTTATGTTCTGTGTTTGCTTTTCCTTACTATTTTATCTTTGAATCTTATTATTCTATTAAAGAAGTTTGTTTATTTTTACCTCAAGCAAATCTCTTGCGCAGACAACGTGCAGCAAGGTGAACTGATAAATGGGGGCAGGTTTCATGCCTTCAAGGGTGAAGAGCCAGAGAGGAAAAAACAGTGTCCAGGAGCTAAGACCTCAGGAGACTGATCTGGGGTGGGAGACCAGCATTCAGGACCAGAAGGGATTGTTGAGGTCACCCTGCAAGAATTAACTAGTTTAGTGGAAGCCAGGGTATTACCTTATGTTTGTAGTCTGGCTACTGGGGTCAGAGCACTGAACCAAAGCAGTATAGTATTAAGACACCCAAAGTTATAAAGGCAGATAGTAACAGAGCCCCTTATTGGTCTGGGTGATCCCCAAAACAGCACACAGTCATTAACATCTAAGATTTTCCAGGTTGCGTAGGGAATGGGGAAGTCCAATTTTATAATACAATAAAATGAGAAGGGTGCTCGCTTTCTCAGGTCCCAAGAAGCCAACCTCAAAGGGGCACGTCACTCCGTCCCACCAGTAATGGGCTCTTGCCACTTGTGTCTGATTGGCAAGATTTTGTCCTTCACCCTTTGGAGATCTTCTGACTGAATTGCCTAGCCTGAATGCTTATCTACAAGGCAAGGCGGTTTGTGTGATTAACAGGTCAGTGCATTCTGAAAGCACATGACAAATGGCACCTTGCAGCAAAAATGATGAGGTTGACACCAATGTTTTTAATAGATTAAGACCAGAGGTTCTAGTGAAACCATTCACCCCTCTTGTCACCTTTAAGGAACCATAATCTCTAAAATGGTCAAAAGATTCTATTACCAAGGCAAAGGACACTGAGCTCTTATTTTTAATCAGAGCTGTGGATTCAAACCAGTGCATTTGTGCATTATCTGTCACTGTGTTTTTGAAAGCTTAAGGGCACAGAGTGCTTGGAAACGCAGGTGCAAACTCTGCACAATAACTCTACGGCATGTTATATTTTCAGCAAGCCGCTCCTGAATTTGGCTTTGCCTGGTTTCCAGCTACATTACAAAAGCTTCCCACGCCTCTTACTCTGCAAACTCAATGCCAAATTATCATGGACAAGCAGCAAAGGTCACAGTAATTGTCAGAGACAAAGAATTCAAGTTTAAGTGCTTAGCAAGCATTTTACTCAATACTTCCCTGCCAGTAAATTGGGGGAGGGAGAAAGGGGGAATTGCATTTGATACAATGTGTCATTTCCCTGACACCCTTTTGCTTAAAGGAGAAGAGAGCCCTCCAAATAGCAGATGGCATTTAAGGCCTATTCCAGACTCCACTGAAGTCTAGGGGCATCTTTCCATCAGGCCCCAGTACTGAATTTTACCATTCAGGATAGTACCATGTAGGGTGACCAGACAGCAAGTGAGAAAAATCAGGACAGGGGAGGGGATAGGGAGCCTATATATGAAAAAAGCCCTTACAAATCAGGACTGTCCCTATATAATCAGGGCATCTGGTCACCCTAATACTATGCGAGAGGAACTAAAGGAATTAGTATGGTATGAAATTCAACTATTTGTTTTGTGCTGTGACAATATCAGTTCACTTACTGTACCAACTGTGCTGGTCTGTAAAGAGAACACTGGATATTGTTAAAGCTGAAAGAAATGAAAATGGACCCTTCCCTCAGCCAGCAGGTAGCACTGATGATGATGTTGAAGGCGCATTTTTAGAAAACAATGAGCCACGTAGATCACTGAGGTCTTTTGCACAGCTTAAAAAAAACCACAACAAAAACAAAAAAACCCATGATTTTAGATCTTATTTGCCTAATCTATTTGTTGATTTTTGAATAGTTCCAGTTGACCTAAAGCTACATTGTGTGTATAAACTATTTGTCTGAACAATTTTGCCCAGCTCTACTCAGCACCTACAGTGAGGCTGGGTTTAAGCAAAGTGCTAGTCTCACATTTAGGCACCAAAATACACTGTACATAGTAGATGTCCAAAATGAATCTATTTGTATGTGTCTGCTTATCTATCTCTGCAGTATTTTATTAATCTAGTTGTGCCAGATTTTAGTTGATCATTTAAAAAGTGTATTGGTTTTAAATTAAAATTCAGTAATATGAACTAATATTTTCTGGTCCCATATGAAAGGTGAGAATAAGAAAAGGTAAAGATTATAGGAATTAGAATTTGTGTTAAGCTAAAAGTGCCAGAGGATGCTTACACATTCATATATTGAAAAACAGGCAAACAAACTTGTTTTTCATGTACTGAATTCAACCAAAAGCAGCCATATCATTAAGAACCCAGTGCCAGTCACCAGATGGTAATTATTTCCTGATTAAACTTTTGGCAATGGGGAAGGTACAATGCCACTGTTTTCCTTGAGCTTTAGAAAAATGTCCAGTGTCATAGGACATATTTTCTGCACACAGTAGAGTTGCAGTAATTTCAAAATTTTAGCATTGTAGAGGCTTTAAGCCATGAAAATCTCTAAGTCCGTGCAAAGCAAAATTCTCTAGAGTCACAGGAGCGGAATTCTGCAGTACCCTGTGTTGTTCTATTGGAGGTCACTCATGTATGAGTAGGTTGGATTGTACAAGATCAATCCAGAATTGTCCCTTCAGCAAAAGAGAGTGTCCACACATCCCAGTTTCACGGGGAAGTCCCAATTTTTCATGATGTCCTAGTGTCTTGGGAAACTCTTGTGGGATACCCAAATGTCCAGCTTTTTGTTTCCTCTATCAAAACATAGTAAATAGGTGAGTCTAGGGAGGTAAAATTATTTTAACTAATTCAACAGGACCATTCTGTCAAACAGGTTTAATTTCTTGTGCCTTGGATGGGACTCCAATAAGTGATTCCCTTGAGACTTTGTATGTGCTTCCTGGCTCACTTATTTTCTCATAAAACTTTCATTTACTGTACCAAGGCCTTGTTCCATCAAAGCACCTAAGCACATGATTAAAAACTTTAAGCACATGAGTAGTCTCACTGAAGTCCATAAGCTAAGTAAGGAGCTTAAAGTTAAGCACGTGCTTAAGTGTTTTGCTGGACTGAGACTTCAACATAGCTTTGTTGGACTACAGTCTGGTGCAGTATATTTAAACTCCTTGTACTGAAAGAAAAGTTCCCTTCTTTAATCAGCTCTCAGTCCACTGCTGGAGGAAGGCTTCCTCCATAAGCACTACTGTCCTGACTCCTGTGATTCACCTATCCAAGCAACTCATCTGCTTGTGTCTCCATCTAGCTCAGAGGTCCTCTCTTTTGTAATCCATGAGACACCATTCTAAAGCTCTTGTAATGATTTATACATTGAGACGTGTTTAAGTGACTTACCCAAGGTTACACAGCAAGACAATGGCAGAGCCAAGAATTGAACCCATTCAATACCTCTTCTAAATACTAGACAAGACTTCCTGTTGAACCTATTATAAAGTGCCTTGAAATACGCGAGTTTCTAATTCCAAATGTGGCAGAGTTGCTCCCTCTGGCAAACATTCCCATAGTCTCCAGTGTAAATCAGATGAAGTCCTAATCCTTAAATAGCATGGAAACAGTATTAAGAAATGTGCCCAAACGAGAATATGGTGATGAGCAGTGAAAGAGCATGAAAAACCATAATGAGGTCAAAGGGAGTAAGGACCATGTTAAATCAAGCTTAGATATCTTTATAACAGATATGCTATAGCTGAACCAGAAGTTATAAACCTGAGGCAGAAATTGAGTGAGAAACTATGTTTTGTGTTAGGCAGGAGATCAGAATGGCATCTTCTGACCTTAAAAAAAAAATCTAAGAATTGTGTAGTCCATGAAATAAGCAAATACACCACCAGATCTGAAATGCATCCTTCAAATTCAGGACTCCAGTGAGAAGATAAACAAAGTATCTGAGTTTACTGATGAACTCGCACATACATCTCTGAAATTAACAGCCACAATTTAGAATGTGCAGCCATCAAGAAATTTTATACTGAAACGAGAAACCCTGAAATGTGCCTTAGGAAGTAAAAAAATTATTAACAAATGAAGAAAAAAGCAAAAGGAGATACTCAAATGGGAAAAAATGATTCAGAGCAGCATTGGAAGAGAAGATTATGGTTGGAATAGCAAGACTTTCGCAGTCAAAAACAGGAGGCAGATAAAACACTATGTAAAACCAAAGGACCCAAAATCCAAGACTACCAGCTTATGAAGCTAAGACTTTATCTAACTGTCCACACTCCATTCCAATTACAAGTTTCTTTCTTAGGTTAAGATTAGTCATGTGGGAATCTGTTTCAGGCCCTATTCCACAACTTGATCTGTAGGCAGATGCCATAACACAAAAGTGAAAATGTAAAAGTGTAATGTACACTAAAAAAAGTCACTGAAACTTTTACAGAATGAAACATCTGACCCTAATCTCCATTTTAAAAAATATATTCAAGTTTCAAATTTTTTCCACAATTTGAACTTTTTGTTCCCATTCAGGAAAGGAAAAAATTCAAAAGTGTTGAAAGACTCGAGTGCCTTTTCTTTAGGAGAACATTTCACCTATTAAAATTCTGGTCACTTATTAACTGTTTTGTAATTTGCTTGGTGCAATCCATAAACTCCAGCATAATACTCTTCATCAGTATGTTACTGCATACAGTGAAGTCTGTTTGGTAAACTTGGGGATTGTATAAGATACAGATAGGTACACTTTCAGTGGTGCATACAACTCCAATTACAAAAGCAACATTTGTTCTTTGAATTCTCCAGGCAGATATTCTTTTCCATAGGCTTTTTTTAAAAAAAACAAACAAAAAAACCTGACTTTTGGACATTGGCATAGGAACCTATTAACTTCAAAAAGTTTATAGCCCTCTGATGTTTGGTTTTATTTTTCAAACTCTCAAACTGATATTATAGTGCTCCCCAACATGGTAGCCCTACTAAGCTTTTATTGCTTGCTATGCACTTTGCTTTTGACATTGTAAAGGTGAATAGAAAATATCAAGTTTTGTTGGATAAAATGCAATTTGTCATTTGATATGGCATATTATATACCTCTCTGTCACTGCATGATGTATTTGACACAGGGAGCCAGCTCCTCACCAGGGGGGGTAAATCGACTGAGCTCTATTGACTTATCTGAAATCTGCCTGCTGGGGGATTCTTAAACCTTGCTCTGAAGTATCCAGTTCAGGAGGATGTCAGAAACAGGATGCTGAACTAGATGGACCTTGGATCTGCTCAGTATAGCAATTCCTATTTTCCTAGGTCCCTATGATTTCAGTAATGCTATACAGATTAACACCAATTGAGGATCAGGTCCACAGTTTTTTCGTCTTACTGGACTCTTGCCTAATATGTATTCAGGTGGATGGAAGTCAAAGCACGCTGTTTCCCCCTCCCCCATACATGGTCATCAACTATATATTGTGCATATTTCATATATCACACTGCATTTCTAGTTTCTTTTTTGTTGATGTTGTTGCTATTTACTCAGTCACTTTAGTGCACATCTAACAGCAAGGTTAGCATTACTTCAAAAGAAAACTAAGCCAGATAAGATGATCTAAACGAACTAAAGTTTGTTTGAACTCCCATTTAAAAAAAATATGCCTTCTGTATGTGTACTTACTGCCTGATCCCTACTCTACCCAGCTATGCCACTTCCTGTTCACTTTGGGATGGATCACCTCAAACATACAAAATGGCAGCATCCTCTGTGTTCCCATAAGCACAGGGGCTGTGATTGTCCCTATCCCTCATTCAGGAAGTGCAAAGGAGACAGAATATTCCCTCAGGTTGAGTCACCATCCCCCTATATTCTTATTCTGTAGCATTTCACAGTAGTGTAAATGGTGCAGGGCAACAGAATCTGGTCCTTCTCCCCCCCAACCCCCCACCCACGTGGCTTCTAGAACCTTGCATGTGTAGGAAAATGCAAAGTCAAAGGCATCGGTTCAAAATGTCATAAACTAGGTACAATATCTTTACACTGCAGCTTGACATGTAAATGTATCATATTCCTTCCAGGAAATAATAGCTTAGGAAAAATGCTTTTCTTTCTTTATTTTCCACTCTGCCCCTTACCCTGCCCCCCTAGCTTGTTAGACACTTATAATCAGCAGAGTTCAACCTGTGGCTGAACAGGAAATGAATGCTTAAACGCTCCATGCACCAATGTTTAAAAAAGATTTAATGATTTCAAAGTGTTTTTAATAAGTTGTAAATGTATTTTACAAAGTCCCTTTGCTATTTGTAATAAATGCAGCTGATGAAAGGCAATTACACTGAATATTTTTGCCTGTTCAAAAGTGTTTTTTATTTTTCATTCTTCCAGAAGGGTGCACAAAATACACTTTACAGGAAAAATGACTTGATGCCGACATACAGCAGAACTGCAGAACATAAAGTTTCCTCCTAGGTTCATGTAGTTTGTGCATAACTCTTTATTTGCAGAGGTTTTTTTTAAAAAAAATATTCACAAACTAACAGTGTCAACAAACAAGAATGATTACGATAACTCAGCCAAACTGATCTCTAGTGTAACTTAGCTTCAATGGTATTACGGCAAGGATCAATTTGGCCCTATGTTTAATTTTGGATAAACACTGAACAAAATTAGGGGGAAAGAGGAAATCAATAATTTTTCTATATTTGGTAAGAATGAAAATCTTCCAGGATCAGCATTAATAAATGCTATAGTAGCCCTTAGGACTCCTAGCCATAGACCAGAACTCAATTGTGCTAGGAGCTGTACAAACACAGAATAAGATTGTGGTCCAATTTTTTTTCCAGACAACACGCTAAAGCGCACTATGGAACATTTAAAGCACACCAGCAAGGTCCCCATAGACCATTAATGTGCAGCATGTTAGTGCAGGTTAGAAATCACATCCCCATAGTGTGCATAATCCCCTTCCCCATTTAGACAAGCTCTAAGAGTTGGACTCAGGTGACCCGTTTTTCTCCTGCCATTCATCTTGTGCCATGCAAGGTGAGTGATGAATATTACCCTTCTGATCTGGTATCATTCTCCACTCCATTTATTATAATGGGGCAAGACAATGAAGAATCTGGCCTGCTGTCTGTCCTCTTTATCTTTACTGAAAATATTTTGCCTTTTATTTCTTCTGTACAGTTAAATTGTGATGAATTAGAATGCAAAATAGCCCTCTTCATATAATTAGCAACATATAGTACTTATAGCATTTACTATGCTTGATGGTTCTGTCACCATAACCATATTGTGATCTACAACAAGAAGGATGAAAATTAAAAGGATTATATTAGTCACTTTTAAACACCCACTGACAGGTTTACCCACATTTACAAGCGTCGCTTTTACTATGTTCAAGAGCATCCATAAACTCAGGCTCATTAATTTTATTTAACCCCTCTGCTCGGTTTTCTGTTATGTAGCAAACAACAAGGGACTTTTAAAGAAAAATGTTGCACCCATTTGATCCCTACATCCTGTGGGCTTTCCCACTAGGTGAAATCCTGGCCCCATTGAATTCAGTGGCAGAAATCCCACTGGAGTTCAACGGGGCCAGGATGTCATTCATTACATTTAGTGAGATTTGGGATCTAAACTACCTTGGTCTCTTTTGAAAATCCCAGTGCAGACCTTACAGAAATCTTCACTGATACCAATGACATTTTTCCTACAGTCTAGATTGCGGTGGCCATATAAGGATAAGGGGACAAGGAAAGCTTTTTCCACCTTGAAGGGCTACCAAGGCTTAAACTGATTACTGGGGGAGTGCTACAGCATTGGCTAACAGAATTGTGTCTTTTAGCTCAGCTGGTAGAGACTCACGCTTTAAGACCCAAACATCCCAGCTTCTCTCTCTGCTGATGACACACCCAGAGCAGGTCAGGATAATACATTCTATGGCCCATACTTTCAAAGGAGACGAGTGATTTCAGTGGCCTCACTATTTGGGTCTCCAAGTTGAGGCACCTTAAATGAGATTGATTTACAGAGGGCTGGAGTTCAGCAGTTTCTGAAAGCGATTCCCATTTGCACACCCCAGAATTGAGACCCTCAGAATCACTGGACGTTTTTGAAAATAATCAACTAGACTTGCATTTTCTGGGTTTCAGTTCCTGGCATATTCACTAGTAATTATTATGGAGGATGGCTAAATTAAAGGAGATGGATGTTCAAGAAATAGTATTTCCAGAGTTTGAGTGCAAGAAAATAATACTGTATGTAGTTGATGAATACCAGGAGCACTTAAAGAGAATGTGCAGAAATTAGGTTACCTATTCTATGGCTAGTTTACACTGAATTTCCAAAATTGTTTTGAAGACACTTTATGTATGTCATCTTTAAATGATGATCATTATCATAATAGGTTGCCATATGAACTAAAGGCAAGGGTAAAGCTAAGAAAGGGGCAAGTTTCTTCTTTACATTGCTTGCAATGGCCTCAAAATATGGATACATGAAGCTGCCTAACAGAGAAACCAGCTTTTTGCTACATATTCTACATTACTGATTTAGAAGCTACCTCCCTTCTCCACCTAGATGTCCAAGTGCATGAGGTGAAGAAAAGGGCTCTGGTAGTCATAAGTCGGGTGCAAAACAGTATTGCAAGCAGGCAGATGGCATCTTGCCTTAGCACAAAATGCCACCACTATACCCATGTAGCACTGGAGGGAATGGATTGTGGGTAATGGAGATGTAGTTAGCTGGAATGGAGGAGTTGATGTGCTCATGGCCCTGTAAGCAAATACCATTCAGAGCCAGTTAGTACAGATTTCCCCTGTCCAACTATCCTCCTTCTCCTGAGAGGTTTTAGGGTTTGCATCTGTGACACTGAGCCAGAAAAGGTTAAGCAACTAGCTGGAGTACGGTCATAGAAACACTCAACAAAAGGAGTAGGATCTCACATACTGGACACATATCCAGCTACGAGACCCTATTTGCACTGTTTAGGTTTATAGCCATAAGGCCAGGATCCAGCCAGTGGCAAACCTGGATATTTATGCGTCTACTCCATACAAGGTGACTGTAGGATATCCCATTAATAGGTAGCTTAAACACTAAAATTACATTTAGCAAAATGCAATGAAGTCTTCCATTATTCATATGGAAAAAGGTAGTTCATTTGAATACTAATAGGCTCATCTTTTCCTTGTAAGCCATGATTCAGATTTGTAGTCAGCTATCGAAAGAAGAGAAAGAAGTGACCTCCGTTCTGACAGCCAAATAATTTTACTGTTCAAAAGTTATTGGAACCTTTCAAAGCATAATGCTCAACAATTTGTATTCCAAATACCTCCCTTATAAACTCAAGGATTGCTAAAGGTTACATATCTCAGCTTTAACACAGGTGACCTTTCCTCAAATTAGTGACTCAATCAAACACTGACGAGATCATCTCTTTGACATAGAGCAAAATTATGGTAACATTGATAGGTGCTCTTATCCAGTATGACTTCTACTTCTGGGGTATTAGGAGAGAAAAGGAAATTCTATTAAATTGTATTAGAGAAACAGATATTCAGCCTCCAGCAATGTGAATATATTGGAGCACTACACAGAGTATGCTGTGAAAAGAAAGGATATGAAATGAGATTTCAGAAGGAAGAACAGGAATCTAAGCAACCATGGACTATAATCCTAGCCACAATGTAGTGCTGATTATAATTCTATGTCTTGGACATAAGTGAGGAAGACTGAATTAAGATTTGGAGGCTACGTGGATACATGATTTGAAACTGTGCTTACACTAGCTGAAGATCTGGCCCTGAGTGTGAGAATAGCAGGGACTGAATGGTTTATATCTTGCCTATGATTTATAAGTGTCCAAAATGCATTTACATAATTCTTCCTTCCTCTTACAGGTCAGAATAATTTACCACAAAATAAAATGCATGATCAGGATTAATTGCAAGACTTCCTGTGCATTCAGTATTTCCGGAGAATTGCTGTAAGTGTACAGGATGTTGGAATGTTAACACTTTAAATATTCAACACAGACTCAGAGAGGAGTTAAGATTTTTTTGCTGAGATATTCGGATCCCAATCTTGTGAGATGCTGAGTTCTCTCAGTTCCAGATATCTTCACCTTGAAGGATCAGGCCCTAATTTCTGACTGTCATAATGAAAACAGGAGGAAATAGTGAGAGAAATCACTTCAGTTTAGGATAAAAAGCGCCACAGGGAACACATTGTGCAATGTAGCTCAAATGAGAGAAAATCCTTTCAATCCTAAAACATCACAGAAGGTCAAGTGTCAGCAGAGAAGCAGCAGAGAAGGAAAAGCCATCAGAGGAAATGCCTTCCAGACACCACTATGTTTAAGCAGATTTACTAGTTCTCATGTCTAGCTCTTAACAATCCAGGTCACAAGACAGTAATGAGAGATGACATCTAAATTCTTAGCATGGACCCATCACCACCGTACTAGATCCACTTACCAAGAATATTAATGTAAATACATGAAGATCTTTATATCTTCTTTGTATCTCTTTCACCAAGACTCTTTCCAGGTAGAATACTTCAGTACAGACCAGTAACAAAAAAGAAAATAACAAAAACAACAAAGCACAAAGACACAAAACTTGAAATGCTCAAAAGTTTGAGTTTCAATTCTCCCCCAACACCCCGACCCAGCAATATACTTGTAATGAATCTTTTCACAGAAGTGCTTTCATTTTTCATCCAGCTCTACCATTATCAAATTTAAGAAATCATTTCATTTTCTTCTCGCGAAAGACAATGCTGGTCCAAGGCAAGCCAGGGGTTTAGCTATATGCACCATTAGTGCAGAACAAGCTGGGATGTAAATCTACCCCATACTCACTCACTAGCCTGCCTCACTCTATGTGACCATGTGGACCCTGTTACTATGCACTGGAAGTTCTGTAGTGCAGCATATTTCATTTATACACTGTGGAACAGAGCATTTGAGACACCCCCCTCTCCCCCCACCTGCATAAGAATATCCCATAGCCCTGTGGTTAGGTCACTCACCTAAGAGACGGGAAACCCACATGCAAATCCCTTCTTAGTCTCAGGGAGATGTCTTTTATGGTCTTCTCCACTTGACGTTGAAGGTGCTTAGGTATTACGGTGATGGAGATAAGATTTTGTACTAAGATTAGGAGATTAGATGATGCAGGCTTGGGGCTGCTAGTATAAACTGGCACAGCTTGTTTGCACCAGCAGCGATTCTGGCCTCTGATGTCTATTTAAAGAGGCAGATGAACTCCTCGCTCCTAGCTGTGATTTTCAAAGAGGCATAAGGGAGGTAGGCACCAAATTTGCTTAGGCTCCTTTGAAAATCCCAGTCCGTATTACTGTTCTCAGCCGAAAAAAAAATACTGTTTAAATGATTTTTTAAAGAAAAAAGCTCACACCATCACCACCCAGTGAAAGCCATTTGCTACTCAAATCTTTGCAAATAGAATTATCCATTAAAAGCATGTAATTTCCCACTACTTGTGCATAAAACGGAGGCAGGTTTTTCCAACCGACTGCATCTCTGCCATTAGCCTGCTGCTTTTACACAGTGTCTTCACATGCCAAATGATTCAGGCTGTGCGTTCCCCTGCCCAGATCTTTACAGCTACATAGTAATTGCAAAGCTGGGAATGAAAACTTTACACAACCTGCTATGATTGATGCAACTTGACTAATGCAAAAAAATCTACCATACATGGGCAAAGCATACACGTGCAATTGGATTTTTATTAAAACAAAAAAAGACTCCAATTTTCCAAAAAGCAGATTTTAGCTGCTGATAAAAGGTGTGCAAAATTCAAATAATTCATCCAGTGTCTGTTATCAATTTAGTTCTTAGCTTTGCCAAAAAATGCACAAAACAATCTAGCATTTCCATGAAAAATAACTAGAATGAAATACAATCTAATCTAAACATGAGTATACCAAGAGATTTGAGAAGGTAGATGGACAGGCACAAAAATATATAGCCAGACTCCCAGCTTGTATAAATCAGCATAGGCCTAATTTTAGGGAAACATGAGACACATGATAAGTATGTAGATCCAAAATGGTTCTTATATTTGTTTTGTTTCCATCATGTTATGTGTATGGATCTGAGCTCATAATAGATACTATTATTTCAGAATGTCTGAGTAAGAACTTCATCAATATACATTAAAATATTTCACTGGAGCCAAAATCCACCATCCTCCAAATATTACAGCATCATCTCTGGGGAAATGGTCACTCACTGATCATAGAAGCTTCTTTATTAAGTTGCCTTCAGTAAAAAAGAGTGATGAAGATATGTATAGGTGCTTATAACTCTACATGTGTCACTGTATCTGGGGAGCTGTAAGCCTGAAGGAACTAATCTGGCTAGAGGGACGGATGAAGAAGAGAGAAGAAACTCATCCTCTGTCCTGAGGATAAAGAGTAACAGTGGTAGATGAAATGTTCAAATATTCATTACCCAGGAGAGGGGAGGCCATTAATAAATAATTGAGATGCTATGCTATAGATGTTGCATTAATCTCAGAGGATCTGTTACAGATGTTTTTAATCCGATACTGAGTAAGGCATAAGAACTTTTGGAGCATCTTTCTTCACAAAGATTGCAAAAAATGCAATGATGGAAGATAACTGAGTGAGAGAAAAATAATGAAATAATGCATTCAAAGCTAAAGTAAGTTGTCGGGCTATAATTCAGATCTATGCCACAAGTACTACAGCAGCAAGTGAAAAATAGATTATTTTTTTGGAGTGAGTAATAGAATCCCAAGGCAAGATGTAACCATAGTTATTGTAGACTTCGGCATAAAAGTTGGAGCTGAGGCATATAACAGAAGATCCCCAGGACAATATGGACAGTGGTTGTAGCTCTTACCTATAGCATTCTTCATAGCATATAGACATCATATTTCTTAGAGCTTCTCATACTGACATCAAGGGCAGTGCATATAAAAATCAGTGGCTACAGCTACACAGTAAGAATAATCTATGGATTGCTGTATACATTTGTAATATTTTGATGAGGGAGGTCATATGTATTTGAGGAATTTATATACCAAGAAAGATAGATGAAGTTATTTTGTCTAATTTCAACTCCCCTCAAACTGTGCATGTTGAAAATTCACATCCTGCTTAAGGGAGTTTGAAAGGAGAGGTGAGACAAAACCCAGTGAAAAATTAAGCAGCAAGGAAGAAAAGAGAAAAACTTCAATAAAAAAAGACAGTGTCCAACATTTTCAAGAGTGACTTGATGCCTCTTATACTGTCCTCAATTAGGCACCAAAATAAGAGGTCTGATTTCCAATGGGCAGATGCTCTATCATCAATGAAAATGAATTCCTTTTACAGGTAGCTCAGTTTGGGCACCCCCCAAAAAATCTAGGCACTCAAAATTACTATTTTTGGAAATTTAAGGCAGTACGCATGTATACATCTTCACCAGCATATATGGGACACTAGGGAGGGTCTATTCCATAGAACTCCATTGTTAGGGGTCCCAGTTTTTTACCCAGGGAAGGCATTAGACATACAGCCAAATAATTAAGAGATACTTCATGATAATAGTTGTTCCAGTATCCCTGCAGCTGGGAGGTTAGAGAAGTGCAAGGTACTGTCAGAAAATTATTAAAAGTAAGTATACCCCCATTAGAAGGTTAAAAACCAAGATGAGGATTTGATTTATACTATTAATAAACTGTAGTTTCCAAACTTTCATAATGTGCACAAGTGCCAGGTGGAAATAAGAAAGGAAGGACTTTAGCTGAGATATGTTTGCAGGCTGTGCCAGAGAACAAACTCATAACTCAAGCAAACCAAAATACCACATTACTACTGTACTTAATCCTGTACCTAGGAAAATAGATCAGAGGAGTGGAAGAAACTTGCTAAAATAGGCATGACCTTCTGATAAGCCAAGGTGGGTAAGGTCAGTAGGTTGGTATATTAACCAGTTAACTTTTAAAACTCTGAAGGCCTCGTATTCACATTTTTGTTAGGCCATCAGGGCCGGCTGCAGGCACCAGCAGAGGAAGCATGTGCTTGGGCGGCACATTTTAAGGGGTGGCAATCCGGCCAATCTTGGGGCAGCACATTCCAGTGCCCTCCCCCCTCTTTTTTTTTGCTTCTGCGGTGCTTGGTCCCCCCCTTTTTTTTTGTTTGGGGCAGCAAAAAAGTTAAAGCCAGCCCTATAGGCCACAAATGAACATGAATTTGATGGTCTTACTTTAATATCTTGGAACATTGGGCCACAGAGAAAAACACCAATGAAAGACACTGTTTGAGATTCCAGCTCACAAATAGTAGGTAGGGTCACTTCTGAACAGTGCTGCTTGTTCAGGACTGAATCATGCCTGAACCCAGTTTAAGGATTATGTAGACTCTGCCTCCCCACCCCCTCACTGATTTCCAGATCATGTGTGCTTATTTACAAGTAAAATTAAGTTTTTACTAACGGCCATCCCTGCAAGATCAACCTGGGATTGGAGGGTCCAAGGGTTCCTCCTTTGTCCAGGGTTTTCCATGGAAGTGGATTGCACAGAACTTCAACCCTGTTTAAAAAACTGGAATGATTCGAGTCCCATCCAGATTTTTGGATTAAACTGGCCTGTCTTGCCTCAGTTAAATTAAAAGACTAAAGGGGAGGGAAGGCAAATGATACTGGATGGCTGTTTTCACTTCTCCTTCCCTCTTCCTCTCCATACTTAAGTAAAAGTGTTAATCCTAATTTAGGCCCCAATTCAGCAAAGCATTTAACTTTAATTATTGGTACTATTCACACGCTTAAAATTAAGCACATAGTTTAGTGATCTGCTGAATAGGGCCTGGATTTACTCACATGCTTAAAATTATGCATGTGCTTAAATTCTTTGCACTGATGTGCAATAGAGTTGTAAATCAAGCCTGTCAACTTTTAGTGTTCAGTTACTTTAATATGCTTTGGGGCTCTTGCGTATATATTTACATAACTTGGTCTCAGTCTTCATTGATCCCTGGCTCTCTGCAAGGTTGCCATTTCATATACTCAATTTTCAGAAGCAAGCCTAAGTTAAAACAAAGGCTTGAAATGAGAGAAAAATCACTGAAGATCTCAGATCAAAGTCAGCTCCAAACGGAACTTGCTATATTTATCCAGATGTCTACTACATATTTAGAGACAACATTAAGTATATATTGCACTACATTTAGAAAATAATCACTGCACACCTTTAAGTTTCATAACCTGTCATGCAGAGGAACTATATCTCCAGTCTGGAGGAGTCCAGGCCAAGAGAGAGTCATACCAAGAAAATGAGAGCAATATTGTTTCTTTCATTACTTATTGTTGTAAATGGCTGACCTTTCTAGAAGTGAAGGATAATCTGATTTTTCCCTTTCACTGTTTGCTTATATTTTCTGAAATTAGCTTACCCCATATTAACAATCCAAGATTGTCCCCCACAATTTACCCAGCACGTATAATGTGTTAAATATGTACATTTTAAAAAGGAAAAAGAAAGAAAATCAGTTATTTGTTGTTCTAAGTAGTAACCGCAAGGAGAATCACAAATAGACAAATGCTTTTTTCTTCTAGACAGCAAGTCCTGAAGCAATAAAGAGGAGAAACACTTCCATTAATTTCAGCTGAGAAAGATCAATACTAGTGACACCAACTAAAACAGATCCTTTTCTCTAAAGATCCAACCAAAACTGGAGCAAAAACACTGTCACTAAAAACTAAGCTGCAAAAAAAATGTAACCCCCCCTTTGTACTTTATTCCTTTTATTAGAATCAAGAGATAGCTAGTATCAGGATGCAACTGCATAACAACTTTTGTCACGACCAAGCCCCTCTTCTGAAAGGTTGTATTAATTTTGCTGGGAAGTGATGCTGTGTTTTGCCCTGTGCGTCTTCCTGCAGCCCCAGTTCACTTACTCAGCTTACGCCAAAGGAAAGCAGCAGGAAAACAGAAGTTGGTAGACATTAGCATCTGCTTCCCAGGATGCAGACTAAAGTTTTCAGTATCCGAAGGGTTAAAAGGAACAACTGAAAGTGTCTCAAAGGTTTCTGGTTTACACTTCCTGGAAAACTAAAACAAATAAAAAAATATTTACCATTTCTCACATTCCAATGCACCTGCCCTGCAACCTTCCTTTACGGCTGTAGCTCCCAACTGGGGCCACTCAGACAGTCTGCAAGTTACACCTTGAGTGTCTGTAGAGCTACAGCCTTGGTCCAGCAAGTTTGACTTCAGCAGCCTGTCAGTAACACCAGTCACACCCTGGCCTCCACCAGCCTCCATTACTACTTGCTGGATGACCCAATCATACTCCCAGACCTGAATTTTCCCAAAATTCATTTTCTGCCCTGCCTTGTCCAGCCCTCTCCTGGACAGTTCAGTCAGAGATCTGATGTTGTGAGACTTGCTTCATTTTAAAACGATAAATCAGAACTTGAAAGGTCCTATAGAAAAAGCATTACTATGGGCCAAATTTGCTGCTGGGGTAAGCACGCTCTATGTGATGTAAGAGAGGAAGTGTTCCCGTTTACATGAGGAAAGAATTAGTCCCTTTGTGCAATATTCTCTCTCTTTCACCTCAGCATATAGAACAATCTGCTCCCTGATTCATCCATTGCCTATTAATTTTAAAGCTATATATTTTGGTCCTTTGCACTTAGAATGTGTGTGTGCAGCACATGGCTTGCAGTCACTTTATATATAAAAGCTCCTTTCAACTTCGATTGCTCATGGAAGCCTTTCATAATCAAGGGAAAGTCATTTGTGTACATCCAACCCCCTTTGTCATACTTATTACATTAATTGGAACTGATGGAGTAGGGGTTGATTTCCCCATTCGGTATAAAGCTGGCTGCTCAAATGAGAGCTAATCTGCTTTGAAAATGCTTTCCCTTTAATGCAGCTAGTGACGTTTTGTTAAAGACAGACATCTACTATTTAATGCACTTCATCTTTCAAAAGTGAGCAAATACTTTTAATTAATTTAATTATGGTAATTGTGCAGGTGTCTTGTGTGCTCCATGATGCATTTTGATTTTCAAGATACAGCATTCTAAAAGGGAATCAAAGATTTTCTTGGTCCACAGTGTAAGAGACTGTGGAGAATGAACTACAAATAATAATAGTAATATTATCATCAGTGTATACTATGCTAGTGGGATGACAATGTGCGCTCTTAGCAGGTGTTGATTCTGCTGGGGAAGTGTTCAGTAGGCTCACTGAAGCAGGTGGCTTATTGCTCTTCTTAGTCGATCTCTAAACAGAAAGGTTCTGCAGTGCAAGCTGAGCACTGCAGCCCATACATAGAAGTCCTGAGAGCATCAGCTCAGATCAGAATTAGAGCCGTGTGGGAACCAGAATTTTTGTTCAAACAAAAGAAACCAAGTGAAAGTTCACACAGCACAATTTAAATCAAAATTTCATTTTCAAACTTTTTGAACTTTAGAATATAAACTCAACTTTGTTTTGACATTTTTTTAAAAGAAAAATTGAAGCATTCCATTTGGATAAAATCAAACAGAACGTTGACATTAGTGAAACATTTGGATTTTTTTTCAAATGAAACGTAATTGGATTTTGGTGAATTGGCATTTTTCAGTGCAAGAATGTTTTGTCAGAAAATTTTTGACCGACTCTAATGAGAATAAGGCTGACAGACAGACTGGCAAGGGGAAAGACTGAATGATGTTACCATAGGTATTTCCTTGTGGACCGCTGCAGGATGCATGTCCAAGTGACATTACTTTCACATTCATTACGGTCAAGTGCTGGTTAATACAGATTCTGTAGTCCCAGCAATCAGAGAATGGGACCAGGAATTATCATATATAGTTCCACTAAGGGTGCTAGACGTTTATCTGTTATGTTATTGTAAGGCTCCATACAGTGCTGTTGTAAATGGTCTTGCTTGTTGTATTTCTCTGAATATATATTCGGGTAGATCTTGGAGAAACGTTTAATGTCAGTTGTGTCATTATTTTTGCATGTTTTGTGTATGAAAGCTTTACAGGCTGCTATTTCTCTTAAGGAGAATGTGTTTTATGTGTAGCTAGTGTCCACAAGTTACACTGTACATATACATGGTTCCATAACCATTCTATGGTGTCAAGCACTGTAAGGTCTCACTGCTGTATGCTGCTAAGCATGCTGGAGAGGTTCAGAGGATCCTCAACTCCCACCCAAGTCAGTGGGTCTCATGGGCACTCAGCACTGCCGAAATGCTCAGCACTTTGCAGAATGAGTTTAAGGATGAACAAACTGGCCAGGAATGCGGAGTTTGCAGGAGTCGAGCTGTCCAGAGTGAACTGGGAAAATATCAGTCTGCCAGAGGAGTAAACAGCATGCAGAGCTCGTTTTTAAATCATTCCCCTGATATCCACACACGCAGAGGAAATATTACAGTCCCCAATTCACCAGTCCTAATCCCACCATCACTGTTCCACACTTGCAGAACGGACACTGTTCTCCTTTGCTTTCACTGGGAATTTTGTCTAAACAAGACTAGCAGTTTTGGGGCTCAACTGCGGGGTGGGGCGGGGGGAACAGCAGAAGCAGATTAACACTAACTTCCTGGGAGTAGCCAGGGCTATAAGGCACCTTGCTACCACCTTCACTTAGTGTTAGGAAGTCTTGTCTATGCCAGTGAACTGATGACCACACGACAGAAGCAAAAGTTCTCAAAGAAGATGTCTTCCAAAACTTGGCAGGAAGTGTCAATAGAACAGGATGCCTGAGCCGGGGTATAAAATGCTAGTTTCACTACCTTTGGGATCACTGACAAAGTCCAAAAATAGGATCCTATTGTGTTAAAGATGTTGTGATAGGCATCCCGGCTGCCTATTAAGGAGGAAGTTTGAGCTCTTCTGGGCTTGTGCCACCTGCAGGAAGGAAGCTTAACAGTGGGAATGCCTGTCCCAGGAAGGGCAGTAACTGGGGAAGACTGCTGTTCTTCAGAGACTGCTGATGACAGGGACAGATCAGTAAAGCAGGAGACAGCTGCTGACTCAGCTAAGCCAGCCTGGACAAGATGTTGCCAAAAAGTGGGAAGAGGAGGGGACTGAAATGCAAAGAGGACAAATGCAAAGTACTTCACTTACAGGGTGACCAGATGTCTCGATTTTATAGGGACAGTCCCGATATTTGGGGCTTTTTCTTATATAGGCTCCCATGACCCTCCACTCCCTATCCCAGTTTTTCACATTTGCTATCTAGTCAACCCATCCACTTAGGAAGGAACAGTCAGTTACACACCTACAAAATGGGAAGTGATTGCCAAGAAGGAGTAATGCAGAAAGGGATCTGGGGGTCACAGTACATCACAAGCTAAATATGAGTCAGCATAACACTGCCTTTTTTTGGAGGGGGGCAAACGTTCTTGGATCCATCATCAAGAGTGTTGTAAGCAAGATATGAGAAGTAATTCCTCTGCTCTATTCAGGTTGATTAGGCTTCAGTTGGAGTACTGTGTCCAGTTCTGTGTGCCACAATACAGGAAAGATGTGGACAAACTGGAGAAAGTCCAGAGAAGAGCAAACAAAAATTATTAAAGGCCTAAAAACCCTGACACAAGGGAAGATCGAAAAATTGGGTTTGAGTTCAGTCTGAAGAATAGAAAAGTGAGAGGGGATAACAGTTTAAGTACATAAAAGGTTGTTACAAGGAGGGAGGTAAATTGTTCTCATTAATCTGTGAGGATAGGACAAGCAGCAGTAGGCTTAAATTGCAGCCAGAGTGGTTTCAGATGGAATTTAAGAAAAACTTCCTGTCAGGCCAGATAAGCACTGGAATAAGTTGCCCAGGGAGGTTGTGGAATCTCTGTCACTGGAGATTTTTTAAGAGCAGGTTAGACAAAGATTTGTCAGGGATGGTCTAGAATACTTAGTCCTGCCATGAGTGCAGGAGGACTGGACCTCAAGTTCCATTCCAGTCCTATTATTATAGGAGTATCCCTGATCAGGACATTAAAAAAAGCCTACAGGCAAACCAGGACCCAGAGCACTGAGACAGACATTCTCCTTTCAACTGTTCATTTCTTGACCCTTAAGTTCTCTGCCTCGCCAGCCCGCTCTGCCCATCCCCCTTCTTTTGGCCTTCTCGCGTTTGGCAATTTGCTTAGCTGCATGGAAAGCAGTGTGCTCAGAATTTAGCTGAAAGGCCTCATGTTTTACCTCTTCACTTATGATTAAAGAAAGCAGGTTGTAAAGGTTTTGGGGAGCTCTTTTTTGTCTCCTTATCTGAGGCAAAACCAAAAAACTTTGTGAAGTTGTCTCTGTGCCTTGAAGGAGGAAGAATAGTAAAATGGACTTTTCAGATAAAGAATCCCAACTCTGACATGATTACTAAGCTGTAAGAGAAAGTAAGTGGACCATAAAATGATGCCAGAATTATGCATTATCCCCATATCACTTAGCTTTAATTTCTGAATTAAGAAGTCTGTTTTAATAGTCACTCGCAATGTCTATTTGTTACCTTCTGTTAGTCCCATAAGGTACCCAATAGCCAAATTATTGCTTCTTTATATTTCAGTAATAGCCAGGTCTCTTTAAAGAAAGACCTCAGATCACAAGGAACTCATGAAGGAGTTTAATGGTACTTTGAGTTACACTGAAATTTGCATGGATTTGCATTTTACATTCATATTAACGCCAGATGAGTTCATTATGATTCATGTAACAATAATGAATGCTAAAGGAATAAGTAATGATCGTTATGTTACAACTGTGCTGTAATCCTGTCTCTTTGCAGTTTCAGGCTTAGTCTCAAAAATAAAGGAAGAATTGGTTACTATCACTCTGAGCACTGTAATGTTGTTCTATTTCTGTGTTGGATCAGATCTCTCTTGCAGCGGTTTTACTAAGTGCTGCCTGAATATTTAAAACTTATCAATTTGCTGTGTACACTACATCTTATTGGGACTCAAAATTGCTGGACAATCAGTGAAAGCAATTTTTCCCTCTTGCTCTACATCATTTAACGAATTTTATCTTTGTCTTAGCATTTCAGAAGATTATTATGATTCAGGTAGGGTGATGCCTTTCATATGCCCGTCTTGATTTTTCATTCCCAGATTTTAAGCCTATATTAAGCTTCATTGGTGCCCATCAGCAAGAGTTTTGATATTTTAAATGGGATTGCCTGTGCTGTTAGTTGCTAGTACATTTTTGTTTGTTCCTGTTTGGGGCCTCTCCTGAAGCATCAGTCCAAGAGAAATAAAATATCTTATAATGCCAAGTATCAGAGAGGCAACCATATTTGTTTGTGGATACAGACTATGAGGAGTCTGGTGGCACCTTAAACACTAAGCTTTCATGGGTAAAAAACCCCACCTCAGATGCATCTGAAGTGGGGTTTTTTACCCACGAAAGCTTATGCACAAATAAGCCTATATCCGATAGTGTACTTTCCCTTTACAAAGTTCTGAATAAAATAATTCATGGTAAACATCTGTAACCATGAGAATTTGCAAATATGTACACACCCAAGCAATTTCCTAAACAGTCTAGACTTTATTGAATTCTACAGGATTTGTTCATTAGAGGAAGTGAATTTTTCTACGGATCTTTTGGAACACTTTCTTTACAGAAAAGGATAGCATTTCTGTGGAATTCTAGAAGATGGTGTGGGGAAACACTACAGATCAGCTTAGTCTTTATCCTATTGACTTGGTCCTTATGAAGGTCTTTAGGACTTTTCCACAAGGGAAAAAAGGGTGAAACTCTGACTCTTCTCAGTCAATTGTAAGTTTTCCCATGGCTTCAGTAGAGCCAGGGTTTCCCTGTAGGAAGCCACACACTGTAGTGATCCATTGTGAATGAGTTATTTTGAACATCCAACCAGCTCTAAGTACAGGGATAGTCCCTAAGAGACTGATTCAAATATATTCACTCATCATGGATAGCATCCTACTCCACAAAGAGTCCCAATTGGTGTCATTGGGGCTCTTTGAGGAATATACTATAATTAAGTGTAACAGAATCTGGCGTGAGGTAATTACCACCTTTGGTTCACGATAGTAATGCCTTGCTCAGGGAACTGGATAGTTAACATAACTGTGTACCAGTTAGAATTTATTATATCCATGTACATGCAGATGTCGAATATATATAAATAACATTTATATTATTATGTTATTTATATAACATTTCATTTATATAACATTTATAAATAACCAGAAGACAAGAAATAACTCACTAACTCTCCCCAGCAAACCAAACAAGTAATGGAGCAGAAAGACAGAAAACAATTTTGTCATTCAGTATGACATCAGATCTGATTTCTCAGCAGGTGTCAAAGGAAACCATCCTGAAAAAAACCCTAAACTTTTCCAGAAATGCATTCTCGCCTGTGTCTGTGTATTGATTTATATTTTTTTTAGAGTTCAATTGTGTCAGTTCAGAGCCAAATACATCTTTCCAAATCTTACTAACTGCTGATATCCATAATTACATGGATGTTAATTTTCTCAAGATAGGAGTGCTGACTAATATCAGAGAGAAAATATTAATTATGCTGAAAGTTAATTGAGATATGTTTCTGTTCAGAATCACACAGAATTCACAAGTTTTAAAAGACACATTCCTCATGTTATCGCAGGGACACTTCAGAAATATGCCCAAAATACACTGCCCTTTCAAACTTTGTAGCAACATTCCTTCACAGCTCTCGCTACATTACTCTGCTGCTGTAAGCTCCTGGTAGAAGCAGTACGACTTAAATAACATGGGGGAGAAAATTAATGTTAGCGATATACACATCCTATTGTTTCCATGGATACCAGTGCAAAATTCCTTATTGGATAAGAAGTCTTCCTGCAAAATATTTTATCGGCTACAAAAAACCCAAATACCTGTAAAGTGTAGCAGGATCTTTGAAAAATCCTGCCAGGCAGCTCCTAGTACAGCCTGCTTCCTGTAATAATGTTTGTATAACATACTTGACAGCAAGGCTGACTTCTTTAATTCTGTAACATTCAACAAAGTGTTGTCTTAGAATGAACTTTGGAAGATCAGATTATTTCTCTCTCTGCTGGCTCTTTGGGGATGCTTATGGCTGAATGGGTTTACAAGTTGACATCGCCCTGGGTTTCCATCAGGCAGAGTGTGTCTATAGGTCACTCTGCTGGTGGAAGCTGGGAGAAATGAAAAGCCTCGTGCGTTTTTCCTCTCAGATGGTAGCTAGGGGCTGATGTCAATAGAAGTGTCATCTCAGTGATTGAAAAAAACAAACAAAAGCTGAACTATACAGCAAAGGTCATGTCCCCCATAACTATGCTGTATCAAATTGCTCCTGCAAAGCCAGGGCTCATATTCTTATTTCTTACAAGAAAAAGATGCTCCTAGTTTTGTTCAGTATGAATAATTTAGAGAATAAGACCCTCCCCCTCAAAAAAAACCTTTAACAATTGTAAGTGAAGGCTAATGGCCAAATCATAGATGGAAAAATCCACTCCTGTGCAGAGGGATAGCACAAGCCTGATGGATCAATTAAGTTCAGTTTAAGCCTGTAGCAAAGCAAAGGCTCACTGGTGCAGTGCCTCCTGCTGGTCAGTTGGGATTTAGCTTGTCCAGCACTTGGCACACCTGGTGACCCCGTTCTGCTTAGAAGACTAGTGAAAAGATATTAGTAGTCTTTCCAGGCCAGATACTCAACTGCTGTAAGTTAGTATCTCTGTTGATAAAGGCAGATGCACAAGTTTCTGCCAGCCCTGAATATCAAATTAATGGAAATTATGAGGAATTACAGTCTTCCTTAGGATTATGAACCATGACCTATATTTGCAACACGAATAAATAGTCACTTTTGCATCTTTCACCTGTGAGTCCCCCTCCAATTAAGGATAGTGGGACTTAATGTAGTAAAATTTTGTCCTGCTACACACAAAGATGAGGAAACTTGGTCATCTTAGTTAGTTTCCTAATGTTTAGACTTATTTTTGTTCCTGGATGTCACTATTTTCAGACTCCACCAGAAGCAGGGCTCCATTGTGCTGAGCACTGCATGGACACAAAGTAAAGTCCCTGTTTCTTAGGCATTATTCAAGCAAAAGCCCTGATCTTCTGTTCCAAATGATTCCTGTGTTCACATAGGACTGAAGACCAAAAATTAAGACCAGATAGTATAACAACTGGGGCAGAGGAGGATGAGTGTATGACTGATGAAGAAAGTAGTTACAAGTTCTTGTTATGTGTAGCCATCCAAGTAATTTTATATAACATTTCCAAATTAATTCCTTGTTTAGGAAAAGACTATGAAAGTCTTGTCACCTCAGGCTAGGATGTTTTGGTCAAATGATAAATGTCTGAAGATATTGATTTATACTGGAATCCCCATTACAATTCATGGCAGCATAAGCCTACAGATGTTCAATATATTATCTGAGTTTGCCTCCTCCTACTCTACTTCCCCAGGTAAAATATCTCTTTTCAGTAGCAGTAAATGAAGACAGAAGCACTGTATTGTAGTTTCTCATTGATCCACTCTGTATCTGTTTCTGCCTAGGGCCCGAATGCCAAAGATGATTCCTGAACTCATGTGTCAGAGCAGACGCTGCTGGAGACTCTGGAAAATCTTTTCCTTCATTTCTCAGTCTGCTTGCATTCCTAAGATGGTAGGTACAGTGGCTCTGAAAGCTCTCAGCAGTGTTTCAATGCATTCTTCACTTGCTACTTTTTGTATATCTACTGAAATCTGGCATAAAGTAGACAGACAATATTTGATCTGACAAGTGATGATAAAGGCACGTCCCAAGAAGCCGAACTAGGATGAATGTGGTTCAGTAGAGATTATACACTGAAGAATTGGAAGAGGAAGAGAAGTGGATGGGAGCAACATTTGCTGATGACCCAAATTAAGGGTTAGACAAGACTAGGTGGACTGTGAGGAACTCCAAAAGCTAAATAATTGGGCAGAAGTTGGGTAGATGCTCAAAGTTCTGACTCAGACCAGTTTTATAACTAAAGCTGTAACTGCTAGATTTTCAGGTCCTCATTTTGGAAATATTCTGTGAGCCCTCCCACTCCCAGGTCTGCAGTATTCTCAGACAAGCTAGTAGCCAGGTATTAATTAGAAGATAGAAATGATGATGGAAGACTATCAGCCCCTGGAGAGTCTAGCTTGGTGTTCTAAGTGGCCAGAAAGTGGGGATAAAGCCATTCACTTGCCCAAATACTCATATTGGGTGTCAGTCACTGTAAAGCAAGTTACAAGTCCCTCTGCTAGTTTCTTGTAAGAAAAGGGTTTGCTTCTTCTCTGCTGCTGGTTCCTGGTTGATACACTTACCATATGCCTAGTGTAAAGGGACCCAGAATCTTCTCTCCAAAAGTCAGACACTTCAGCTATCCATGCAGGTTGATGTCCTCACACAAGATCTCTCATCACTTAAGCTCTCAAAATAGGGCTGAAGTGAATCTCATCTATCTTTCGTATTACTCTGGAACTCTAGGGGTTAGTGAGAAATCAGGGCCCCAATGTGCTTGGTGCTCTAGGAAGACTGTAAGATTGTTCCTCTTCCAGAAAGCTTACATTCTAAACAGAGGTGACATAACTTGGCCTAGGTCACACAGACGTTAGAGTAACAGAGACAGGACTAGAATCTAGATCTTGATTCCTCATCTAAGGACTAGTAGATGCAGTACTAAAGAGCAAACAGGAGCTATATATGCTCTTTCCAGGAGCAAACTTCACCCTCCTTTCTCTTCCCCCTCCTCGCCCCCAAAAAAGACATGTTCAGTTGACTGTCCTATAATGATTCCTAATTACTCTGGAACTCTAGGAGTTAGTGAGAAATCAGGGCCCCAATGTGCTTGGTGCTCTAGTATGACCTAGGATAGGTCATACTGAAAATGCCACACTCAGGGGAGACTGCAGGAAACAGGTCAGACGATCCCCCCAAACTGGTGGTTATTCCATAATTAGATTCACCAAGCCAGTAACAAGAGAGCTTCTGCAGCACCATAATAGTTAACCAGAAGCCAGTTTCCTTTAGGCAACCCAGCCCTTGGCACTCAGACAAACAGGTCTAATACAGTGACAGGTTACTGAAATTCCATTCCACCATATGAGGAGTTTTACTAATCTACTAATCCCAAAGGATCAGACACTTACCCCCAGGTTAATACACATCTCATATTTTATCACACTGTCAGCTAAACTGAAGATTAAGAATAGAATAGAGTTATAAATGGTTAACAGATCATACACAAAAAGATTATGAAGTCCTTATAATAGGTTTGGATAAATAGACCGCTGGCTTGCAAAAGGCTCTGGTAGCTTCCAAAAGATTGGAAGGTCCTCAGGCCATTGTTCAAAACACTTATTTTAGTTCTAAATCCACAGTCCAGACAATTGGATAAGGAATGAGGCAAAGCAGTGATATCACAGCTTGCAATTTATAGCAGGGTCACATGAACATGGAAAGTTACTGATAAAACATGGAACTGAGTGTCCTAATGGGCCACCAACACAGCTGGCTAGCCCTGTCAAATCTACCTGGGAGGTGTCACTCAGTCATATACAGATACAGATACTTAACCACTATTCATAATTTCAGATATCAAGATAGGCGAATATAAACAGGACTATCATACTTAGCAATTCATATCTCTATTGATAATTACGGGACATACTTTGTACAAGATTTATAAAATTGTGTAACAGTGATATAAATGGCTCCTTTTCTTATGCACAGCATCAGACTCTTTCCTGAATATTCCCTGTGATGTTCTGCCCTTTAAATGGTTGGGCATGCTGTATGCAGTGACAGCCTCATTTCTCTTTGTTGCCAGAACACTAAAGTTGACACAGCAAATAGCTGTATCTATCTCCTTTTCTACTGGGTCCAAGAGTAACATTCCCCATCTGATTTTTTCAATCATGTGCCCTCAAGAAGTTCATTGGGGGATTTTTTAAAAAAATCCCTAGAGAATCATTTTCCTCCTCCCCCCATGCATTTTTTCCTTAGAGTCATTCATTGCAGTCATTCACTAAAAACCCACCTTAAGCTTCATTATTAGTGATTTAATGAGGAATCTTTTAATTATAACATCTGTTTTAATTACCAAAGGAATTATAATTAGACTCCCTGTAGATTCCTGCTGCTAAACCAGAAGCTCAGAAAACATGTTCTACTGATGTCAGGAATATCAGGTACTCAATAGGTGTGCCACCATAGAGTGCTGCCTGTCATTTAGAACAGTCAATCTTAATTTTAATTAATCTCTTGGGAAAAGAAAAATATTTAGTGGTTTTATGAATGATTATTCATCTCACTTTTTAATTAGAAGGGGAAATGAAGAGCTATATTGACTATAGGCCAGTCTGTTTACTTTCAAACAGACCTTTCTTTGCACAGGAGAGTGAAGATAGATGGTCTTGTGTAGGAGCACTTCCTAAGCAGATCTAAGCAAACTTCAGAATTTCCCACAGAACTGAAATTATAACATTTCAACATTTGTTTTCATTTAATAAATGGGACAAAGTTGAAATTTTCAAGTTTTCTGCAAAATAAATTCAGGGGGAAAATACCCACACCATTTTATTATTTTGACATTTTTGCTCAAAGCCAACCACTTCAGCATTCCTAAAACCAAAATTTCATGAACACTTATTATACATGAATCATTTTAATATCTAGCTTTGATGCGGAGGAATAAGGAAATTTTCTGACAGCACACAGCCTCATAATGGAACAGTTTATGGCAGGAAGTGAATTACATTTTCTCCAGTTGTAATTAGAGGATTAAAAAAATCTTTCTCCTTCCTGTCAAACTCAGTTTGGGTGGGGTGAAATACAACCCTGTGCAGAGAACAATGCCTGCATACCACTTAAATTCAATTGCAGCCTTTAAAAATTGGACTTCAGTGGTGCATAGTTCTTGCACTTTGTTTCATTTTGGTTTGTCAAAATGATCCGGAAAATTCTCATTTGGCAAAAATTGCCTTTTCCATCAGAACATCATTCTGATGGGAGATTCCTGACCAGCTCGATTTCTGAAGGTGGTATTCATATTGTGCAGAAGGCCAGTGCAAGGCCCATGCACGACTTAGGTTTCCTCCGCAGATTAGGACTTGGAAACATGGTTACCCCAAGTGTATTTGGTACTTGCAATTAAGATTTATATTTAAGTCTATTTAGATCTCAATGTTACATGATTGACATTGCCTTCAAGGAGTTGTTTTAGCTGAATGCAGTGAATAGCACTTGACAGGTTATTGACTCTGTACCACATTATTAAAAAATCAGGACAAACTGGTGCTCTTCATTCCCTCTTAAGATACAAGCTTGTTAGAAGAATTTAGTGATATGAAAGTTAGTTTTCAGAAGAAATGGTCCTTCTGAGATTCAAAACAGCAAAAGGTTAAATTAGAACTTCTACAGCATAGTCATGAGATAGCTAGACACTGTCCCTCTTTATCATGCTGTGCACACTTAAATTGGCACAGTGGAGTAGATTTTTAAGAGGTGTGAAGATATTCTTATCCATGGGCCCAGTTCCTCTCTCCAACTGAGTCTCTTCTCCATTTCTGAATGGACATTCAAACTGTGAGCAATATGGTCTTGAGCCAAAGCTCACTGAAGTCAGTAGGCATCTTTCCATGTACTTCAGTGGTCTACATGGATCAGGCCCTACATGGCCGCCTGCGCTAATATCTGTCTGTAGAATGTTGGCAAAATACTAGGAAATAAAACAGTCAGAGAGCCAAGAGATTTAAAAGCTGCCTTAAAACGTAGCTTGTGTTTGCTGTCCATTGGAGTTATACAATGCATGGGGCAGAAGAATCACAGAAAATGGGATGGACAGTTATTGGAAGATTGGATGTCATGGCCACAGTTATCAAAATTATCCCCACCCTCATTATGTAATACCTGGTATTGTGGGTCATTGGAGGGACTGGATCTGAAGTGCTGTCCTTCTACCCTTAAACTAGGGATAGTCACATGTTGACGGATCACATGGATGTGCGTGAGACAGACCCAGCATTCTATACTGATTATCTGTACTGGATATTTATTATGGGACTTGTAGGATGTCTATTAAGTAGGATCATAAAACAAAGGAGCTGACCCTGCTGTCAAAGTAAGACCAGAGAGCATCTTTTCACTATCAGAGAGCAAGCCCCTCAGAGACCTCACTCTGAAGCAGCTCAATCTGAAGATTTGTTTAACCCCAGCATGAGAGCTAAACAATGTTAATAGACAATTTACATGCCCCCTACCATGCAATTAAATCAATGGTAAGTGGGGAATTCCAGCAGACAATGCAATCTTGTATTAATTACAAAAAACCCCCATTTTGTAACAAAGTCATTAAACAAAAAGCCAGGATTTGCCATTCAGCCCTCACTGCCTGCCTTTATATAGGTAGGAGAGCCTATTAGAGAGAGTTAAGAAGCATGTTGCTTAACTCTCAGTTTCCAGCCTCTCTTTATACTGATTAATACCACATATAATTTCTTTACATTAGTGCTCAGTATGGGCCAGGTGTTTTTCACACACTCCAAGACTATCTGTATTTCAAGGAGCTCACTGTCTATGGAAAGACGTTAGTGGAAAGGAAACAATAGATATTTTATTTGCAAGTCAGTTTGAGTTGCTGTAAGTAGGTGGTTAGAAGTGGTTTGTTAAAGGGGATTTAAATCTGCACAAGGTAAGGGTCATGTATATAAGCTCAGGGAGGTCATACCATGAGGCAGTGTCGTGCACTGGATAGAGCAGTGCCATATCAGTAAGATTCTATTCCTAGCTCTGCATGAGTTACTCTTTCATCAGGGGGAAAGTGGGTTGAGGGGATGATAAGTCCAAGAGAAAAAGGCATTTATGGAAGGTATCAAATCCAGGCTCTGGAAAAACAAGCCAAGGAACAAATTATGGAGTTAATCTTTCAGTGTGTGCCTTCCCCTTTAAGCTGAGTGAAGGGGGTGGAATCTGTTTGCGATGCCCCTCCTGATTCCAGCTGAATAGTATCTCAGGTAGCCAGTCCCTCAAAGTTAAAGGCTGAAAACCTGTTTTGTTTAACTCCAAGGACACCAGGATTTCAATTCTGGTATTACTCATTAGAAGAGGTGGTACCAGATGGGGAAATGTAGGTTTTGAATATCCCATTGTCAGGGGGTGTTCAGAGCAGCCCAATTTTAAAGTTGAGCCTGCTATGACAGTTGGATCACAACCATCTCAAAATCCAGGTTCATCCTTCAGAGATCTTGGGCTCATTACCGATTAGTACCATCATTATGCAGCTACTAGATTTAGGTCAGGGGTCCCATTTTGTAAGGCAATGAGCACCTTTGATGAAGTGCCAATCATGTCCTCCCTTTGGGAGTTAAGGACTACCCAGTGCCAGACTTTAGCGCCATGCAAGAGGTCTCAAAATTATTCTTCTGACTTCTCCCGCAGCGTGCAGGCCAGGTGGTTTTCTTTGACTATCTCAGGGCTACACAATCTGAGTGGCTCTGTGACAAAGGGACAGGCAAATCTTCCTTATTTGTAAGAAAAAAGCAAACCCCAAGAAGGTTCAGAGTATGTGGAAAGTACTTTACTGGTGCCTGGGGAAAAGTGTGTTAGCTATCCTCATGGCTAATGCACATGTGATTGAACTGGAGACCTCCCAAGCACAAAGCATGAGCTTCTACCCTTTGAGCTAAAGAGCTCTGAGAACAATAAATGACCCATATTTTTCTATGGATTGGGCACACACTGCCCAGTGAGTTACATGGCTCTCTATTTAAGGATTTTCCAGCATCTGTACAATACCTGAAATGGGGAAGCATGATGACTTGGATAAATATGAACCTTTTGGAGTCAGTTGCAACCGCTGTGCCTCTTACATATCTCTCATCCCTAATTAACAATCACACACCACATGCTTTCTAAACTGAAAGAACAAATGCTGGAGCTCTGAACATTCAGAATTCATCTTTTCAGAATGACAGATGAAATGGCTTTCATTTCATAAGACGACGACATGGAGTCTAGAAAAAGACCAGCACATTTTTTGATCCACAATTTGCTAGTTGCATCAGCCTCTGAGGAGATAAGAAATATTAGCCAAGAAATTATTGCCAAGTTACTTCAAGCTGTGTGTTGCAATGCTGATAGAGGTGGAAGGTGACAGAAACAATTGCTAAATATCAGTAATTTCATGTACACAATTAAAATGCAGCCAAGAATCCTTTAATATAAATAAAATGAGGTTGTGAGCAAATAAAAGGGATTCAATTACGTTTCTAGGTTAAATCTCCAACTCACACAAAATTTGAAGATTTTTCTTTCTCCGAATCCCTTTTAATATTCACAGTGGGCATCCTGGCATGAAGTTTCCAGTTCTGAAACATTGTTTGAGCTGAGTAGCTCAGGATTATCTCTGACAAAGCACTTTAATATGGGACAAATCTCTATAGACCTATTTATTTCATTGCTCTAATAACTTACTGAAAAGGTTGTTCATTATAAAAACAAAACAAAAAAAATTGATGGTAAAGTGTCAGTCACATCTATCATTAAAAGTAGTGTGAAGTCAGTTACTCACCATAATTTGCTTGCTTTGCTATTAAAAAGATCTGCATATAGCACAATTTTTCATGAGCAAGATCTTTGGACAGTAAAGAGGTTGAACAAAGTAATGAGAAGAGAGCTAACAAACATGGTCACCTGAGCCAACTGACCTCTCAAGGAGAAAAGTCAGGCATCTACTGCAGCCCTGAGCACCAGGGGAAAGACACTCGTGAGGATAAAATGTAAGTTAAAGACGGACTGTCTGCTACACAAGGAAGGAAGCTGACAAATAGAAGGTGTGGACTGATCAGAATGGCCCTGCCTAGTTGAAAGGACTGCCGAAACATTTACCATCATTAGTCGATAAGCGATCTGCAAGGATTACATGGAGTTGTCAAACACTAGATAACACTGGGTTTCTTGTTTTAATTAAGTAGATTGAACTACAGTGAAATTCACCACTGCCCACCTCAAGGCTAAAAAGTTTGTATAGAGCACTTCACTGAGCCTAGGAAGGGAATGTTATGTTCAGAATCCTGGGCTAGATACAGTGCTGTCTTGCAAGCCTTCTGTGGCTCCTCTCCAATCTGAGATGGACTACGGGGATGGAGCACCTATGCAGCCCATAAAGCACTGGCCGAACTCATGCACCAGAACCTGCTGGCCATCCCACCCACCCCGGTCCCTTGGGCCTCATGGTGATCTGTGCAAAACCCCAGTTCCCCTGCAAGCAGGTAGTGTGGGACATTGCTTCACCCCTGCCTCATGTACTTCCCCCACATACAACAGAGTGGGAGTTTTGCTACATCTGAAAGCTCCCTATACACCCCTTCTCTGCCCTTTGAAGCACCAAACGGGTGGAACGCTTCCAAATTTATAAGCACCATTTACTGGGGCCCATTCAACAGTACAGGAACATCCAATTGGATGTAAACTCCCCCTTCTAGCACTCTGTCATTCCCCTAGAGGTTGATGAATTTCAGCTATAGGAGAAAAGTCTGAACTTCTATTAACCTCAATGAGAGTATGTCAAAGGGGACTTCAGAATTTGGCCCACCATAGTCTACCTCAGTTGCATAGCTATATTTCTTTGGTGGCCCTGCTCTGAAACTTGGGCAATGGGTCCAAGGACAATCAGTAAGTTTTAATAATCAATTTCACTGTACACAGAGACAATGATTTGTATTAATAGAAATCAATAGGCAAAGAACAATGCTGCTTGAGAACTTCTACAAAGTAAATAGCCTTAATTCAAGCTAATATTTTGACCTGTGATGTAAACAATTGGTTTTAACAATTGTTGAGATTCAACATTTTGAATCTCAACATCTACTCATTAAATAATTGGGGTTCCCCCCACATTGTCTGTCTTTCCCATAATTTTCTGCAACTGTAAATATGGATAAAAATGAAAAAGTGCTTTAAAACATTGAATAACTGTCAAAACCATAAAATAAAAACTGAACTCTGCCAAATCTAATAATGTAGCTCTGCAGAAGCTGGATTCATGGTCAGCACAGACTATGTTATGCTACAGTTTGTGCATTCACTCTTAAAATATACCAGTAAAAGCTAGGAAAATACAGTGAGTTCTGTAGTCTTCATATTTTGCACCCAAAGAGGAGCCAAGCAGGGATCAATAGGCAGAGGGTCACTATTAAGCCAGAATAGACATTTGCAGAGTGCAATGCAACTGGGACTCGTACTTCTCTCTAAACACTTTCACTGTCTAATAGTCCACTATAATTGGTTCCACTGCCCAGCAGGTTCTAGAGGTAGAAGCAGCTGTAAACTCTCTGTGGACCAAATTCTGTCTTAAGGACTTGACTCAATCCCCATTTACGTGAATGGAAGAATTTTGATGGATATTGAATCAGTTTCTAAGTCCTATTTGGGCATCTTGCATAGATATAGCCGAGGACAGAATTTGTCCTCTTGAGTATTTTCTTCAGTGTCTACTCTTCTTCATGGATGCACATACATCTCCAGTTAATTCCTAAACACTCTGTGTACTGATACTGAGTGTACAAGAGAAACCTAGGATCAGAGTCTCTGCTGACATAACTACATTAAAGTCAACAGAATTATGCCAGAAGCAAATTTAACCCTATCAAGGGTGGTAGTGTGGTTTAATAGACGGAACTGGATTTTTTCCAACTCTACCACTTGTCTGCTGAATAATTTTGGGCAGCTCATTTTCACTCTGTGCCTCAGTTTCTCTGACTGTACGATGGGATAATGGTACTTCTTTCCTGTAAAGTATACTTTGGGATCTTTGGATAATAAGAACTAGGCATTCTTCTAGTGCCTAGGAATAAGCCCTCACAAATCTAGGGTTAACAAGCCTCAGAAGTCCTTTTGCGTACATTTCAGATAACTGCATATTGAAATCAGTAGGAACTAATATATGCTCAGTACATTTGAAAATCAGGCCTCTTACTTTGAGGACTATCTAAGAATCTGAGCCTAAATTTGGGCTCCTGTTTTTTAAAGCTTTGACCTAAACCAGCTATTGCAGTGGGATGAGGAAAATCTGTTTTGCTTGGATTCTTCTGACATTTTCAACAGCAAAATAAATTTGATTTGCAGAAGCCATAAAGGAATGAAGAAGATTTTACTTGAGCTATTGAATATGATAAAAGACTGAATATGTCAGTAAACATAGCAGTTCAGTAACTATTAAAAAAATCAATAGTCATTCTGTAAATCTACAGTGTTGGAACAAAAAAAAAGTAGCAGGAAGCTTGCCTTGGAAAGCTAACCATTGTTACTGGTCAAAGAATCTCATGTGTATAGTCAATCAAGTTAGGACTCAGACTCTGCCTTAACTTGGGCTAGAACCAGGACCGGCTCTAGCTTTTTTGCCACCCCAAACACAAAGAGCACATTTACCAAAAAAAAGAATAAAGTGTCTGGAATGTGCCACCCCAAGAATGGCCAAAATGCCACCCCAAGCACATGTTTCCTCTGCTGGTGCCAGCCCTGGCTAGAACCCACCCAGTTTGCAGTGAGGATGCAGGCTAAGTCACTTAAATGCTGGTAATCCTCCAATAGCTTTCCCACAATTCCCTGCATAGGACAGCCAAGGCCTCCCACTATTAACACAGCAGGCTGGGAAAGAATCCAGAAGTGTCTCAGCACATAGAACCATGAAATAGGACCTTGGATACAAATGGGCAAAGGCAGAAACACTGAGAACACATTAGCACCATTAGGGCTCTGCAGTGGGGCTGCTCACGCCTAGGCTTTGCATCCTGGTTAGTGTGTCACCCTATTTTAATGCTGCCTTTATGGTGCAGCATCAGTGTGAATGAGGTGGTGCATTTCTGCGCTCTGATTGACCTCTGGGAACATCTCATAATCCCCTTAAGTCAAGTGGCCACTCTTATTGTTTTGACCTGGTGTAGGAATGCGGATGTGCCCTTTCAAAGCTCCATTTCTGACACCAGCATGCTTATCTGCTCCAGGGCAAAGCGACCATTACTGAGGAACATTGCTTTCTTTGAATGAGTGGGGGTGGGGTGGGGTGGAGGAAGGTCTGAACTTACAAGACAGCATGCTGACACTCATTACTCTCCCCCCACATACATACACAGTCCCTGACACACTCCACCCCACCACCTGCATTTGAAAAGCACATTGCAGTCACTTGAATGCTGCGATAGCTGCCCATAATGCACCACTCCCAATGCCACTGCAAGTGCTGCAAATGTGGCCACACCAATACGCTTGCAGCTGTCAGTGTGGACAGATCACAGCGCTTTCCCTACTGCACTCTCTGAAGGCTGGTTTAACTCAAAGCGCTCTACATCTGCAGTGTAGCCAAGCCCTTAGGCATGGATGCTGGAAAGACTTATGCATGTGCTCAAAATTAAAATGCGTGCATATGCAAGCACTCAACTGTGCAAAGTTAATTACATGTCTGAGTCTTTGCTGGTTTGGCACCTTAGACTACAAGATCCTCAGGGCAGGAACTGTCTCTATGTGCCTAGCACAATGGGGCCAATGGGCACTATTCCCACCTAATAAATAGATTATTAGCAGTCTGTTTGCAAACAAAAATTTAAATATTCATTTTTCATAGGCTTTAATCAGCTATTTCGAGATCTGAGTAATTTGCTTCTACTCTAACTTTTGGCAAATCTTTGCTTCCTTTCAGCGCTACTATAATGGTGGCATTACTATTATTATTCTCTCTTACCTGGACAAGAAATCATCATCTAAAAGTTTCTATATGCCAGGAGGCATCCAATAGATTGTATCATGCTGCACTGCAATATATTAAAACTTTTTCACAGCTGATTTGATGACCAGGTAAGGAAAATACACACACACTACGCACACGCATTCACCTTATCAGACTGTGTCTGACCCCATATCGCTGCTGATTTAAAATGACACTGTTGACCTTACTGAACATAATTGGGCCTAATGAAATGACTTTGGAAGGGAATGAGAAGAGATTTCATATTCTTGTCCGCAAAGCTGATAAGTGAGAAATAAATAAAATAAGCAGTGCTGTGTTTGCATTAAATGGGATTTTAAGGCTGCTGTGGATGTTCCAACCCCAAAGCACCCACGGAGTCAGTGCCTAGGATCCTTCTGCTCAAGAGCGACTCAAGTCTATTGTCTCTATTTTTCACACTGCCCCTCCTCTGCGCCTCTTTCTTGCATTCCCTGTCCTAAGGGAGAGACAAACCCAACTCGGGAGGTGGAATTGAACATTCAGACTCACGACGTCTGCACAGGTTCAGCATGAGGCAAATATCCCTTACAAGGGCTAAAATAATAGTATGTTAGATTAGTATTGTTTACCATTTACTTCATAATATTAAAGCAACCAGAAAGTCATTTGGTTATATGACTATAGACTTCTTTGGCATGCAGATTAGACTGGAAATCCCATGAGAATAGGCTCTTGGAGAAGTTTCTAATCCTAAATCAGGTCAGAAATGCTACTGCAAGAAAAGGTTCTCATTATTTTCAGCCCATCCAACATATGGTCCCAAAAAAAAGACGTGCAGAGGCACATGGAGGGGGGAAAAAAAGTAATTGATCCTCAGTGAACCACAGAAAGTGCTAGATTTGAGTTCTATTTGACTGACAGGCAAAAGTTCAAGTCAGTTCTAATTTTATCCAAACCTTTTCACCCATATTTTTAGACCTATGCCCCACCATGGTTACTTGTATAAATCAGTTTCCATAGTGCCTGCCAACAAAGTGTACTAAACAACTGATGCTTTTGCACAAGATTCATGTAACCCACAGCATGGTTCTCTGCTCTCCTCTAGTAACTGGATGTGGCATATAGGTTAATGTGTTAGCGAATAGACCTGGCCCCACTGCACAAGCAGCAAAGTCTTATAGATCTAGAGGCTCGATACGCACCCAGGGATATCATATCATCAGTGGTAGCAGGTATTGGGATTTCAGCGGTGGTGGACCTTCCACGCTCAGAACAAGCTTCCCTTGCCAAACCAAGCACTTAACCCATGCTCACATACTGCTTTAGGCACAGCCCTGAACAAGAGGCACTATGCAAGCAGCATCTCCCTAAGATTAGCCCCAGGAGGTGTTGTGCATCAGATAATCTTTTGAGGCTCAATCTCCTTGCTTGGGTGGGGAGGCTAGTAATTTGCTGATGGCCTAGATGGACAGCAAGTTACAACACCCCTGCCACCAGCTCAGCTGTGCTGACCAACACACTGAAAGGGGTAAAGACAAGGCTCTGCCCATTCTACTCCACTCCCAGCATGCAGGAAGCTCACTCACTTAATTCCTGCATTCCCAATGCCCACGTCTAGGAAGCCTGTGCAGGGGCACTGGGGACATTTACTTTGCATAGGCTGAGCCACAATCGGACCCACTGTTAAATTCCAAGAATATTTTGCCTATCTGCAGCAGCACAAACCAAAAGGCCACCCAACCACGCACAAACCTACAGCAGAATGAACTGATTCAGGGCTGGGCTTTTGAGTTGTTTAAGTTATTTCAAAAGCAGCTGAAATCTGTGTGGTTATTACACTGGAAAGTGCAAAATAGAATAGGAAAAGCAGATGTTATCTTGATCCCTACTTACAGGAGCATGAGAGCTGACTTTTATTTTTGGTACACAATCTGAACATATATATTCATCATAGGGAAAGGAATGAGAGAAAAGGATAGCAACAGCAAAACCAGCTGTGCAAAAAACACAGTTACTCTTTTCCTTATGTGAGTCGTGAACATAACAGAAGAATAACAGGAAAGTGGCCTCTGGTTCCTTGCATCTACTTTGTTTTTTCCTTGTTGCAGTGTTCTCTTCTCTCCTGACTCTTCACTAGCCTCTCTGTTTAGAGGCAGCCTGTTACATCTCCACTAAGACACTGCTTACAAACCTTCTGTCTGTAGTACATGCAGCTGCTATTCCTGTTTGCAGTGACTGACAATGGTGAGCTGCATTCATTACTGTCTGGCACTGCACTAGCATCAGATCTCACACATTAAGCAGAACTTTGTCAGCTCTTGGTCATTGAGCAGCGCATGGTCATGTAAATGGGCCCTCAGTCCCATAGCACCCCAGAGAGAGGGGTGGGAGGAAGAAACAGACTGCTTATAGCAAAGCTGATGCTGAGATTTCTGTTCTTCAGAGCGTAATTGAGGTGCAAATGAGGAAAAATGAGAGGACCCAGTACTAGGGAGCAAGTAGTACAGCCCTGACCTTCTTTTTGTGCCTGCCAACCCAACCACACAAATGACAGTGGCCTGGAAATGGGAAAAAAACCCAAAACAAACATTTTGAAAAAACATCATTCCAAATGGGAACAATGTAAACCTATGAATAGATTTCCTGGGAAGGGATTTTCAGAAAAATCCTGTTTCACTGTATGCCACAGGGTGCTGTACTCACCTTTGGCTAGCACCTACTCTTAGCTGTTCTGGGGATTAGCTTCACAAGGTCAAAAACCCCTGCCTGGGAGTCACATGCCATCTCTGCACCACACCCTCTCAGACTGCAGCCCCTCCCTCACTCCATAAGCAGCTATGGTCTCTTCATGACTCAGCCCGGTCACTAGAGATGTTTCCCCCACTTCTGGGATGTCAAAGTCTCTTCAGCAATCTTAGGCAGTTTTTGTGTTCACTACCTCACAGTTAGGCAGTTTTTCCACTCACTACCCCATAGTGCCAGGTCCCCAGTGGGGAACCGGGACCCACACTCAACACCCCGTTCTGGCTCAGGAAACTTCTAGTCAGCAGCTCAAGTCTCTTCCCTTCTAGATCATTCCACCTGTTTCTGAGCCCTTTTCTTGGGCTCTGGCACTCTCCCCAAGGTTTGCCAGCCTCCCAATTCCCTCCTCCCAGGGAGTAACCATAGACTGCCTGCCTCTGCAACTACCAAACTCTTCTCCCAGTAAATGACTGAAGATTTCCCCAGCAATCCCCTGTGTGTCCGATTCCCTGTTTTTATATATACAGCCCCTCTCCTTCCTCCTCAGCTGGGCTCCCTCCATGACTAACAAAACTGAAATTCAACAAAACTGAAATTTTACCTCAGAAAATTTTGGCTTTGCAAAACAGGATTTTTCCAGCAGAAAATCATTGCAACAGAAAATTCCCAATGAGCTCAAGTACTAATAGAGATTAGTACTAATATATGGCTGCTCTGGCATTGTCCTCAGGTAGAACAACTCTGTTCCATCCCTTTCAATGAAAGGGCGGCACTCAGTTCAGTGATACACATGTACGGTCTTTTTTGCTCTTGGAGGCTAAGACTTTTTTCTGAACCTTTCACAGCCCTGGCACATTACCTGTAATAAACAAATAAGGTCTCAGTTCAACACTGCCTCACGTTGTACAGAGCATGGGTCCTCAGGCGGGAGGGCTCACAATCACTTGTCATTCCCATATTGTCATATGGCTTTCCAGTCCATAGATGTCTTGTTAGCCTCAAAGAAGGGTGTACTGGTATAGAAAAGCTTAATAATCACTGATGTATCTCGCCTGCAGAGCATGATAGGCGAGGCAAAGTCTAGTCTGAGAATCTTGCCAGGACACACAAATGAGCTACCAGGCTGAGCAGCTTGATAGTGTCAGTTCTTAAGTGTCAATGGGCACGTGACTGGCAGAAATTTAGGCACTTCGGAGATTTTACTGGCAGAAATTTGGGCTGCTAAGGTCTTTAGACACCTACAAAGCTAGGTGGCAGCTGAGTGGGGTTTTTGAGAAGGTCAGTGGTGCCTAAATGTTGGACTTGGGTGCCTAAAGGGGCATTTAGACACCTAAGTGCTGTAGTGAATCTAGTCCCTCATGCTTCTGAAAATTCCATTACGTGCCTCTTTAGACTCCCTTGAAAGTCTGCCCCAAAGCCCTTTCACACTCAAACTCCTCAGACACGTAGGCATTTCTGAACATTCCCCCCATCAGGATAGAAGGTCCTGTTTACACAAACGCTCAGCCTGAGGCAGGCTGGGATCTGCCCCATGGTAGCCTGCCACGCACTAGGGATACATTGACACAATAAGCTAGGGGTGTGATTCCCAGCTCGTGTGTACACACTATATCCTAGTAAAAATTAGGAACTCCATTAGCGCTCATTGATCTAATGTGCTACTAATGTAGTGTAGGGTTAGCCATGGGAAATACATACCCTCCTGAACCCGGTGGGTACATACTCATCATGGCTATACCATATGTCGCTTGCCACTACTCAGGCTACTGCAGCTACACTACTATTTGTTAGCACGCTAGCTTAGGGTGAGCATTCCTGCATGAGCTGGGAATCTCCCTTAGCTAGTCATACCGACATAGCCTAAGTGTCCATGTGGACCCTGCCGACACGTACTAACCGTTCTTCAGTGCACTCTGATCTACTCCCATTTCAAAGTGGGGTAGAGAGAAGCACACTAGTGGACTTGTGGTGCATGGCAGCAGAGTTTACATGGTCATTTAATGCATGGCAGGCTGGCGTGGGGTAGATTGGCTCCCTGGCTTGTAGCAAACCCAGTGTTCATGTAGACAAAGCCCTAGGTTCCAAACATCTCAAAATAACTACTTTACTCAACTCACCAAATAAAATATTATATATATATATTATATATACACACACACACACACAAATGTTGCTATCTGGTGTGATTGTATGGAGACCTCACCAGACCAGAACATCTCACAGAAGCAAACAAAATGGGAGTCAGGTGGCCATAAAATCTGTTCTAAGGGTATTTTCTCTGCCAGTGAATTAAATAGACCAGTTAAAGAAGGAAACCGGAAAAAAAGAAACCTCTATAGCCCTATCAAAGGAGTCAAACAAGTAGCATTCACTCCATATTATAAATTAAGTAGCATAGTGCTTGCCTGAGCTCACTTCAGAACAAACTGGGACAAGAAACCATGTTTCTAAGATAGTAGAACCAAATCTCCAAACCAAATTAGCGACATTGGCTTTCAGGATGAATCAAGTCAAATCAATGTGGTTGGATATCTTGTCTGTAACTGCTGCTCTAATCCTTGCCTCTTAAATCCAGGAGTAAATTTCAGGAGTTCAGATTCCCAGCATTTCCATTGCTTTCTAACAACTAGCTGTGTAAAACTATTGTCTTTCACCACTACAGAAGCCATATCACCAGTGTCTCATTTGAAAAAGGGCACAAGCAACTACTCCATGAGACAAACAAAAGTTGCGGTAACCCCCTCCAAAATAGTTACCTGGATTTATTTGGAAACTTGAACTAAGGCAAAATTACAATCAAATGTTAACATACTATATCATATATGATTTATTCCTTATTCAGGATCAGGTTAATATTTACAGAACCTGGTTAAAGGTTCTGGCTTGCTGGCTGGGGCGCCCTCCGCCTCCCGCTCTAATACAAAGGGTGACCTCATTTCTAATTACCTACCCTCCTGGGCAATGCATCTCTTGTATGCGTACCTGGTGTGTGGGGAGGACTGGGACAGTAAAGGAGATGCAACCTATATTTACAAAGAAAAGATTCAGATTGTGCAGTGCTGGGAAAAGTGGAACAAAAAACGGATGGGGATCTTTAATGATGGTGCCAATGAAACAGTAAATAAGTGGGTTGTAAGTCTATGTACGTGTGAATCTTCATGCCAGTTCCAAACTTTAAAAACAAACAAACAAACAACACACCACAGACAAAGAAAGAGTGAAGCTTTAAATAACAGAGGAGGCACTGACTGATAATGACAAGCTTAACTGTGTATAGCAATTTTCCAGCTAGTCTCAAGCTGGCACTTTGGAACTCCTAGCTTTCTTTACATGGTAAACACAGATGTATACTAGCAAGGGTAGCAAAATGGAGAACTTACTAATAAGGGAGCCAGGTACCCTTTAAGATATATATAATTAATGCATACAAGGTGGGGCAAAGGCAGCATTTTATCTGTATAAAAGATGTGAGGCTACATTTTAAAAAAAGCCTCTGGATCTGTCTCACAATATTTGTGTATTCAGTTGTAAATTCAGCTCAATGAGACTTTACTGACATGACAAGCTATGCAAGTGTGTAACAGAGACAGATCCATGAGGTCTCTGTCAGCAGCAGACATGACCCAGGCAGTGCAGAATTGTACACTGTATTGGGATTTGAGCCCCTATAACCATTTGTCATTTCTGCCCAGCCCTAATCCAGTGGCGGGGTTGCACTATTACACTGTGCCACCTCTCTGCATTCTCCCATGGTCAGGCATAGTTCTGCCTTTTTGCTTTTCAATTAGACTTATTTTATGGTTCCCAATAATGTGAGGAAATATGGCTCACTCATCCTTGTATGTGGGACAGTGGAGTAGACATAGTGTGCTGGTTTGTTTGTTTTAACCTCTCCTGTCACATCAGGGCACAGTTTCCCCTCTTTGACTTTACACTGTGCTGTGCATCAGCTGGCGTTTAGGCAGGATTTAGACTATGCTATGTTAAGGGGATTCAGTGAGTCTAGGAGGTAGAGCACTAGCTTGGTACTCAGGAGTCCTGGATTCTATTCCTGGTCCTGGCCTAGGAGATGACCTGGGACAGGGCATTTCACCTCTCTATGCCTCAGTTCTCCCTTCTGTAGAATGGGGATAGTGCGATTGCCTTCCTCTGTAAATCACTTTAGAGCTCTGATGAAAAGCGCTACATAAGGGACAGGTTTTTATTATGCTGTGCCTCCTGATTTCCCTCTCTAGTTTGTGATCACGGATTCTGTATTTGGTGAGAATTAGTCTTATTTTTGCACGTCACTGTGTTGAGATGTCTGCTAGTGTAACTGCCCATCGTGTTATTGTTTTAGATTTGCTCCTCCCAGTAGCTTCTATATTAGTATTTAGGAACTGGTGTAGTATTCAGAACATATCGTTCATCGTTTGGATAGTCTAGCTATTTGATGGGGAGTAATAGGTAAAGAGGGGAATGCAAAGTAGCTGAGGTTGAGTTAGCAGCATTAAATCTTTTGAACAGATAGCTATTTGAATTCCAATACATTTTTTTTTAATTCAACCATCTTAAAACTAGAGCTGGTAGAAATTCTCCAAAATTAGACGTCTTAATTTTGACTTTTGATCAAAAAGTTGATGGATTTTTTGCATATTTTCCAACCAACTATCAAACAGACCAATGTTTCAAATTTCAGTAAACATTTTTGATGTTTTGAATTTTGACAAACAAAAAAAGGAAGAAATGTCAGTCACATTTTTTCAATTGCTTTCCACATTCACACTGAAACCTTGGATCTTTATTAGTCAGTACAAAAATCAAATTTTAAACTCAAATATTTACCCCCCAAAATTCTAGATCCTACATATGATTGCAAAGCTCACAGTTTAATTCTCACTCTGCTTCACTAGTTGCATACGTCACCCAAGCATGGAAAAGAGAGGACTCCATTACTTTTTAAAACAGCCAGCCAACTCACCCAGAACGTAAGTGAATTCACACATAGTGAATATTTGCAATAAACTATCCATGAATAATTGGTGGCCGCATACTATTTTCAAGAGAGAATATATCGGAGAAATACCCAATATCATAGAATATCACGGTTAGAATCATGGACCTCAGGAGATCATCTAGTCCAACCCTCCTGCTCAAACCCCAATTAAATCATCCAACAGATTTTTGCCCCATATTCCCTAAATGGCCCCCTCAGAGATTGAACTCACAACCCTGGGTTTATGGGCCAATACTCAAATTGCTGAGCTATCCCTTGTTGATGGACAAAGCATAAGCAATAATAAAAGATAAAATGACTCAACCTAAATGATGGTCTCAGCTCTACAAGTCACTCCCCAACCTGGGCGCACATTGGTGGGTATTTTCTATTTCAACTCCGATGCATTTAGGGACAAGTCACAATTACTATTGTAAGAATGAGAGGCACTTAGTAATACCTTCAATTAAAGATTTCAATTGTCTCAAATAAGCTCCCTAATATGCATTTAATAAGATTGCCTGTGTTAATTATATATCAATTTGTTGCTAAAAGAGCACTAAAGATTTAATAAGAGATAAATCTATCTGTCACGTAATTAACTCAAAGCTACATAAAGGCATAAGGCTGAGATTCACTCCCCATGTCCAGGGTGAGCTTTACCCCTATGCACCACTTCATGTCCTCTCAATCCTTAAAGATTTAAACACTGCATCAGTCTCGTCCTGACCTTTCTGGACAATGGCAAATTTCACCCCAAACCGATAATGATCTTCTTATCCATACTAGAGACTTGCAAAGAGACATTTTCATGCATGCAATACCTTACATGAAACTCAGCATCACGATAATTAGATAAAAATGCACATTTAAATATTATGCTCTTCAACTATTGCTACTTTGTTACATGGCAATTAAACAGAAGAAAACCATGTTCCTTTAGAATTTGAATGTCTTCATTAGCCTCTAAGTGCTATTTGACTCTGAAGCAATAGCAGTCAAGGTTAGAAGTATACTGCAGGAAATATGACGTGTGTGTTTATCAACTGACATTTCACATGCTGCCAGCTGCAAAGGTGGCTTCACCTGAATCCTGGGGCTTGGGGTGTGATTCCCAGCTTGTGTAGATATACTCATGCTAGTTCTCACTGAGCTAGCACACTACAAATAGTAATGTAGCCACAGGAGCACAGGCAGCAGCAACTGGCTGCATGAGCTAGCTACCCTGAGTATAAGCCCGCCCAGCTCCTCTGAATGAGTACTCACGGTGGCTAGCACCCCATGCTGCTACTCATCACATGCTTCCACAACTATACTACTACTTATAGCATGCTAACTTGATGACAGCCCGCACAGGTATGTCTACAGGAGCTAGTAATCATGGCCTGAGCTCCAAGTGGAGATGTCACCTCAGGGCAGTAGGAGGAGTAGGGAATGAATGTAGTTTTGGCTCCACTTCTGGGTAGAATAGCTTGGCCAATATGGGTGCTATTGAAGCCCTCACTGGGAATGCACTTAATCATGTCCATCGCTGTTCAGAAAATCACTTTAATAGAACTTAAGCTCAGGCTTAACGTTCTGTTAAATTCAAGGGATACAAGCATGTGCTTTGCTGAATCAGGCCTGTACTTGTACATTAGTGACTCCCAGAGCGAAAAAGGAGAACGGGGGTGGAAGGAGGGGGTACTGTCACTCGGGGTGGGGGGGCACAGTGCCTCCTAGGGCTTCTTCTAGGATAGTGCACCTTTCACCTCTCCCCGTGTCCAGAGCTGTGTCTGAAGTGAAACTCTAGCCCTGTACTTTTCCATTCACATAGCATCCCATTGCGGAATGAAGAATCAATGCATTGCTACCAATGCACTATCATTTTAATTCTCTCTTTCCTCATAGTTAATTGCATCACTCTGTAACAGTCTCAGTGAAGACCGATATGAGTTAGATTATTCTAATCGCTGCAAACATCCCCCTCATAAATATTATTAATATGCTCAATTGTCCAAGGCAAGAGAATAGCTATCACTTAACACATGCAGAAACATTAAAAAACCATCATTGATTTGGTGGATCAATTTTTGACAATAACTAATCTGGGTAATTAATCTTAATAAGATTGCTTCAGAAAAGGAGGAGGGGGAAAGAAAGTGTTTAAGCAGCATTATATGATTATCACTATCATTTTTATATGCAAGAGTTGCCTGATCTACAATGACTTTGTGTGGGGGAGATCTGTGAGGAGATTGGTTATTTGCCTTCCCTAACAGGCTGGCTGTCTAGGATCGGAAGAAAGGCAGAAAAGAGAAGCTTCTTCTAATATAATTAATGATACGGAGCTAGTTCTAATAAGGAAGTGTCATGTATTACTTTTTGTGTTATAAGATGCTTGCTGCAGTGATAACGATGGGACATCAATTATCCTTTTAAATGTCTTCACATCTGATAGGTCCATTTTCTTTGCACTCTTGCCTCTGCTTCAATTTATTTGCATGAATTTTGTGCTCATTGACAGAGACAATCTGAACCTGTCAATTGAGAGAGTGGGGGCAGAGTGAAGGTAGTGGCTTCAACAGATATTACTGACCATGCTCAATCTCTGTGAGCATGCTTAGTACAAGCCAACCAGCAACTTTGATGGGAGGGGGAGAATGGCATGTGATCCCATGTGCCCACCCCAGCACACATCATCTCTGCTCATGCACAGTAATATACAAGTTTCTCACACTGACTTGCTCAATCCTCACCTAGAGAGGCCTCATCAAAAGTTGGGTCTCCATGTTTTTTCCAGTACTTGGCCTATCTGCTGACATAGTCAGCTACAGGTTTGATCCAAGACAATGGGAGTCTTTCCACTGCCTTCAATAAGTTTGAGAGTAGGTCTAAGGCCACTAACTAGTATCGGTTATTTGAAGACGGTTTCTGCTATGTGGACAACGGCGTAGGTCACCAGCACATTTTATATAGTCATGTATTGTTGAACTCCTCTATCTATTATACTTATAATACCCCAGATACTATGGTAATCAAATCTTGACTGTATTTATCCTCAATTGATTCACCCTCCTGTGAGATGGGGAAGTACTATTATCCCCATTTTATAGATGGGGAACTGAGGCACAGAGAGACTTAGGGACAGATTTTAAAAGGGATTTAGGTGCCAATTAGGCAACTACCTGCATTGTCAAAAGGACCTAGGTTCCTAACTCCCATGGAAATGGACATTCAATGAGAATTTGACTCCTATGTCCCCAAATCTCTTTTCAAGATGGTACTTAGGAGTCTTATCCCACAAGGAGGGTTGTCCCCTTCCTCAGTTAAGATTCTGCGCTGCCTAAACTTAAGTAGAAAAGATTAGGCTAGCCCAAATCTAAAAACAGATGAATGTACTTAAACCATAGGTAAACAAACTGTCTTAGGCATTTTTCAACCAATTCTTTTTCATTGAAAAATACTGATTTGTCTATACCAAAACTTTTCATTGAAAGGGGTTGGTTTTGGCAAGTTTCTCAACATCAACAATTTTTTCCCGGGGAAAGCTTCCAAATTGTCAAAATATCCTATTTTGACATTTTTGAAATTTAAAATTCTGGTTCAAAATGTCATTTCATTGCAAAAGTTAAGCTGAGAAAAAAACTTTAAAAATAAATGATCAAAATGGAAACAAAATATTTTGAAATTATTAAAACAAAACATTCTGACTGACCCAAACCAAAAATGTTTGGTGATTTTTATTTTTTTTTTTTTGGTTTGCAAAAATTGGGGGGATTTTAACTTTTTATTGCAATTCAAGAAGGAAACATTTTTTTGAAAATCTTGAAATTTTTTACCCACTAAGGAAATTCTTTCCTGCCCATCTCTATGTTTAAGTGAAACTCATTCAAGTTATTCCAACCAAGCATGGACCAGGATTTAGCCTTACATGATTTAAATATCAGAATCGTCAAAGGACAACAGTACTCTTTAAACAAAATAATACTTTGAATAAAATTAGCCCACATTATTGTAAAAGGAACCCATAGAAAAAAAGATAAAGAAAACCCAGTTAAATCAAACCCAAAATGCCACTAATCATCAGCTCTCTAAATCAAGAAATCTGGCAGATTCTCCCAGCAAGAATCAATCTTCCTGTCTCTGTAGTAAATCCTGCAATACTTTTTCCAGCTGGGCTTAGAAAATGTAACTGCCATGCTGAAGATTTATTGGAAAATATTCTGCCACATTGCTTAAATGTAATGATTCACACTGCTTTGAATTAGTAGGTCAAAACATCTGAAGCTGTACTTGGTTTAGTTGGACCAGTTTGTTATTTTTACTTACCAGCACAAGTCTCAAGTTAACTTTCTTATTTTTAAATGTTTATATTCAATGACAACTAAAAGTCTGAGTGCGATATAAGACTGTGCAGAAACATCAGTCTTGCATTGCATCCATCAGTGCTATGCTGTCAATCCAGTGCTATAGCACAAGGAGCATACTGGCCCTATACTGACGTAACTCACTCTGAGATGTGGATCTTTGTCCTCTGTAGTGGCTGGTCCACATAAGAGTCTGATACGGCTTACAGCTGGGTGATTGTGATGGAATTCCCCCGGGCTGCCACTTGGAACTGGGGTACCACTGAGCCCACCTGACCCTCCAGCCTGGGTTCCCTTTACACTGTACTGCTGTGACCAGCCCGCCAAGTCCTCTCTCAGGGTCCAACACACATACAGGTAGGGACACATCCAGCTGCTGCTATCTACACAGATGCTGAGATCGGCTCTCCGTGGGAAGGCTCAGCTAAGGAACTGCCCAGTTACCCAAGTGCACACCCCTCTTTGGAGTGTAAACACAACTTAGAGAGAACTGTACAGCATAAGCTCATGAAATTCACCCCTTCCCTCAGTGTGGAGAGGAATATACACAGCTTTCTGCCCCAAGTTATGATTTCCACTGATTGCATTCTGTCTAGAGGCCGTTCCTCAGGTGTAAACACATTTGTAATAGATGCATAGACAATATTCCTAACTTCAGATACAAAAATGGTACATGCATACAAGTCGGATAATCATATTCTATAAATTATAACTTTTGCAATGATATCTTATGTGACCTATCTTGTATAAAATACATTATAGTTATGCCATAATCATATCATAATAATATTACTGCGATATGGGGCATAATGCCACAGTGATTTAAAGCACGATCCAATACCCACAGAAGTCACAGGAAAGTTTTCAGAGGATTGAATCCTCAGACAGCAGACTCATAGTTTTAGAGCTAAATATTCCAGGTTCGAAGCCCTCTGTTGGCCTGAGCAGTGCTGGTTATACTAACGTAACTTAACACAGACAGGTGTCTGGATTCAGAAGCATCTTCCAGCATTGTATGCATTAAGCTGGCTCTGTGCACATGGTTGTACAGAAGGTAGACTGAAAACTAAGAGAAGAGCTAAAGCCTCTGGAGACTTTGTTTTGGTTATTCATGAGCTGCAGGAGACTCAGTGGAGTATCTGAGCCATATCAATGGGCGATGTTAGCCCATAGAGTGTCTCACCTTACTCCAGTGTGCACAATTCTTCTCTTTCACAGCTCATTTTCTTGTTTTCATAATAGATTAAATTACTCAAAATAGAATCCCAGAGCTTGGTGGTGTTTCTCTCCCTCCTTTCTGATTTATAACTGGCTTACTTAGCTAAGACACTAGTTATTTACTGTTTGGTTACCCTCAAGGTATGTCTGTATGGCACATTCCTCTCAGCAGCATACAGACTACACGTCCCCCCAGCACGAGTATAAATAGCAGTGTAGATGGTGGAGCACTGCTTAGGTGAGTTGAGTAAGAACATGCCTGGACCCTGTGAGTATGTATCCAGGTATGGACCCTACTCACCAAGCAAGGCACTATTTTTAGAAGTGTCATGTCCCATGGCCTCCCCTCTGCCGGAGCCTTTCCCGACCACAGGAAAATGCTCCAGAAGCAGGGAAAGGCTCTGGGAGGTCTCTGCTTCCAAGGCTTTCCCCACTGCATCTCCCTGCCAGAGACTTCCATTGACACATGTTGTTACAGTGTGAATGCAGACTGTTTTCCACTTCACTGCGTAGCCATACATATCCTACCCGCCACTGCCAGTGGTGTGTAGTGTCAACAGAATCTAAGGTACACATATCTTTCTCCCTACACTGTCTCAAGAGTTCTTGATGATATTGTAACACTACCTACTATCATAAACAACAATCCCTTCCAAGGACCAGCACACATGCTTTCATAGAGCCGATTGACAAATGTACTATTTTTCTCAGAACACAGTCTATTTTTTTTATTTCACTGAATTTTTTCAGGTTCTACTGAAAAAAAAAATGCACTTTTTCAGGCCTAGTGGTATTTGGCTTGTAAAAACTGAAAAATCTGGGAGTTTTTGGATGTTACTAAATTAAACATTTTCAGACTGGGGGGATTCCATTTTTTTAAAACAAATTTTCTCATTTTGATGAAAAAAATCTGGCACAGAACAGAAAAACAGTCCCTGCACCTTATGCACTTAGTTATACTATAGCAGATTCAAAATGGATGGTCCTTGGTGCAGGATGGTCCTTCTGTTGTGTGTTTGTACAGGGACTGGCACAATGGGGTTCTGGCCCATGAGTGGGCCTCATAAATGTTATGGTAAAACAAATAATTTTTAAAAATATAATAATGTAAAATGTATTAATATTACTCTTGTTTACTATAGCAGTTCCTAGAGACCAACCAAGGACAGGGCTCTATTGCCAAGCACTGCACAAACAGAAAGCAGCAGAAAGTCCCTGCCCAGAAGAACTTACAGTCTCAATTGACAAGAGAGACAGGATGAGGGAAAATGTCCAAAACACAATGTAAGACTTTCTATTTCACCTTTCAGTTTGATCAGTGGGCAAATATATAAAGTGACTACACACACTAATGTTGGCATAGTTGCCTGGTAACAGCACCATCTTGCCAAGTATTTTGGTGCTGGTACCATGGGCAGAAGTCGCCAAGGGTCCCCACTGACAACCATACACATTAAACAGAAAGCCAGGTGAGAGAATTAGAGAGAGATTTCCTCAACCAAACAATAAAATAAAAATAAATAATAATAAATGTGCAGTATATTGCTTTAGTGTTTACTAAGATCTCATCTCACCCTGACACCTCTGGGATCTCAAAGATCCTTTTGAGAAGAGAATAGAAAAATATAAGTAGATGGGAAAAAGCCAGCAGGCGTGTTCAGAGATAGATATTTTTCTTTTATCACTACAGTATCTAAAGAGAAAGGAGCAAAACAACCACCAAGAATAAAGGACAGATGTTTCAGTATTCCGAACCTTTTCTCCCCAACCCTCTCTGAATGAAGCCCTGATCTGAGCTGGGATCTTAAAGGTGCCTTCAGTAACACAAATAAATAATAAATAATAATAATTATAACACATTGTTCTCTGTTTGTAAGATCCTAAATCCTGTTTCTCTTATGTTTTGAGTAGTGTGTTTATGCAAAGACAGGATGTATTTAGAACCAGCTAGTCAGTATGTATGGAAGGACAGGATCTAGTCAGTGTTTACAGAAGGATTGGTTTTATGTAGGATGCCTGCTTGCCTTTAATTCTTTTGCACAGCTCTCAAGCATAGAATATAATAGACCTCACATTAGGCTCCAAGTGTCAAATACCTAAATGTTCCACATCTCAAACAAGGATAGAGAATTTACTTAATTGAGCCTGAGAAATTCTGGCTAAGGCAGAGCAATCTGCAGCAAAGTCAGAACTTGCAGGGCTTTTTTTCTTCTCATGGTTCTTCGACAAGTGGAACTTTAATGCAGAAGTAAACTTTTCAACAGCAGCAGCAGCAGTCAGCAGAGTCCCCCAGGAGATGTTCATAGTAAATGGTCATGCACATGTTCATAGTAGCAGGTGATGTGTGTTGCTAGCACCTGAGGAAATGCACCTGCCAGCTTGTCTGACATCTTGTCACCTCCTAGGGAACTGTAAAGATGCTGCTGAAAGCACAGAAAAGGTCAGTTCAGGGAAGACTATTGGAAAAGTATGTACAATGAAACAAGCAAGAACCCAAGGCTAAATAACAACCCTTCTTCCCAACTTCTCCCATTAGTTTCAGAGCTGTGAATTGAAAGCCCAAAGCACTGAGAAGTTGGCTGGGATAAGGAAATATATCAACTATAATAGAGATCATTGGAAGGTTTTCTCAAGTTTCATGGAAATTGTAGTAAATCCATAGCACCAATGTATTCCAAGAAAGGTTCAACAAGGAACTTCAGTGATTTTCCGGAAGTGATCCTGAAGCCTTAGAAAGACAGAGTAGGGACAGGATGGGAATGATCTCCTGAGATTAGTAATCTATTGAAAATAAGCAGGTAATTGGAACAGTTCTGTCTTACTTAATTTCTCACACATTGTCAGATTTCATAACCCAAGCAAGGTCAAGTCTGCTTAGTACTGTATTCTGATGGGTGACCCTCCTAGCTGTAGGAAGTGACGGTGAATCAGTAACAAGTAATCTTCCCTTTGAAACACCAAATCAGCAAATTTTAATTTTAAGCATGTGAGTAATCTCATTCCTAATCAGCAAAACATTTACATGTTTAACATCAATGGGAGGGATATAATCTTCTTCTTCAGATGAAGCCCGTGCCTGTCACGTGAATCAGTATGGCACCAACACCTGAGTATTATTCATGCCTTTTAATTAAGAAGTAAAAGTGAAGTTCTCTGTCCACTTGTGGTGATTAAAGAGCTGTTGGAACATTTGAGGTTTACAGGTTGTGTTGATCCTGGGGCCCTGGTCAAACTCCAGGTTGGTTAAATATATTCTAACTCTCTAAAATTCTCCCCTGCATTGTTAGTTGGTTAGTTCCTGTCTGAAACTGACCTGTCATCTTGCTCTGCACAGCTGAACAGGTGCAGTATGCAATCCCAGGGGTGGCTGCATTTCACTGGTGGGTGAAATGATTGCTATATATCATTTGTATACCCATTAAGATTTTTTTAAGTGCATCCTTCAGGATGAAAGGCTGCATAAATGCAAGATTTATATTGGTAGTCTGTTAAACAGAGTAAGAAAGGGGAAGGTGCTAAACATGAATATGAAGAAGAGGCACTGTTCAGGGCATGGAACTGAGCCTTGACAATTCCTTTATGCTGAATGAACAATTTAATTTTTGAGCTGATTCTGAGTGTTGTAGAGCTATCTCTCTTTCAAGTGAACTTTTTCTCTAGGACTGCAGAATGAGAGAATTGATTTCACTGGCACTTTGAAAAAGTTCAATATGTTTCCTGGTGTGGAGAAGAAAGATCCTTACGAGTGAAGTTTGAAACTCTCTTCCCTATAATCGCCTTTCATGAGATTTAGGGTTCAGTTTGGATTTTAATGAGGAATATTGGGGGTTTGTCAGGAAAACTGAATATTTTGTTTCTGTTTCAAAACACCATAAATATAACAACAGCGACAGTTTCTACAAAGCTAGAGCATTTAAGGATAACACTATTGCACTGAATCTCTTTATTTCATGAATGGGCATGGTAATCCTTCTGCCAAAGGGCTGTATCCATTAAGAATTACAGCCACAGTCCCACAGCTGCTGTCCCAGTGCTTTATCCATGATAAGGTGGTAGGGCAATGAATTATAATGCCTTGCAGCTATTCTGGTTGCATGCATTTAGACCTGGTGGGAAAAAAAATTTCCCTATGGAAAGTTTGGACAAAATGTGGGGGGCGGAAGCTTCTTCAGATACATTTTCTGTAAACCTTTTGATTTTTTTTCAGCCAAAAACGAATATATATCAATTTGGAAATGTTGCTGTGATGCCTCCTGGAAGATGTAGTTCAGGTGCTTCGTGACCCCATTCTTCTCTAAAGGCTGTCTTCTTGATCAGACTACATCTCCCATGATGCACCACAGTCTCTCTTCTTGGACAAGGAAAGCAGCACATCATGGGAGTTCCTGACCCAGATGTATCAAAATGAAGTCCGGACAGGGATTACAGGTGAGCGGGTACATAAAGCAACAAAAGTACAAATCTCACAAGACATCATGGCAGCATTTCCAAATTAAAATATTTTGATTTTGTGTTGAAATATTTTGGGGTTGTTTTATTTTAAAAATGTCAACATTTTAAGCAGAAACCAGACCTTTTTCACACGCATACAAATACTGTTGTAAACCCAATTTTCCATCAAAAACTGTTTCAACAGAAACTTTTCACCTAGCCCAAGACACACTATCAGTTAGGGCTAGATCCTCACAGGTACTTATTCAGTCATACAGCTTAAGGAGGATCCCTTATTTTCCTGCTTGGTCCTGCTCACATTGTGATTCTAGCCAGAGAGAGTCTGGAGGAAAGTTGAAGCTACTTGCTTATGCTTGCCTGCTCTAAGAAAGCAGGTGCAAGGTGGGAGCAGAAAAGGAGAGTGATTGGCTAGTTATATCAGTGAAGATCAACGTGAGCACAGATGTCCACCAATGTGGAGCAGTTTGCAGGACTGGTACCCTAGACTAATTAAAGCACCTACTGAATCTACTACATCTGTCTCCTTGGATGAATGGAACGTAAAGGTGGGATCTGAACTGGTATTAAAAATCAGGGAAAACAATTTCCCTTAAAAATTAATCATTCCTGACAGCTAATATGATTGTAGCATCCAGACAGCCGCCAACAATTAATTAATCACCACTTTTCAAAAAAGATATTGATTTGTTGTTTCTCATAAACTAGATTGAAGACGTGACAATTACAGAAAGCAAGGGAAGAAAACCGGCCTTGATGTATCAGACAGACAGAGAGGAGGCTACGTTTCTGGCAGAACCCTGGTGTGTTCATGAAGGTCACTGGCACTGGAAAGACACATTTAAAATACATGCTGTGAAATGTGTCCAACTAATTAATTCATCTAAAAGAAACAAAGCAATGAAAAATGCTCCTAAATTTGTCATCTCTGCAATATGTCTGTCTATCTGTGATGCTTACATTGCTCCTACCACTGCAGTATCTGAGTGCTTTGTAGTCTTTTATGTCTTTTCCTCCCAACACCCCTGTGAGTTAGGCAAGTGCTGTTATCTCCATTTTAAAGATGGGGAACTGAGCGACTAAGTGACTTGCTTAAGATTAGGCAGGAAGTCTGTGTCAGAGCACACAGTTGAGGCCTGGCATCCCAAATCCCTGGCTAACATCCTAACACTTGGACCATTCTTCTTCTCACTCCTCAATGTAATGTGATTAAATTGCTATGAAGTATCAAAAGTCATGGAAATAAGGCCTAGGTTCTGCCATCCTGACTCAAGCTGATTAGTACCTTACAACACAGTACCTTGTTTGTAGTAGCTGCTCAGGCAGTATGGTGCTAATCAACAAGAGTTAGGGTGGCAGCATCTGCCTCTTAGCCCTACACTAGGGAGGGGTCAACCTAAGATACGCAACTTCAGCTACGTGACTAGCGTAGATGAAGACAACGTATTTAGGTCGACTTACTGCAGCGTCTTCACCATGCTCAGTCGATTACTGCCGCTCCCCCGTTGACTCCGCCTTGGTGGAGTACAGGAGTTGATGGGAGAGCACTCAGGGATCGATTTATCATATCTAGATTAGATGTGATAAATTGACCCCTGATAGATTGATCGTTACCCGCTGATCCGGCAGGTAGTTTAGACCTGCCCTTAGCGCCCAAATAGAGAATTTATTATATGAAGAGAGGTGGGAGAAAGGAGTTCACGCACATGCAGATACTGTAAAATAATAGCTTACAAATGTTCAATGTACCACTCGTGGGCAAATACAAGTCAATACATTTGGGGTGGGATTTCTAAAAGTTCCTGAGTGGCTTATTAATTACTAGGAGCATACGCCCCATTGTTAAACTAAATTAACTTAGGTGCTTCTGAAAGTTTGAACCCATTGCTACATTGGCACTGCTGAGTTACATTTTTATTTTGTGGGGGCTTCTTTTATTTGCAGGGGGGAGTAGGAGCTGTTAATTTTTCAATAGGGGATGCTGGTAGGGTAAGGCCTGGTAGGAGTGGAGGAGTCAGAGTAAGGGAGTAGGAAAAGGAAGATGAACAGAGGGACATCTCACTATGTGTCTGGTCATCATCCGCAGATAGGAGTCTGTATGCTTTATGGCACAGATGAGGCATTTGAAATTGGATAAGGAAGTGGGGCAGATTATATCTCTTGAATAGGAAACAGCATGGGAGAAAATACTAAGGCCAAAGCTATTTTGGCTCCTAACGTCTGGGCCTAAGATGTTTAAAGAAAAGCTACTGGTGCGTGACAAAGGCTGGGGACATGGGTAGGGGATGGTATCAACTCATCAGCAGAGAGGCAGATTTGTGAGTCATCTGCAGCTAAATAGTAGTCAAATCCATGCCTGTGGATTAAACCTGAAGCAGAGTCCAAAGTTATTCCCTACCAAATTATAATAAGGCTGGTCAGATAGCAGGCCTAAGTAATTTAACAGAGTCCCTTTAAAAGATGAAAAGCAAGCAAGTTATTCAACCCAACCAAAGCACCCCATCACCTCAGGCTTTCTTCAGGTGAGTTGCTGTAAGTCAGCTCTAGTTCTTTTTATAGGTACAGAAAGCCTTGCTCTTTTTGGTTCTTGTCTTTGTTAGAAGTCTTGTTCTGAGGATGAAAGGAGAATGGCTTTGGGGAGGGGGGTTATGTTGTTGACCTTTTCTTCTTCTAAGTGGAAATTCACCAGCTCTGGCTTTTATCATCTAAGCTGTTTCAAAGAAATACCTTGTGGAGGCTCCAGTGGTGATAGATACAGCGGAAGCTGAAGTAATCTACTACCAGTGTCCAGGAGAGCAGCATGCTTTTTGCCTTAAGCACGGATGGCCACAGTGGCAGCGTTTGACAAAGGTAAGGGGCCCCAGTGGGAAGTAGCACTGTCAGCTTTCTGAATCTTTTCATTCCTAGCTTATCCGGCATGGTGCAGCAGAAGGGGGAGTAAGGTGGGGAGGAACTGAACCTAGACAGCAGACGAAAGTCAATATCACGGAGCTTGCAGAAAACAAATACGAAGCCTGAAAGGTTTTTCTAAGATGTCCTTTCCCTTGCTGAGCACATTACATTTTATCTGTGCTTCATGGCTCATGTTGGCACCAATTAACACAAAAACTGCTTGATTTAAATCTTGATAGATTATTTTTCTCTCTGCGTTTCTCATTTTCTCCAAATAACCTCATATTCCTGGCGTCACCAGTGCATGACACTGTGAATGGAATTGCTGAGATATGGTGGGCGCAGAGCGTGCCATAGGGGGCAAGACCTAATGGGAGCAGAATTTATATGGAAAGCAGCAGATCCTCAGCTGGTGTAAATTGTCATGACTCCATTGACACGTGCTACAGCTGCCTGAAAATGTCTCCCATAGACTGAGTAGGAAGTGGCAGCACATTAACAGTATAGGCTAGAATCAGCCTTTAGGTTCAGTCCTGAGTAAGAGCTGGCACATAGGAGCGCTCCTAGAATATGCAGGAGAAGAAGAACACATGGCTCAACATCACATTTCCTCCCTAGTGTCCCCACTTGCTTTGCCAGAGCAATAAGTCATCCCTGAAAGGGTGCAATTTACCTGCCTCTTCATCTCTGGCCAGTGATTAAGGAGGGTGGAACCACGGCATGCATGGTCCATGTGACCATGAGAACAAGAGTCCACGGTCTGCACCAGTCTCAAACCCAAGATCCCAACAGCCTGAATAAAGGGGGTGGGGCTTATTCCTATGCTCAGCTGAGTAAGACAGGTGTGGGGCAGGGCTATTTGGAAGCTGATAAACTGTGGTTATTTTACTGACCATGATCTTTTCAAACAGAATCCTAGGCACACTGGCATATCTTTACACTCCTTGCATCCCCTTGAACCCAGAACTTCTTGTGATAATAGTGCAATCTTGGAAAGGCTGATTGGCTGATTCCAAGATATCCTTTGTGAAATTCAGACTTACCAGCGGCAATTCGTCTAGAGATAACATCAGCATTATTTATTCATTACAGCAGCTGTGCATCTCTCTCTACAGGTACATAAAAGACCCACTCTTCGCCTTGAGGAGTGAACAAAGATGCTATAAAAGCAGCAACAGACCATAATGGTGGGGGGAGGAAGAGGAGCGTGGGAGGACAGAAGGAAAAGGATAATGGTTCTGGAGAACATATTTTCCCGAGGGAAGCAGATAGCATCTGTATTTAGTACACCACAAAGATTGATGGTTGTAAATTAATTGAGTTAGGATTTTTTATAAAGCTTTATTTTAATGTTGTAAATGAAATTCATGGAAGAGAAGGATCATCTTACATGGCGGGGGGGAGGTCATTCTGCAAAATCTTCCACCGATTTTAAGGCCAGAAGGGGTCTTAGATCATCAAATCTGACCTCCTCTATGACACATGCTATAGAATTTCATCCAGTTACCTCTGTATAGAGCCCAATAACTTGTCTGATTAAATAACATATCCTAGAAAGCCATCTAGCCTTGGAAGCAGTGCATTTTAAAAGCGGGATTGGAGCTTTGCAGGGGCACACTTTTATACTTCTGAGGAATTCTTGAAGCTTAATACTATCCTAGATAGGTTCTTCTGCTATGCTCATCACCACACAGAGTGCCTTCCAGCAGTACATTAAGCAATATGACTATGTATTTGTCACACATTGCGTGTTTGCTCATCCTCATACCAGAGGGAGAAGTACGTGCAGTAGAATGTCTTGTTCCATTAGAGTTTGAAGGAGGTTTTTTTAAAATATACTTGTTGCTATGTACTTATGTTAGAGAAGGCAGGTTAAAGAAACGAGTTTTGCACTGGGAGTGGAGGGTGATGAGGTTTGTGATGGCCCCTAGTTCCTGCGGGAATTTGTTCCACAGCCTTGGACCAGCCCCAGAGAAAATTTTGTCTCTCCTATGGATGTACTTTGCTGGAGAGAGTTCCATTGTGGCAGGTGATCCAAGAGGCACAACTTTGAGGAATGGGATGGAGACTAGCAAAGGAAAATACATGCTGGATAATGGAAATAACTTTTATGTTGAAGCTTGATTGCCTTTGATGGTGGAATGATCTCCCAAGGAAAGATTGAGGTGGTACCAAGCGTCGGGTTGCCAACTTTGGTTGGACAAATTCCTGGAAATGTCATCACATGACAATCTTTAAACATTAATCTTTAATTCCTGGAGGCTCAAGGACAATCCTGGAGGGATGGCAACCTTAGCCATGCTGGATGGATTGAAAACTACACAGGATGAAAATACAGGGACAAATCTAATACTGGCAGAGAATTAGAATAAGTGACCCGATAGCCTTTTGCATATATGATTGTGTAACATATATGGGGTGTACCTGTCTTGTAGCTACTATCCTTTTAACATCGCTCAGTATCACCTTTCTGTCCAGTCACACAGCCATTTTTAGAGTTAGGTTGTCAGCTCTTCCTCTATGGATTTCTACTGAATCTTAGCTCACTATAAAATAATCAGTTTGGGGATATATGTAGAGAAAGATTAACTGTATGCAAATGAGCCACATCCTAAAGTGTGGTGTCACTTTAAGTGTGTCTTTATTATTATTTATTATTTTTATTTATTTATTATAATATTTTATTTTATTATTTAGCACTTTATTTAAGTGTGGTGTCACTTTAAATGTGGCTCCAAAAGGACAAGATCACAGATAAGGTACTTTGTCATCTTATCAGTTGACCCAGGAATAATTTACTCTCTAAGGAAAAAAAGTAGCTAAAGGGTTTTTCCAAAGTATAAAAGGAAGATTGATGCCTAAATCCTATTGAAATCAACCTAACTAGCTTAGGTGCTTTTGAAAATCCCAGTGGCAACTATTTGCACCTTTAGGTACTGCAAAACCTTTGAAAATCTGGCCCTTAGGAGGCTTAATCCCATTAACTTTCATTGAGAGTTTCCTACTTGCCTAAATTAGTTTTGCAAAATGTCATTTAGGCTCTTAAATCACTTGGGCCCATCACCTCAAAGGTATTTTAAGAATTTCTACCATGAGTTAGCTGCCTAATACCTTTGAGGATCTGGGTGTTAGGCACTTTTGAAAATGTTACTCTTCATGTCACCATCAAGTGCATTAAGGGGAAGATTTTCAAAAGGGCCTTAGGAATGTAGGTGCACAAGTCCTATTAACTATCAAGGGGATTTTTGCTCCTAATTCCCTTAGGTATTTTTGAAAATCTTCCGCATATGCTGGAGGAGTATTATCTCTGATTTTTTATACAAGTTAGAGGTGGGAGTCTAGATCCTCCTTTGTATTTTGCCCAGTGTTCACTATGCTGATTTAATATTAAAAGAATAAAAAACGGGGTTAAGAAAAATGGTGTATTGCTGACAGAAGCTGTATCGTTTACACCATGATACTGGTGGCAGTTCTCTCCTGTTAAATACCACGGGATTTTGCCAAGAGCAAATTAAGGGCCAGCTCCTTCTCTGGGATAAAACAGCAAAGCTCCACTAAGCATCTGGTTTGATTGCCAGGAGAAGAACTTGCACACCATCAGCAACTAGGATAACTATATTTTGAAGATGTTCTTTCATTTTTCCATTCAACAACACTGATTTCTGCCTGGGAGACTGTGATCTTGTTTCAAGTGAAATGCACCCTGAGGATCAGAATCTGGACCTCACACTCCTCTGCAAATTGGGATTAGCTCCACTGTGCTCAATGGAGGTAGACCAGTATAAAGCTGGAGTAAGTGAGATGAGAATGAGTCCCGTGGTACTTGGCAGGTGCTGATGCACAAGTAAGGCATAATACATGAAGGAGTAGCATTTCTCTGCTGTGAAAATTTACTGCAGCTTGTCAAGCCAAAACCACAGCACTGAAGAGTTGCTCCTGTGACAAGGTATTCCCTCTGAATAAAAAGAAAAAATGTGGGGGAGAAAAATGTATTAGACAGGCTTACCTGTCATTGGAGTCATATGGGGATGCTCGGTATGGTGCATGGGGAGGTCCCGGCAGACTTCCCATTATTGTGATATATGCTAGGTCTTGAAAACCATTACGAGGATGCACCCCACCGACTGAACAGTTTGATTGCATCAGTAACCAACTACCATCTATATTACAGAAATACCACTGCTAAGAAGCACAGACCAGAGCAGCCTAATCAGAGAGCCTGTCAGCTCTCTGGATCTCAGCCTTGCTGCTCTCCTAATTTTCTCATCTCCAGAAACCCAGGAATGTAGCTGAACAGGAACCCTGGCCACAAATGACATTAGAACAATAGCTCCCCTTGGTTTAAGCCTGTTGAGAAGATGTATTTCTGTAATGACGCAAAGTTCCCAGTACTGTTACTGAGTTGCGTTTCCAGACTAAGGTTATTTGGTGGAGGGGGGACACGGTGTGTGTGTGTGCAGGAGGGATTGGGGACAGTGACAGAATTGGTTCCCATTCGGTGCATGTTTAAAGAACAGAAGCTAGTTTCATTTTCAGTGAATTTCTCCTGTAGCAACAAACAGTCATGCATGACAAGAAAAGTAGTGTATACACACACACACACACACACACAGTGTCTGCATCTACACAGCTCAAGTCAAGTTTGTTAATTTAAGTGTCATAAGTATTTTATAGCTGAGGGAAGGGCATTGGGCAAATCCATGTGGAAGCAGACAGACCTTATCAGTGAGTGCAGCCTGCAGATATGTGGCCTGCATCTTCTAACTGGCCACAGCAGCAAATGGTCAGGGGAGTGTGTGTGTGGGGGAAGAGCGGGACCTTGATACCTCACTTATACTTACTAGCAGCACAGCTGATAGTTCCACATCTGAAGTGACTGAGCTTTACTCAAAAGGTGGCTGGAAGGTGAAAACCTGGATCCTGGGGTAACGCAGTTTAATTCCCATTTTATAACCTATAAGTACCCTGCTTTGGCAAGAGACACTGAATGTTGCAACTAGCAGGCCAAATCCTTTAGATCCTATTTTCAAAAGTGACATAAGCGTGTGAGAAGAGGTTGTCAGACACCTAAATCCCAACAAGTGGAAGTTAGGCGCTTAACTCACAAAAACTTTAATTGCTGTTTAAAATCCTACCGTTAGAAGCCTAGGTCCCATGGACTTCCAATGAAATTTAGAGTATTTGGGTGCCTAAAGATGGGACTTGGGATTTTCAAAAGTGCCTAATCAAGTTGAGTGCCTCTCTTTTCTTTAGGCACCTAGACATCTTTTAAAATCTGCCCCTACATCACTTTTCAAAATGGGACTTAGGGTCCTAATTCCTATGGGCGCATTTGAAAATTTTACCCAATAATAGACTGTTTTATGTAAAGTTGAACATCTGGAAAGGCTGCATGATCCAGGGAACAGGGCATTGTCCTGAGATTCAGAAAGCTGGATTCTATTCTTAGCTCTATCACTGACCAGCTGTAGGACCTTAAGCAAGTCTCCGTGCCTGTTTCCTTTCCCACCATTTGCCTGTTCTGTCAATTTAGATTGTAAAAGCTACAGGACAGGGACTCTCACTTCATCTATGTACAGTGCCAAATACGAGAGACCTCATTTGGGATATCTGAGAATCAGTCACAATAGTCAACTTTTTTTTCCCGCAATAGTTAAAGTCATTTGCAGCCAACAGTCTAAAATACAAACATGCTTCTTCCACACCCAGAGTTGCCACTCTCTTTGGCTGCTGAAGTTTCATTGCTCCCTGTACCCTCTTCTCCTTTGAATCATCTATTCCTCGTGATGTTAGCCCAGTGCACTCTGCATGATTTGCACAGATTCTAAGCTGCACTGAAATATACCTCCAGTTGTCATTTCAATAAATGCAGCGTTGACACCTTTTCATATGTAAAATACTGAAGCTATTGCTCGTTTGGGATTATGGAATCCCTGCTGCCTTGAAACATTAATGCAAGAAAAATATGGTCATTAAGAATGATTTGCATGTTTCCAGTCCTCCTTTGATCGATGGCTTTAAAAAAAAATGCTAACAACTGCAAACAGCATAATACTGGCTCCAGTTTATTTTGGCTGAGAGACACCTTGGCATTACTGAATCCATCATGTGACCATCCCATATGGCTGGGATAAGAGCAGACAAATAAAGAATCAACAAAGACACATATGAATGATTGGAATCCCCATATCTGGGCCTGTGTGCCATTGTTTGCAATGACTTGAATAAAGAAAAACACCATAAAAGGATTATTGGGCAATTGTGTTCTCATCAAATAGCCTTTCAGTTTTCTGTGTACAAAGCAGCCTGTCGCTTCTCTTTGGTGGCGGTGTGAATGTTAATGAAGGCGGCTGCCTTTGCCACTTTGCGGAGGATGGAGAGTTGGTGGGGACAAGAAAGAAGTAGAATTGTCGGAGTCACAAATTAAGGGAAGATAAGCACCTCAGAGTTTGTGAGCCTTTTGACATGCGCCCAGTCCAAATCCCAATGAAGAGACAGCAAATCTAATGGACGTATTAGGCTATAAAAAGCAATCCAAGTTAGCGAAATGCTCATTTTCATGTCACCGATAGAATGAACCACTGCTTGCCTGTCCTAAAGAAGACATGCTCAGAACCGCAAGCTATATCCAATCCTTCTCTGATTGAAAAAGAGACAGAAAACCCCCCAGTGTTTAAAATGAAAGCAAGATCAGACTTACTGTAGCTGTTTTCCCCAAAGTCCCTCTCCCAACCCTGCCCCTATTCCAACCTCTTCCCCAAATCCCCACCCCTGCCCCACCTCTTCACCTCCTCCCCTGAGCACATGGCTCCCCGCTCCCCCCGCCCCCAGAAAGTCCTAAGTGCTGGTAGGTAGGCGGACGAGCGGGGATGCCATGCACTCAGAGTGCAGAGGCGGGGGGTGGGGGGGGATGAGGAGAGCTGTGGCGGTCCGCAGGAAATAACTCTGCAGGCCACATGTTTGAGACCCCTGCACTAGCCTGTACGAGATACTTCAGAGATAGGTGCAGCAGTTATGGGCTAATCTGTTCACAAACAAGTTTTCCTCCTTAACCCCAGTAGTTAAATGTTGGCTTCTGCCTTGAAGCATCAGGCTTTATTTCCTTTCCAAAACTCTTGGTTAGTTTAGTATGAACATATGGGGCCTGATTCCCTGATCTACAGGTCTGGCAACATAAAGGGAGCTTGAGATTTGGGCAGGAATAGCTGGTTAGTACCAAACCTAGGAATTAATTCTGTGAGTCCAGATGATGAGTCACTGTCCTTAACCACTGGATACTCTCCCTTTGTCTCTTCAGCAATGCTTCTCTTTGCTTCTAAGAGAAAGCTTTTAGGAAAACAGTGTATTAAAATAAATTAAACCCTTTTCCCACTTGTTCTTCGAGGCACTAAGCTTTGCTACTATCTGTTAATATGCCATTGCAATCAATAGGATGTTAGGGCAGACATAGTATATTCAGGGGTGGTCTAATTGGTTGTGCCTGTTACTGTATATTCAGCCACCCAATGGGTGAGCTCACTAGAATTGCCTTCTTCCTTGGTGTATGTGGTAAAGTCAAGAGCAGAACAGCTATCTGCAGCCTTTACATGCCTAGTTAATTCAGCAATAACAGAAGAGCATTCTAAATGGATAACCTATAACATATAGCAGTAGCCAATTAGAAAAGATCATCTTTAGGTTTAAACTGCTCAGTGTCCTGTTGGCAATGTGATTTCCTTTCTACTGACTCATGTTATAATCTCCCATTTGTAGAATGATGTTTAAAATTTGAAAGCTAAATCCATCTTTGGGCATTTAATCAAGTGGTCTATAAATCAGAGGGTGTGAGCCCTCACTGCTCTCAAGGAGAGCTGCAGAACTTAGATTGTATGCTCTTTGGGGCAGGGACTGTCCTTTTGTTCTGTGTTTGTACCGTTCCTAGCACACTGGGGTCCTGGTCCATTACCACAATAGTAATGAAACAGAATAAAGTTTTTGGCACTTCTGAAAGTCAAGGCTTTTAGACTGACACCTGCCTATGGATTTAACTGTCTGATTTAAGCCACTCAGATTTAAGAATGCTGGTCTGCTCCTTTACATCCCCAAGGATTTCAGCATCATTGCTCCTAAAATCCACACCTAGTCATGTGATGCTTTGGTTGGCAATAGTAGTGTCCACATTTACTGCTGGACATTCACACCCTTGTCAACGATCTAGAAAGAGTCTTGTCTACTTAGATTGTAAGCTCTTTGGAGCAGGAATTGTCCATTACTTTGTGTATGCAGATGTGTAAGAGAAGGGCATGGCACAATGGGGCCACAGCCTTGGTTTGAGCTGATATATCCTATGGATATAAACAAACAACAACCCTTTGAGAAACAAGGGGAAGAGCTTTTGGTTAGCATTAGTTTAGCACATATGTACATTATTTCCTTCTTTTTCTTTAACCTATAACTGAGACACTTGGATCACACTTTTTCCTACCATCCATGTCTGCATAACAGTAATTATAAGTAATCTGACGCTCCAAAACAGGCAATTGGTTTATTGCCCATGGGTACACACACATTTGTTCAGTACATTACTATCATTTGTCAAATGACAGTGGGGCTTGTTTACTAGCACTCTGGCTGCTGGGCACAGACGGCTGTATGGTTTTACATAGCATACCAGATTTGCTCTCACTACTCTTCAGAAGAGTTTTGCTATCATGTTAGATGGAACCAGGATATTTTTCAAACATTGCCTCATTTCCTACGCTGTTGGAAGGGGAGAAAGTTGCTTATCTTGGGGCCAGCTGACTCATTAATGACATTCACTGACGGATTAAAGTTTAGCTAGCTCCAGTTGATGCTAAATACAATTACCTAAAGCTTTAATATTCATTCGGGTGAAATTTGTTCCTGTGCAAAGGACCAGCACGAGTTCAGATCCCCCCTTAAATCCCATTACGACTTCAGAATAAGGCTGGGACTTAGTGGTTAGGCCGTGTGCTGGCCTCTGCAGAGGGATGAAGTTCATTTTAGGTTTCTTGAGGTAACATCTTGGCCCCATTGAAGTCAATGGAGGTTTTGCCTTGACTTCAAATGGGGTCAAGATTTTCTCCCTCACTTTTTGTATTCCCCATTCAGGTGTATATGCCTTAGGGCAATTCTGCTTCTGGTCATGATTCAGAGAGACCAGGTGGGTAAAGGAACATCTTTTATTGGACCAAGTTCTGTTGGTGAGAGAGACAAGCACAGAACTCTTCTTCGGGTCTGGGAAAGGTCATCTCAGTGTCACAGCAAAATGCTCAATGGAACAGATTGTTTAGCATAAGTAATTAGCATATGTTGTAAGGGACCATCCACGGCAGAGGAGACTGTTAACACCTCTGCTGTCATAGCACAAAAAGAGGTTTTGTGGGTTAAAAATTGTTGTAATAAGCCATAAAGATAGAATATCCTTGCTAACAGTGGCTTTCCCAGACCTGAAGTAGAACTCTGTGTGGCTTGAAAGCTTGTCTCTCTCACCAGCAGAAGTCGGTCCAATTAAAGCTATTACTTCACCTACCTTGTCCCTCAAATATCCCGGGGCGACATGGCCACAGCTACACATGGTTCAGCAAGGTATTTAAGCATGTGCTTCACATTTTAGTATCCCCAGTGAAGTCAATGGACCTACTCAAGCATACACCTAGCTTCAAGCATGTAAGTATCTTGCTGAATCAGGGACCTTTCTCCATACATTATAGGGAAGGGAGGATTTTTTTTTTTCAGAATTAATGAAAAGTTCAGAAAAAAAATACGAGCCAGAAACAACTATTTTCTCCCTTCCTTTCTAGTCACAGCAGAGATAATGCATGCTCCCTCCAAATCTTTACATACAAGGCAAGGCAATTTCCTCCAGGGTGCGTATTCACTATTCAGTTCATGTCTTATTGACTATACAAATCTAATGTGAAAATAATTCCTCGAGATAGCAATATAATGAGAAAATAGCACATCCTGTCCAAGAGCTAGTCTCAGTAAAAGTTAAAATGATTTTTTAGTCTGTGTGTTTTTCTTTTCAGGGGATGTGGCATGTTAATTCTAAAAGAGAATCAATGCAGTCATGCCCAACACTAGCAGTCTCTACTTAAATTCTGTGGAAAAGACACAGCAAGGAAATAGGACTTCTGTTCTGGACCTCTAAATGTTTCTTCCAGGCAGTCTCTATGGATCAAACTCAGTAGTCCATTTGTATTCAGGTAAGCATTTGAGTACCTATTGAGTACCTATTGAGTACCTATTGAGTACCTCTAGGCCTGTGGAAAATCCTGGCACTTGTCGTTAAGCAACGGCTAAAGTGCTTTTGTGATGGTCACCATCCTGGCTGACACCAGGGATTGATGTAAAAGGATCAGTCTCTACAGTTTTAGCTAAAGACTCAGGCTCTCTAGCTGAACACTGCAACCAACCCATATTCTCAATTGATCGTGCAAACTGGGGGACACCACACACACACACACACACACACACACACAGCAAATTGCAACCCACTGGTCAGTGTAAGGATGAACTAAAGCATGTGCCCAAATTAGGGTGACCAGATAGCAAGTGTGAAAATCAGGACATGGGATGGAAAATAGTTGGTGCCTACATAAGAAAAAGCTCCAAATATCAGACTGTCCCTATAAAATCAGGACATCTGGTCACCCTAGCTGAAATGTTTTGTTGAATTACAGCCTATAAGAAATCCAGATAGAAAGGCAATCATTCATATCCTCTAGTCCCTCTTAATGCAAAAATCTCTCATATAGTCAATGAAAGTTCTGCTAGGTAGACTACATAATTTAGCCCACTGTTTGCTCAAAATCAATTGCATTTATAGAGCAAAAAAGGTTGGATTAATTTTTTTAAGCAGTACTGTTTAACACTATAGTAATGCAGACTGGGGAACTATTAGTTCGTGCCTGGAGGGTCTATACTGGACAGTTAGTGCACAACACATCGGTGTGCTTCAGAAATTGGACCCCATTAGTTCATGTTGCTGCATTGTGTCAGCAAGCCGTGAAAGTATCTCTTTGCCCTTACTGTCTAGAAAAAAGTAGACCTATACTTTCGAGAGAGACTAAAGTCTTGTCTTCAGATAAAAGTAGTCCTGCTTTAATTATACTAGTATATTTCAGGCAGCACACTCTACTCATAATGGATGCACTTATACCAACATAAAGATGCATATACTGGTATAGCTTATTCCCATATCGGAAGAGGAATAAGCTATACTGGTATAGCGCACCTTTATACTGGTGTGACTATGTACACACATGGGATTGTAGTATTATAACTATATTGGGGTGGGGTGAGTGTGGAAATCACACCTCTAGCTGACAGTTATATTGGTACAACATCTGTGTGTAGATGTGAGACACCTTAACAACCAAGATCATGAGTCATTTTTGAAAATATTGACCGAATGAGACCATTTTAAGGCTTCTGGCTCTTTGAGTTCTAGATATTTGGCAACATAAATAGCCCAGGACAGTAGTGTAAGCGAAAGAATTCCTTACATCTAAAGTAAGTTTCTTGTTGTTGTAATGATAATAATGGGCCAGATTAATCACAGCCTTATTCCAGTTTTGCCCTACTGTAATTCCACTGAAATCAATTGTGTTAGACCAGGTTTAAACACTAGAATAATGTCGCCCCTTTTTGACCCTACGGCCTAGTCAAAGTTCAGGACCCTGGACATTTCCTGATTGGAAGCAGAAATTGACAGTCCATTTTCTTTGATGTGATCCTGTTTATTTACAGGGAATGTACAGAGTTCCATGTCTCTGAATGAAGAAGGAAGTAAGAACAAAAAGGAGTGGTTTCTTATCTTATAGCTTCCAAGCCTCATTAGCCAACAGTAAACCACTCTTTAGCATTTTTCCAGGGTCACACTGTGTTTACAGTATCCTGCTAGGCTTTGCCTCTCCCTCCCTGTTCTCAATTTGTTTGGTCTCTTCCTGCCTCCCACCTATCACCCTCATACACAGGGACACAAAACAATACTGGGTCATAGATTCCTGAGAAGGTTCACACACTTTTTTCCTTAGATGGAGGCTTATGCTTACAGTTAGGTTAACTAAAGGATGAGTTCACATCTACCAATTCTCAATAGGGTTTTAACTCAACCCACAGCAAGGTTTCACCCAGCACATAACAGCAACATACTTCAGTGAATCAAGCCTCTAAAGCTTCTAGCTTTCAAGTTCCACTAAAATCCAATTCCAAGCTTCCCTTTGCAGAGACGCTGTGAGAAATGGCTCAAATGATGTTATAAGTCACAACATCAATGACGAGGGCATGAAGAAAAGCAATAATAACTCAAGGATGGGTAAGTGGCAATTTGAAATATGCTCTGGTCTTTTCATTTATGGTGAGCACTCTTGCTATTATTCCATAAATAAGCAATAACACACCCAGTTCAGATTGAGATAGATGCCTTAGCAAAAGAGCACTCTCTGCTATACTTTAAGAGTTTGCCACATAACATTCTTTTGGCTGATGTTTTATGTAGTGACTGCAGCACTATCTGAATGGTTTGTAAGCATTCATTAAGGAGATCCAGGGGCAGGGGTAGAAACAGAGCTATGTGAGTGCTAAGCTTGTTTCACACTCAAGAATGATTGTTTCAAAGCTTTAGATCATCACTGACTATACTGCATCACTACAGCATTGTAAATAAGAAACATAAGCTTTTAAACTTTAGCATAGTCTCAATGACTATCAGAAGTAATTAAATACCAATCCAAATGGGGATATGGATATGTTTGAATGGAATCTAAGGTATGAATTTAAACATATACAGTTATTATTTAGATTATAAAATATTCTGGACAGGAACCATCTACCATATATTTGTATGGTGCCTAGCCAAAAGGGGAGCCATTTTTGGTTAGCCCTTAGGCTAATCATACTAAACATGATTATAAGAACATAATGACATAATGGGTCAGACAAAAGGTCCATCTAAGCCAGTATACTGTCTTCTTACAGTGCTCAATGCCAGGTGCCTCTGGGGAATGAACAGAACAGGTAATCATCAAGTGATCCATTCCCAGCTTCTGGCAAACAGAAGCTAGGGGCACCATCCGTGCCCAGCCTGGCTAATAGCTATTGATGGACCTATCCTCCATGAATTTATCTAGTTCTTTTTTGAACCCTGTTATAGTCTTGGCCTTCACAACATCCTCTAGCAAAGAGTTCCACAGGTTGATTGTGCTTTGTATGAAAAAAATATGTTTTTAACTTGCTTTCTATTAATTTCATTTGGTGACCCTTGTTCCTGTGTTATGAGGAGTAAATAACACTTCCTTATTTACTTTCTCCACACAAGTCATGATTTTATTGACCTCTGTCACATCCCTCTTAGTTGTCTTTTTCCCAAGCTGAAAGGTCCCAGTCTTATATGGCAGCCGATCCATACCCCTAATCATTTTTGGTGCTCTTTACTGAACCTCTTCCAATTCCAATATATCTTTTTTGAAATGGGCCAAGTCCAAGATCTTATTAATAATTATTATGGTTTACACTACCATATAGGTGCTCCAGTCATGGACCAGAACCCCAATGCGTGGGGATGTTGTATAAAAAAAGAACAAAAAGATAGATCCTGCCCCCCAAAGCTTTCAATCTAAGGATTGTTATAACCCTTGTGGGACGCTCCAGTATAAGAATAGCATTTTCTGTGTTAGCTTATGATGCTAACTAATGGGTAGAAACTAAATAGCAAAAGCCACTCTTATCCCAGAATAAAAGTGGCAACATGTGAGATTTTACCAGTATTTCTCTTTTGGTATACTGGTAAAACTTTCCTGTGTAGACAAGACCTTAGACCTGCTATATATTTCCACATTAATGCATACTGAAACTGTAGGCATTATGCAGCAATGTATATGATTTGGGTATATGATTTGGGGAAGACTTCTTCTCTCAGAAAATGTAGTTCTCAAATGTGATATAAAGCCCTTGCTACATGGGCAGACCTTCCACTGATATCAGTGGAATTCTGCCTCTGTAGTAAGAACATAATCCTTCTCTTTTACAGGAACAAGGAGAACCTTTAGTTCATTATCATGAAAACCATCAAGAAATTGTAGGTATTCTAAATCTTCTCAAAGGAATGAAGAAATTGTTACCACTGACATGAGGAAGCATCTTTTCATAAAGGGAAAAATGCCAAACCCCAACAATAAGCGCAACCAACAGTGGACCACTCCACCCCACTTCTTAACAAAAGAAACACATTGGCTTTGGGAATAACATGATCATACTGCCCTTAGCACTAAAGATTCACTATGAGATCGGATCGGATGCATTCCTAGCATTCTCTGCAGACCTAGCTAAATGCACCATAGCGTGATTAAAATTGCATTAAGTTTACATTTTTTGCTTACTAATTAATAGATATATTGTTTCTATCTGCTACAGCCTGTCGATGGTGTAAGTTAGGTTTTCAACATATATATATTATATATATTTTAACTAAAACATTAGAATAAATCATTGTGTGTTAGCTCTTATACAGGGACACATTTACCTCCATTCAAAGTTGTTTGTTATTATTTATTTTGCAGGTGCCTTTTCCCCAGGAGATTTACAGTTTGGGGCTACAATTGTAAAAATATGTATTCTGTATAAACTAGCATGATTAGATTGTAATGTTACAGAATTGTAATAATAATAATAGTGCAGTATTAACAGTTGAGCATATGCAGTAAATTGATAAGAGGGAAGTACAATATATGAAGTGCAAAAATAGAATGCAGTCCTGATATTTCAAACTAAAGTGGTCTTATTTTTTCTTTTGTTGTACTATAATTATACCTTAAATATTATAATGTGCTACATTTCATATCCCGATTATGTCACAGTTGTACTCTGAGAGGTATTGAAGTAGTATTTTGATTTGCCTGCCTCTTTGACCTTGGCCTCCCCACTTCTACAGAGGTTCTGGTGGCCTTGAGCACAATATTGTTTATCTGCAGGACAACAGTCACCAATAAAGACTTTTCCAGAGTTGTAGGCACACAAACTATTTTGGTGAGATCCATTCCCTCCCCGTACATCCTCTTGAACGAAAACAAGGGACAATGGGGCATTCAATCTGTGAGCCGGACGCTGACACTGCCCAAAAGGGGACCAATGACAATGCTAGGTTTTGACTGAAAGTTGTTACAATCTGTTAGATAAATGTGAGAGTCCCATTGCACTCCCAAATGGTGGCCATTCTGTAAGGGGGAAATTCACCACTGTACTGAGCACCAGCACAAAGCCTATGCACCACTTAAGTCCAATTTAAGACCATGGCTATTAGCTTTCTTCCAACTGTCTCTAGAAATGAGAATTATGTGGTACTCTCCCACAAGAGCAAATTCTACCCTAAATCCTCACTGAAGCACAACCTAAAACAGGCAGATATTTGTTTACTTAGACTCGTAGCATTGTAGCAAGGCAAACACTTTCCAACACAGCCAGCAGCTGTTTGTTTCCTCCTTTGCATTCTACACAAAGGGTAATGTTTGATTATTTTTCTTAAAAAAAACAAGCTCTAAAGTGGTTGCCTCCTTGCTGGCACCCAACCAGACTGATCTAATCAGCACCATAAATGATGAATATGTCATTTCCATGCAGACACTTCTACATTCCAGCAATATTATGAATACACTTTTATAGCTATAATTTGCATAAATAAAACAAATATGATTGTTATTACTGAAGGACAGTATATCAAGGGGACATCTATTTAAGGGAATGAGACAAGAGGCAGAATGGGGCTCATTTATTCAGAGATATGGGTAATCTAACAAATGATCTTAAAGCCCTGGTTTTGTGGCCAGGAAGCTTGTAAAGAAATACTGCACAAGAAGAAGTTAGCTGATCTCAGATTTTAGGATATTCTGGACTAACAGGCTACTTTAAAGAGCAATCTTATGTTATGGGTCAGATTCACACTGGTGTAAATCACCATAGGTCTATTGACCCCTAGGATCCTACACCACTGTAGATCTAGCACTATATTTCTCTTATCAATCTTTTATTACATACAATATTTCCCAAACCAAATTTTCTCTTCCCTGAAAAATTTACCCCTTCCATTTTGTATCACAAACATCATCAATGGACATCTTTATCCTTCCTCATTCTGAAAAAAACACTTCTCACTTCCATCTCCCAGACACATTTCACATTGTTGTATGTATATTCAGATGCCAAAGTGGATGGATTTCATTCTTCCAGAGACATGCACATTGGCTTTGACATGAGTGGCTGCATAACTATTTGCAGTCATTTCCTTGCATAAACTGGCAGATATTGTCCTATGACTTTTTAAAAAAATACAATTTGGGCCTTTTGAAAAGCAGAATTGATGCCTGGTGCCAAAAAAATATGTTTTCGTTCACTTTAATTTAAAAAGCTTGCTGTGAAAATTCAGTACTGAAGAAATTATACAGTTGATATGCCCAGTGAAAAGCAAACCTCCATAATAACCAATATACTAAACAAATATTGCATAAGTATGACTGAACTGTCATTCCATTCAGATACTATTGTACACTAGAAATGCTACAATCATAGCTAAGACGACCAAAGAACCTATGAGCCGGGGGGCACACATTGACTTTCAGGTTAAAGCATCTATTTTGATACCTGCTTTTTTCATTAGACGAATGGCTGCATAGTTCTTGTCATTAACTGATGGGCCACATTTAGATGACAGTAGTTCCAGATATGAGGCTAAAGAACCAAAAGCATTGATCAGCTGGCCTAGTGACACAACCACCCCAAGAAATAAGCTATGTAGATAGAAGGAAATACTCAGAAAAACCTTGACACAACCATGGGACTTCTCAGGATCCATTCATGTGTCACAAACTCATGTGAACGTATATTCTTCCATTTATATTATGGTATCACTTATTCTGTGAGTCTCTCATCCTGCAGGTAAAACCACACTCACTACAGGCCACCTCCTCTACCACCAGCCTTCAATACACTAGCAGGTCATTTCCCATAGTGCTTTGGACAAGCCCCAGTTAGCTTCTCCTTCTTAACTTCTGGGGAGAATGGGAGCAGCAGCCAGCTTGGTCGTCCTTCAGACTCTACCCTCCCCACTTTCAGGACTTCCTTCCTCTCCATTTATCTTCTCCCAGCAGCTAGGGTTGCGTCTCCCTTTAATTAGCTCTTCAGCAGTGGCCCTTGTTAACTGATCCTCTACTTAGGTCCCAATTAACCCACGGCGGCGGGGATTTGAGTGACAAGATACTGAGTCAACTTATGGGCTATGTGCAGATGGTCGGGTTTCCAAAGCAGCTAAGTGGATGTTGGATACCTAGCTCCCATGCTGCTGCACATGATTGCAGATGCTCCCCCTCAACATCCTCAAAGCTACCTCATTATCCATCTTCAAGTCCCTCTTCAAAAAAACTCTCCTTTTCTGTGATGCCTACAAAAAAACTTGACAATGGTAAGGGTGCTGGCATGCTGTGACCACTTCCTATCACTTCAGCCAATATTGTCTCATTGTTTCCTTATGCTTCACTATCTGTTTGTAACCATCTATTATCATATATTTATAATGTAAGCTCCTTGGGGCCGGGATTGACTTTTTGTTCTGCAGATGTATGTGTATAGCAAATGGGGTTGTGTCCCAGGACCAGGGTTCCTGGGTACTATGGAAACACAAATAGCAATGATTGTTCCTACTCACTTTAATGGGGATTGGAAATCCAACATATTTACACAGCTTTGAGAATCTCTGAAACTGTAACCATTAGTGAATAGGTTTGGAACAAACAAGAACACAGCCTGCCTGGATGCATCCCTACCCCATCACACATTTTCCTAGTTAAACTCACAGCAAACTTATTTGAGATTCTTTATGAAGTAAATGTTTTTTCTGGTAACTTACTTGCTTCTGCAATACCAAGTTGGATGGAGTTGGAATGGGAAGCAACACAATATAATGAAAAAGGCTGTTCTCACTGTTTTTCTAGCTGGGACAAGAGAAAAATGCCAGCAATCCCCCCCAAATAGTCTGTCTTGTAACAACTGCAGCCCAATTTTGTAGACCTGCAGTGCTGATTACTCAGTCTGTACTGATTCAGTGTAGAAAAAAACAACACACAAACATTTTACAGTTATATATTTTGGCTAGAGTTTTCAAATGAGCCTAAGGGAGTGAGGTGCCAATTTCTCATTGACTTTTAATAGCATTTGAGTGCCTAACTCCCAGAGGTCCTTTGAAAGTGAAGCTTTTCCATATCATTGCATCTGTAAATGCCAGATTATTGCAGACTCTAGAAAATGACCCTGTGCAAGAAAATCACAGCTCTCTGTATTACCTTTCAGTAGCTCAAATGAAGGAGGGCACTGAACATGCAGTGGCATGGTTTGCTCACTGCTCACATTTCCATGACAGCAATTTTCTGCATAGTAACTGCAACACTGAAACTACAGCAGGGGTGATGCACAAGAATCCTGCCTGCTTTAACATCTCTGGCAATGCCCCAGAAATTCCTGACTGAGTTCCAACAGTCAATCAAAAAAGGGAGGAAAAAAAGTCAGTTGAAAAATAAGAGACTATTGCATATTATATGCTCAAATGAATCTTCAAATAGCAGCAGTAAGTCGGGCAAGAAGACACATTGACACATAAGTCTGGTGGGGCAGGAGTTATACCTGGAAATGGATGACCAAACTGCTCCACTGATGTGTAAATCTTGGTCATCAAAATGGTTAAAGCCCAATCATGCAATTGCATCTGCATGGGTTGAACCCTGTGACCTGATGACATCCATCAATTTCAGGATCAGAGACCAATACTGCTTGTTCTTTTCTTTCTCTTTGATTTAGTCTATTGTAATTTAGAAGATCCCCGACCTCCACGCTTTACAGACAGAGATTCTGCATATTTGAGTTATACACCATGGCTCTAAAAACTCAATATCTTATACCTCTAAATTCCTTACAGATAATAAGTGCTATGAGATAAGCTTTGGAGGCTTTCTGTAGCAAAATCTGGCTATGAAGTACGTGGGTGTTAGACTCAGAACCAAAATAATAATTGCACTTAAGTCTTTGAGACTACTCTTTCCAGGGCTGCCTGGCTTACCGAGTTCCTCTGGAGTTACAGGTTTTCCTCCTGCTTTGCCCATTTTATGCCCCTACTCTACCAAAAAATATAACAGATGTTAGAGGAGGAAATCTTCATCCGGTGCTGCTGGTTTTACACCAACTAGGGAACCAAGAGGAGTGGGAAGTGGGTGCACAAGGGGCAGAGGCCGGGCACAGAGCACTCCAACCAATCCTAAGCAGACTCACGTGGCCTGATTCAGAGCCTAGTGAGGTCAATGGGAGCCATTCTTTCCAGTGTCAATTAGAGAGAACCTGGGGCCGATCCCAGCAATACAAGAGGTAAAGAGGAGCCATTGCACTGCCTCTGCCTCTGCCTCACCCACAGCCCTCAGGGACCCATCAAGTGTCGTTCAGTTCCACCTAAGCACCAGTTGCACCTAGCACGGAGTCCTAGATCTTTCATCTGTACAGCAGTCCAGAAATAAGACATCGTGCCTGTCAGTTATTGGTGTATGTCCAATGCAAAATGTCTGATAGGCCCCATTGAAAATACCAGAGATGCTCCTCTCCTACTATCAGAGTCTCACTTTATACTGATGTAAAAGCTGGAGTATCTCCAGCGAGGTCAGTAGAAGCAAAATCTGGCCCTATTTATGTTTCTCTGAAAATGATTTTTATTGAGATGGGGAAAAAATGATTGGATTTAGAACATGGAGATCAGGAAACAGTGTTTCAAACCATCACTGTAACAGTAACAGCTGGGCGAGCTATTTACAATATGTTATGGGGTGATGTGTTGTTTAAGCATCGTATTAAGAAAGGACCATTTTCTGCCCATGTCTATGATTATGGTGACTCCAACAAGGTGACCCAGGAACATGCAGCAAAATCTGCATGGGTTCATGCATCGGGTCCAACACTGCTGCTTTCTCTATCTGGCTCAGTGGAGTCCAGGGCATCACAAACCTGCTAATACCCAGATCCAGCAGAAAAGCCCATGTGCATTAGTTACTCCATCTCAGAAGTGGAAGTGTTTCACTGGGTACTATGTGCTGAGGAAATTGTCCTGGTATGTTATCATTGTAAGGAGGTCCTGGATTTCTCCATGGACCATCACCACTTCTGGACAAACCATATTGCTTCTTCCTATGCCATAGCTACACTTGCAGATCATCCTCTGAGGTGTCCGATAGCGCGTAGGGCTTGTGCTGGTCTAAAAGCTTTTTACATCTCACCTAAAGCCTCAGGTGAGGGCTGAACTGAGATATAAGTGGTCATAAGCCTGGTGCTGCCCCTCTGCAGATGGATGTACTTTGTCCTCTATTATTGATTCTATTTCAGTCAAAGGGAGTTTTGATAGTGACTTTCATAGGAGCAGACTCAGGCTCTCTAACAATTATACATTGTACGTATTTGATGGGAGCAGACAGAGCCGTTAACAGGGAATTATTCTTCCATCACACTTGTTTTAATGCATCTTCCTAATCTATTTCTTTATATTTAGCACTGTAGATACAAAACTAATTAGAAATTTCTCCTGGGAAGCTTGGGATGGGGGAGAAATAGGAGAAGGCGATATTAAAATGCTTTTTCAACAATGAAATCCTCATTCTGTTTAGTATTGTGGATGTATATTTCAAAATGAAATTGAGCATCAATGTAAACATTAATTATGGTGGTGATTTTTTAATCTATAACAGAGCTAATTTCTAAGTCATCATATGATTTACAAATCCTTGTACATCATTGTAAAGTTATTTCTTACGCAGCCAAGACAATAATTTAGGTGAGCTTTGTATTGGTATGGCTTGTAGGATCTGCTAAAGACCTATCAAGCGTCAGTTACATGTACAGTTTACTAAAAGCAATAAATTCCTTAGAAGTTAGGGTTGTCAACCCTCCAGGATTGTCCCTGGAGACCTGCTGCTGGAGCCCTGGGGTATCTGCAGCAGGGCTCCAGCTGCTATTTAAAGGGCCCGGGGTGGTAGAGGCAACGGGAGCTTTGGACCCTTTAAATAGCCACCGAAGCCTCGCCGACCCTTCCCCTGGGCTCTGGCAGTGGGGCTCTGGCAGCAATTTAAAGGGCCTGGGGCTCTAGCCGCTTCTGGGAACCCCAGACCATTTAAATTGCTGCCTGGGGACGCTGCTCCTTCAGATCATTCCTAGAATTGCCACCTGATTTATTGAATCTACTTTGGATATAATGGTCATGGTTGCTGTAGTATAGTACACTGGCATTAATATCAGCATGGCACAAAATGTTGGTGGCCTGTTATTTGCACTATATTTTAAGCTTTTGGATTGGAAATGCAGAATCTGGAAATTCATGTACTGTACCTAGTGTGTGATGCGCTACGAGGCACCAGAGCAAAATTTTCAAATGTAGGCAACTAATTCCATAGTTAAGAATCAGAGGGGTAGCCGTGTTAGTCTGGAATTGCAGAAGTGACAAGGAGTCCTGTGGCACCTTAAAGACTAACTACCTAAAGTATTAGAGCATAAGCTTTCGCGGGCTAATACCCACTTCGTTGGATGCATGCAGTGGAAGAATCCAGGGGCAGGTATAAATAGGTAGGTAAGAACCAGGTTAAAGATAACAGGGTGGGTCCAATGAGGCTGAACCAGCTGTATCTCTAATCAGGGAGGGTGAGGTATTCCTCTAGCAGCTGAACTGGAAGTGTGAACAGCGAGAGAAGAGAAACTGCTCTTGTAGTTAGCTAGCCATTCAAAATCTCTATTCAGTCCCAAATTGATTGTGTCAAATTTGCAAATGAATTGCAACTCTGCAGTTTCTCTTTGCAGTCTGGTCGTAAGGATTATGCTCTAATACTTTAGTTAGTTAGTCTTAAGGTGCCACAGGACTCCTTATCACTTCTGTAATTCCATAGTTGGGTATGTCAGAAAGTGGTCTGCTTTACAGAGGTGCTGAGCACGACAGCTCCCACAGAAACAGGAGCAGTGAATGCTCAGGACCTCTTTAAAAAAAAAAGAGGTCAGATGAACTTTAGCATCTAATATTAGGCACCCGAGCTTGAGAATATTTTCCATATCCATTGGCATCACTGTAGCCCTAGTACAAAGCTCACCAAAATCAATGGAAAGACTCCTATAAACTTCATGGCTTTGGCTCAGGTAGTAAATTAGTATGTCTTGACAACAATTTACCTTTCATCTCTGGATATCTGGGTTCAAAGTCTGTTCAGGTCACAAGTGAGTTAGTGTCTCTGGTGACATTTGATTTGTTCTTAACATGGAAAAACTTCAGTATAATTCTGCACAGACAGTCTACTCTGTAAGAGCTTAAAATTGGAATATCAACAGTATTGCAAGTCAGAATTGACTTATGGGTATTAGGGAAGTTTGTTCAGTCCCTTCCAACACTGTCTCTGGCTCATACCAATGCAATCAGTACCTCAAGCTCAGGGGCATTCGGTTACAAAATGTTCAGAAAATACAAAGGTGAACACACTGGAAGTTATTAATCCTAATCATTGATTGTAATTTAAAATTAGAGTTGCAGACAGCTGTTTGCCTGCGATCCAAAATCCACCAAACAAGCTCCTGCGGGATCACAAGGAAATCAGTCTTATTCCTCCAGTTGTCCATTAGGCATGTGTTCGGCTTGCATTGCAGTATTATAACATTAGAGGTAAATAGAGCTGAAACATTTGGATCCAGACCAGGACTTTAAATTTCCAGTGACATTCAGCTGTTGAGCCATGATAAAGTTAACAACCAGATACCATATTATAATTTGGATTCATGTTCTGCAACACCCACCAAAACCAACAAAATTCAGGAATGTTCTGGGTTTGTTTCAGATCCAGATCTTCTCCCGGTGTGACATCATAGCACACTGTTGGTATAAATTAGCACATTTCACAGCAATTGAGGATCTAGAGACAGATTTTCAAAGACAGAGATGGGTGTCTAATTGGATTTACAAAAGTGCCAAAACAGATTAAGTGTCTAAATCCCATTGAAAATCACTAACTCACTTAGCTATTCATGTAAAACCCACTAGATACTTATCTGCATCTTTAGATGCCCAAGTGCCTTTGTAAATCTAGCCACTGGGGTCTAATGGCCTCCGGGATCTTCTGAAAGCGATTTGGGAGAATACATCACAACAACACCAATCCAAAGATTTGGAAAACTTAATTAATACAGGATTAGTGATTCCTAGAGCTGTCTCAAGCCATTCTAGAACATGGAGGGTAGCTAAACTTACTTCAAGGCCCTTTGTTTTCTGAAGAGGGATGGAGGATATACACAATTGGTAACTGGTTTTGGTGCTTCTAGACCCATCAGATAAATGCAGCATAATATCATTGCTAGCAGCTGGTCTCTTTTTCACTTTTTATCAACAACTCATTGGTGATCTTGAGAAAGAATGTGCCAGAGAGGGAGAGGAGACTAATGGTGTCAGAGCAATGAGGTGTTTTTAAAAAACGTCAATCGCTGCGCCTTGAACTAAGTCCTCTCTCACAAGGGCGGGCAGCTATTTATTTTTTAAAAAAGGAGGTTTCTCAAGCTCTTTATTTAAAACTATTCTTCTGTTGTCCTTACCAGGAAAGGAGCAGTAAACTGAGATCACTGTTATCAGGCATGAATTGTAATGTACATGTACAGAAAAAAAATCCATTTTTATGGATTGGCTGCCTTAGGGATTTCATTCAAAATGATCATCTTCAATTTTATTAAAATCAATAGGAGATTTTATTACAGTATAAATTAAATGAGAGGCTATTTGCTTCTGGAACACCAAAAGCAATAGTATGAAAATTGCTTGGAGCTATGGTATTCATCCAGATGTCTTAGCAATGTTATCTATGTGCAAGCACGGAGCTTCATTTCTTTTTCTAATACAAGACATAGCTCATGAAACACTGACACTTACCAAAGGCTATACAAGTATTTCTAAAGGCACAGGCTTTCTAAATGTTGAAAAATGCTGAAAGCGCAAAAAAGAGCTACCAAAAATGATTTGAGGGTTGTACAAAATGCCTTACGGTCAGAGAGTTAAAGAGCTCAATCTTTTTAACTTATTAAAAAGACGGAGGTGACTTGATTACCGCATAGAAGTACTTCATGAGGAAAAAAATACAGGTAGTAAATGCTATTTTAATTCAGTGAAGAAAGGCATAAACCCAATCAATTCAAATTAGAAATTAAGTGCACATTTTTAGCAAAGTTATTAACCACTGGAACAAATGGATTCTCCATCTTGGTCTCTTCTTATCAAGACTGGAAGCCTTTTTGGAAGGTATGTTTTAGTCAAACACAAATTAATGGGCTCAATACATGGGTTAATGGTTGGCCTGTACTACAAAGGAGGTCAGACTAGATTAGCTAATAATTTCTTCCAGCATTAAAAATCTATGAACATATATAGAAGGCTAGCTGACAAGCAGAGGTTGAAGGATGAAAAGAAACATGTGGAGTAATGTTGACGACTATTAAGAATTCATCTTTAATCGACAATACTAAGGATCACAATAGCCCTGGCATGGATATCAAATGCTAAAATCAGAGAATAAATTTCATAGGCTTAGATTGTACCACCTTCCTGAGTATTCCCTCATTTCTCAAGTAATCCCAGTTTCGATGGGATTGATTATTAATATGTGCTAGCAAGTATTATGTAACGTCAGTAAAGATGGCAAAATATGGTCCACAGTAAGGACAAAAGTTGTCAGAGGTGTCCTATACAAGGAGCCACATATTAACTTCTGAATAGCTGCATGGTTTAGCCCCTTACAAAAGGCACCAAGAGTTCCAGTAGCTTCCAGTGCAGACATTGAATCTTGTCCAATAGAAACTAAGCCCATTTCAGCTTATATGGGCCACAAAACCACCATCAGAGCCATACATGAACTGCTAACAAAAAAGCTACTACAAAGCTCATTGAAATGAATAGAAAGTCTTTGGATTATTAATGGGGGGAGCATATACAATAAATGCACACATATCGAGTAGACTGATTTCCTACAAAACAAGCATTCTTTCCTGAAAAAAATCAGTTGTTTTAAGTCAACCGGACTAAATGAATACAGATGCTCTTATGTGCAGCCAGTTATACAGCTATATTAACAATGCACACACAACTCAGAGACTAGCAGGCAATTAGAGACCTGAGGGTGGCCTATCCATCCCTCCTAGATGATAAACTCACCATAATCATTGCCTTCTGATCTATGCTGTTTCCCACTTCTACATGTTATTTGCTTCAATCTGTACAAGGTGGATGGAAAGATGACTTTTTCTATGGCTATCCAAGTAAAGCAGTAGAAGAGACTTACTTTTTAATTGAATGCACTGCTAGCAGTGCGGCAACAGTTCAAAGTAGTTTCAACCACCCAGAATTTCCAGAGGAAATCAACATAGCAGCTGCATGAGCTATCATTGCCAAGAGCACTAATGATCCTATCCTGTGCACACTTCTAGTAGAAAGGCAACTTATTAGCAAAGCTTTCTGTCCACTCTGTAATTTGAAGCTAAAACCCTATCATAATGAAAATAACTATGAGCACCAAATGATACTGCATACGGCTAGCATGCTGGTTTTCTGGCTGGTATCCACATTTCAGTGGGATGTCAGTTTCATAAATCTGCCTAGAACATTAAGCCCAAAATGAGCATGAGGTTTAAGTGGTGTTGGTTTTGTTTGTGCGGGAGGGGGTGAGGAAAAGGCCAGGAATCCTCTTACTCTGAAAGGCGAGTGGGACTGAGGAGCTCAGGAAGGGCAGAAGACATCATATTGGCGACTAGCCTTTTGTGGGGAGAAGCTCAGAGCAACAAAGACAAGAAAGGCATGAGGAAACCTACAGGGATTTTAGTCCTTGGTATCCTCTCCAGACAAGGGCGCTCTGTGAAGGGGGCCGAGAATAGGAAAGACCAAAAAACTACATAAGTGAAGTGAGCTGCTGTGGTGTGGCTTGTCAGAGGGACAAGACCCAGGAGAGGTAGGTTGGAGCTTGGTGTTCCTAAAGAAGAGCAGGGAGCTGAGGAGAAGCTAGACTTTTCTACAAAGACTTGAGCAAATGAGCTCCATAATTGGGAGGTTTGTTGGAGGAAATTGCCTAGGTCTTTTTAGTAATATTTATTCAATTCCCAATAGGAAAAAATAGACAGAAACTCACGATATGCCACTGGGGTTCTAGCTTTTCAGGTCTAATATTATGCAGAAGTCTGGTGAGGCAGAGCCTCACTCAATGAGAAAAGGGCTGAACCAGGCCAGAGAGGCTGTGCAGACCAGCAGCCAATCAGAGAAGGCCTGGGGAGAGCTAATCAGGGTGGGGGGACGGGACAGCCAATCAAGACAGGGCTAGGTTCTATATAAAGGCTACCCAGCTAAGGAGAAAGACTGGCTCCTGATGAAAGGAGCAGCACCTTAGAAAGAGCAGTGCTGGGCAGGCTTGGGGGAGCAGAGCAGAGCTCCGGCCCATTACCTGTCAGGCTGAGGCCCATGCTAAAAAGGGTCAGGAAGGTGCATAGGTCCAAAGGAGAAATGGCCCAGGGAAACTGAGCAGGCAAGAGGAGAAGGAAGAAGGGCAAAGAGAGGCTGCTGCTAGAGTAGCAGGTGAACATAGGTCTCTCCCTTGGCACTGCACCTGGCCATTGAGGAGAGGGGCTGAGACAGACCGCAACTTGCCCTTGAGACAAGGGGCTAGACTATAGAGTTGTGGTTGGCCACTCAGGCAGGTGCAAGCAGAAGGACTGCTGTTAACACACACACACACACCCACACATACACCCCGGAAGGGGGTGAGAGCCCAGGAGTGGGCACTGCCGGAGGGCAGTGTCCTGAAGCAGACAAGGGCTACCCCAAAGAGGATGCTGCTGATCAGGGAGCAACACTGGTCCCGGGACAGGAGAGCAAATGATGGGCCTGACACCACACGTTGAGGGAGCTCCGCAGTGGTTGAGAGCTAATTCCCGGAGCGACCAGCAGGAGGCGCCAGTGGTACTGAGTCAAACCCCGTCACAAGAAGTAACCATCAATAGTTGGTGCATGGCTTGAACAAAAATAATTTCTCAGGGATTTTGAAGAATGAAAACCAAAGCCTTCTCATCTACTGTGTTTTTCATGTTCATCTGGTTAATGATCTCTTAATGTATGTATTTATCTCACAAACGTAATGATAAACAGGTGTGGAGTTCCCATTACATAAACCAGACACAGTAGAAGCAGCCCTACTGTACTTGGTAAGTGTATAGGGATGATTGGAGAGATGTGCTACATACATCTGTTGTGCTTTAATTAATGAAAGACTGATTCAATTACTGATCTGCTTGCTAACCTGAAAATATAGCAATGCAAAGAGAATTAGCAACTAGAACCAGCCTTTCAATACAATGGGGCATTTTTTCTGCTCTCACCAATATACAGAAAAACGTTCCTCTTGTCTGTAATATGCCCAATAGAACTACATTGTAATAAAAGAGGAAATGTGAGCACATTTCATAGGATAACACATTTACAAAAGCTCTCTGCCTGGTGAGGAGAGATGGATTTGTGGTTAAAGCACAAAACTAGGTCTCAGGAGATCTAGGATCAAGTTCTTGCTTTGCCACAGATCTCCTGTGTGACCTTGAGTAGGTCACAATCTCTTTGAGCCTCAGTTCCCTTCTGTAAAATGCAAACAATAATACTTCTTTGCCCTCTTCATCTTCCTTGTCTACTTAACAGACTTTAAGGCCAGAAGGGACCATCATGATCATATAGTGTGACCTCCTGCACATCACAGGCAACAGAACCTCAGCTACCTGCTCCTGCAATAGGCCCATAACCTCTGGCCAAGTCAATGAAGTCCTTACATTTTGATTTAAAGACTTGAAGTTACAGACAATCTGCCATTTACTCTAGTTCAAACCAGAAAATGACCAGGTCCCACACTGTATGGGAAAGTTGAGGGACTCATGAAAATTAGGGGGCATGGAGGGGAACTCAGCAGCACCGTTCAGAAGTGCTCAACCACTATCAATATCAATCCCTTATACCCACACAACCTCAAGAATTTTGAAGGTGCATGGTAGCCAGAATTCAGGGTTAAGTGGAGTTCCCATGGAACTGCATCTATATACCTTTCATGGGTTCATTGGCCAGTGTGTCACATTGCTGCAAATGATTTGAGAAGGGCTCACAACTGAGGTCTGTCAGCCCATGGCCTTATCACAGATATAATGCTGTTATTAGGATGGAGGAAACCAGGAGAGACTTTTCAGAGCTAACCTACCTGCCTGGAAAACACAGATATTTTTTTTTTTTGGAGAACTTGCTTTTGAGAACTGAAATTCAAGAAACGCAGGGTTTAGATGAATAAAGCTTTCTGAAACTAGAGGAATACAGCTATTAAGATACAGTACAGTTACCCTTCTCCGTGCTTAACAACCCCCAAATGACTGAGTGTCATTATTTCAAATCTTTCACTCCCAACAAAGATTTGGGTAGGCTGAGAATAGTTTTTGATATTGGATTATGCATGTCATACTTCACCCATGACCTGAAGTTTCAGAAGGCTAATTAGGGAGTGAAAAAGAGGGTAGGTAAGCAAATTCCACTTACAGCAAAGCAAAGTTGTGATGCACTAGGTGCAGAGTTACATGAATTATGTAAATCTCTGTTCAACCAAACCCTTTGTATGGAAATAATTTGTTCAGGGTACTGGTTGTCAAACTGCACCCCCAGAGCCCTGAATTCCTTCTTGGCCCCACTTCATCCCTCTGCCCCAGCTCTGAGCCCCTCCCAGACCACAAACCCCTCACCCCCAGCTCCACTGGGTCATGAGCATCAACAATTTTCTTCAATGGAATCGCCAGAAAAAATTTTTGAAAACCACTGGCTTAAGGTATTCTTTGCTCATGCTGTTAATGGACAAACATAAGATGAACTGTTTGTTAACATCTGGTATTTCTCCATCTGCCTGGCAGCTGTAGTGGGAAGCAGATATCTTTGCTCCATCACCAGACAGTATAAGATCAGAGCCCTCGGGTAGTTTGGATTGATCAGATGTCTGCATCAGATTTGCAGCATCCTCAAAGGAATGAAAGGCAGAAAGAGGAAAATAACGGGAATTCAAAAATAAGATGGTGTAGAGCAGCAAATAAAAGCCAAATAGCAACATTTCCTCACTACTGAGATCCATCAGATTGTTATGAAAGGGTCAAAGAAAGAATGCTCTCAATGTTTTGTTTAAGTCAGAATATTATTTATATAAGAGTTTCAGAAAATTGAATAAAACCTTTGTTACATCTTCTAATTTTCACATCTCTCAAAATTCTACAGACCCTTATTTAGCTGTGATGTATATGAACTCCTCACACTGATTGAGATCAGTGTGATAAACGTTGTGAACAGGCCACTGTATATGGTGCATCTTTGAATGTGGGCACCTGTAGCTTATAGGGATAGCTTGCCTATACTATATCCACTGTTTTGCATGTTGGGAACAGCTGCAATACTCACACTCTAGGAACTCTTCTATATTTACAAATAGTTTATTAATACATTTAGCACAGTCACAAACACCCCAACTCACTATGGTAGACAGAGATACTACAGAATGTACATCCCTATGTCTCTATATTCACACAACCCCTTGCAAGAACTCCTACGAGCTCACACTTCCACAGGCAATCACCATACTTGTATCCATTGTTGTTCAACCTTAGAATGAATATGTAAACCCTCAATACTTGCTGGAGGATAATGTAGCTGGGCAAGCTCCCCTTGCTGGACACCTACCAGACACACCTAGATTGGGTTGTTTTTTTAAGCTTCTCTGGGTCTCAGTAGACACCAGCCACCATCCATGGCCCACTGTTCCTGGGCACATACTCTGCTTGGTATCTCTTTTCAGCAGTGGGATCCAGTGGCCAAGGTAGTCATTACTCTGGAATGTTTTTTTGAGATTTGGACTAGTGTCCTTTCAGAGTTCTAGGTTTTCTTTCCAGAACTTCACTCCTCCAGGTCAGCCTTGTCTTTCAAATCATGGAGTCTCCCATCAGCCCCTGCAGCCAGCTTCCATTATCTCTGGCTGGTCCGACAGTCATTAACAGGTCTCCTCTCACCCAGGACACCAGCCTCTTTGAGTCCCTGCATCAACTTCTCAGGATATGTCTACATTACAAGAGCTGCAGCTATGCCACTGCAGAGCTGTAGTGTAGACATAGCCTGAGAAGTTAAGGAGGGACTCAAATAGAAGATATTTTTCTGTTGCTGTAGTAAATCCACCTCTCAGAGAGGCAGCAGCCAGGTCAACAGAACCTGTAGCTAAGTTTTAGGTATAAACCAGGCCTTTGAAAGCCTTTGAGCTTTTAAACCTCTGCTTCGCCACCTCTTTCTCTTTGTTCCCTTCTGTGGATTTTCCATTCCTTAAAACCCTTGCTCTCTGCAGACATGCTGGATAAAACTGATTTCACTTAGGGTGCAGCTATCCCATTGCTCTGCTCAGGCAAGACTTATTCAGGTGTTGAGTGTCTTTCATGACCATCCTATTCACAGACACACACTCAGGAGCTTCTCCTTGTCACCTTAATGCAAGGAGTATGAGGCAAGAATAGAGTAAAGAAAATTATAGGGGTTTAAACAGAGTTCATAATCTCAAACAGAATTCATATGTTGTACACAGATTGCACAAATCACAGATGTCCTTTGCAAACCTTTCCCGGCTTCTCACTACTCCCTGAAATCATTAGTAGATAAAGATTGACAGTTCTTTTTGCATGCTGGCATCCAAAGGCTTTCATTTATTTATTACTTGTTATTGGCTTATAGTCCTCAGCTTCAGCTGTGCCAATGAAATGCAAAACTAAATGGAGGTCTTGCAATCTGGAGGCATCATTGTGCCCCCAACTCACAGATGCTGATTGCAAATATTCAGCGATCATCTCATCTCAAGTTTCCTTAGAAATGTTTTATGAGATGCCAACTAGCCCAAAGTTATGGGCAAATGCTGCTCTCACTCACACAGGTGTAAATCTAGGTTAAATCATATGCATTACCCTTTGGAGTTACTCCAGATATACACTGATGTCAGAGCAGAATTTAGTTTTAAATGCACTGTACCTTGCTGGGTCTGATAAGATACTCTTAATGAATTGTGCTAGGAGTGAGAGCGGGAATATAAGACTTGTGCCAAACAACCATTAGTGCTTTCAGAAAGCATTGCTAAGGAACAAACTGGCATACATGCCAAACCGTAATACTATATTAACTGTACTGTGTTAAATACTTCCCTAGCTTAAGCAGTTTGTGTCCATGTCTTCTCAAGCAGTAACCACTATCTACTTAGACTGCTTAGACTACTAAGACTACTTAGATCTCAGGTAGATAAGAGCTATAGATCCTCCTAGACATTCATTAATCTGGTAACCTTTAAAATTCAGGCATTTTCTAGACTAACACAGACTTCAAAAAACAGATTGAGAAAGCTGAGTTCCCAATTAATATGCCAAAATTTTGGAAACACTCCAGGAAAGATGTAAAATGCTTTATGCATACAGTAGCGGAGAGACTATCCATGATACCAGCCAATATTCTGTCAAAGTTGATCTCGTAATCACTCAAATTGGGCTTCAATGCTTGAAAGCCTATTGTGTGATTGACATTCTACCAAGTCTCTATATATCAGGGAATGGTTCACCTAACACACACATGCACACTCAAAAAAGACATGATGTTGTAAATAAATAAAAGGCCAGGTCCCCAGTGAGGATCTGGCCCAGAAATACCAGGCAAGGTGCAGAAGTGAAAATGAGAATTTTTCAGTCATACAGAAAATACAGTTAGCCACAGGTTTATATGGAGATGATATGGACTAATAGATCTATGATGACCCCCATTAGATGCAGGGGTGCATGGGGGAAGTAGGAAGGGAAGACATCCTGAGGATTACCCATCCTGTATTTAATCTAGCTACTAAACCAGAAATAGTATGGCCTAGTGAACTGCAGCCCAGAGCAGGTAGTTGAGAACTTGGTTCTTCTATTCATGTGTGTCTTTCCCCGTGGCAACTACCTAATATAGGACCTTGGGAAAGTCATTTAAACTCTCAGTTGCTTGTACCGTCTTGGTTTTTACAGAAATCACAAACATTTCACTGTTCCCTTGTGCGCCCTCACTTGTTTCTCATATACTTAAGTCCTAATCCCATAAAGAGTTATACACATCATCAACTTTACAGCCAGTCAGTAGGCCTGCTGAAGGCCATGGAGCTACTCACAATATATAAAGGTAAACTTGTGTGTAAATCTTTGCAGGATTGGACCTTTACCTGTAAGCTTTTTGGGACAGGATCCATCTTTTCATTATGTGGGTACAGTGCCTAGCATAATGAGATCCTGATCCCTGACGAGGGCCTCAAATCATAATATATTGCAATTAGTGTTATTATAGTTCAAGTGCATGAATAAAAAGTTACGGAAATAACGGAGAGAAATTAGACACAGCACCTTCACTTGTACGCTGCATACACTTGACATTGATGAAAGTCAAGGACTGGGAGTATTTATTAGAGTCGGATTTAATATGGGCAGCAGCTGGGCTAACTTCCCACACACATTTCCTATCCTTTTTGTTTAAACTCTTGCAACTTTGATAGGCACTTTTCAAACTCATTGCAATGTCACTGCCAGCTTCACTACTGCCATGGGTACATAATAGCATGTTTTCTAAATTACTGGAGATGGAATTTCCTCAGAGCCCTTAAGATATGCTAATACTGCATGGAAAAGTTTGAAAAAAATGTTCTCTTTGAAAACAGTTCTGCTCATATAGCAGTTATCCTCTGCAAATAAAATGCCTTGTTCTTTCTTTAATGAGAGTATTTGCATGAAAACCAGATCCTTGCATCTTACTAGTTCATCAGCTCTTGCTGTTTCCCTCCTCCCCCCTCCCCTTTGAAATCATAATCTTTTAGTTTGGGACAACATAATTTTTAGGTCTCTAACTGTGATGTCACAAACAGAGGATTATGAATTCTGGCAGGAGGATAAGCAATGGGAGATCATTAACTCTTGAGACACTAAAATCCATCCTGTTTTATGAAACTTCACTTAGTAATAAAGAATGGGTAATACAGAAAGTGGTGGTTACAGTAACTGGATATAGTTCCATTAAAGTAACCAAACAGAATACTCTGAGGTCCTGCCCCAGGGTATACAAGCAACATAGTTTCTCTCAGTTGTCCAGGAAGCATGTATTAACAACAATGGGCCTTCAGGGAGATTGGAGACATACAAAAGCACTTCATGCCATGTAGAGATGTTACCCCACCTGTCCACGTGGGAAATGTTGGCTCTTATACTATTGTAGGAAAAGAATAGCCAGGAGACCCCTTACTTCTGGAGACACCCACATGGGTTCAAAAATGAATCACAAGAATAGGCATAAGCTTGAAAGACAAAACAAATGTCCTTCTCATGGTGCTTACATTAATGCTCTCTCCCGTATGACCATCACTGTGGATTATACACAATGGATCTGGGAGCCTCTCTCATCCCTACATGGAGCAACAGATCTGAGAGCTGTGCCTATACAATATGATCTGGATGTTATTTGATTCATGAAAGTTACTGTGCACTAAAGAACATTATCCACTAGAACAGAAAAAAAACCTGGCTTAGTCATAAGCACTTTTCCGTACTCCCCCTCATGCCAATTGCCTTCTGACTCATTTTGTGCATAACACATTTCCAAACAAAGGTTAAAGCAGCAGAAAATCAGCTGAAAGCCAGCCTTTGACATATGTCTCTCCTTTGCATTTGAACACCTTGTTTTCTCTTCATCTGTCTAAGTACTTATCTGGCTGCCATTTCCATATATCTGAGAGCCTCCCAAACACTTAAACACAAACAACAATAGCAAACAGACTTTCTGACAGTTCTTTTCAGCCCTCACATTAGAAGCTCTCTTCCCTCCCTTCTCTTCCCTCAATGTAGGTGGTGTGTCGTATGTGTAGAACTCACTTGGGGGAAGCTAAGATGTAGGAATTCGTTTCGCATTACTTTCTGAAAGAAGGTGAGGTAAAGCTCTTTTGTGTACCTCTAGTTCCTTTGTGCTTGGTTTATTTTTAGCATGGTACCATGAGCTGCAGCTCACTTGTCTAATCAGAAATTAGACCACGTGTTCATTCATCCAATGTACAGTTCAGCTGAATCAAATGTTGCCTGCAGCACTAACTAAATTTATTCACTTATTATGTATTTTTAATTACAGGTTTTAGAACATTATATTTAAGTACAAGAGCTCAGTATTTTGTTGAAAATATGAAAAAACCCGAGAAACTGTTTTAGAAGCAGAATTCTGCCAGTTATAGTTATGGACAGGTTAAGAAGCCTGACCAAAATTGAGATACCTGACACATGCAAAAACACTAGAACGTGTGCTTAACTTTAAGTACAGAAGTAGTCCTATTGAAGGCAGTGCCACCCATGTGTGTCTTTCCCTGTGGCTCATATTAAAATGGCAGCTATTTTACATTGGTGAGAAAGGTCCCTCACCAACAGAAGAACTTATGGACTCAGAGTTAAGCACATGTTCTAAAGCTTTGGAGAATCAGATTCAGACAGCTCAGCACCTTGCTAGAGGAAGACTTAAAAACAGTACGTGAAGAATGCCAGCAGAATTGAAGGTAGGAAAATGCAATTGCTCAAATAGGAACCATCTGAAAAAATGCTATGTGTTCTTTCATGTTCAGAATTGTTTGAGAGTTCAGTTTCACATCTCCTCTGAAAGCCCAATGACACCTGGTGAACGGAGGTAGCCAAGAAAGCAGCTTCTTAAAAACAAATCTGATAAAATGTAGCTAGCTCTGAGGAGGGATTGCAAGGGACCTTTCTGTCTGGTCTAAAAATAGCTGCAATTTTAATATGCTCCCAGAGAAAGACATTTACGGATGAGCATGACTGAACATCTCATCAGACACATTCCAGCTGTCACAGCAGTTCCAGTTCCTGTATCTCTAACCTCCCCTCCTTCTAAGACTCCTACTGAGCACCACTGAAAGAATAGAATATATGCCACTGTTTTCTTCACAGCCAAAAAGTTTATGTAAAACATCATTATTAATGGAAAACAATGTGCAAATAAGATGCCTACTTCTAACAGTGAGGGTAATTAACCACTGGAATAGATCACCAGGGGTTGTGGCAAATTCTTCATCATTTGAAGTCCAGTGAAGATTCAATGTCTTTCGACAAAAGATACTCTACTTCATCCACAAGTTGCTTGGGTTAAATGCAGGAATAACAAGGTGAAATTCAATGGTTTGAATTATGCATGACATAAGACTAAAGGACTGTAATACAGTAGTCCTTTCTGACTTTAAATGTCCTCCTTATTTTCAAAGATTTTATTGTTAGTGTTACTGTCTTCACAAACTAATATTTCATTAGCTTCTTTACTGAAAGGCCTTATTTTTGCTGGCTTTTATTGGGGTTATATTTACTTTGTGTTGGGAAGGGAAGTTTGTTGATAAACTAATGTTGCTGCACCAGTGCAAACTCCTAGTTTAGAGGCAATACACCTGCATAAACTGGGGGTTGCACCAGTTTGGCTTACCCTGGGTACTCTTTATGCACTGCATCAGCTCTAGGACTTGCTCTTGTGCAGCTATCTGGATGGTGCATAAACCACAGCATGGACAAGGCCCAAGTTTCCTAAGATTCTTGACTACGACCTCAGGAAAATATGCTCTGTTGGTGTAAACCTCATGACCTAAGATTTTCAAAGGAATTTAAGAGTTAGGTACCCAGCTCTTTCAGTGGGAGCTTCACTTCCAGCTCCCATAGGGTCCTTTGAAAATCCCAGCTACTGACTGCAATCACAGGCATCAGGTAACAATATTAATTCTAAGTGTGTGTGGGGGGAGGGCGAAGTGATAACTAGATGTGATTAAACATTACTAGATGTAACTAATCTTTCATAGATGTAACTGCTAATGGACTGAATTCTATTCTAGCATGGTTCATTTTGTGGCTCTTTTTCTAGCAGTTTAACAGACCAAAATAATAGAATTGGAGTGGAAATGTTACTAAAGGAGCCTTGCACCTCGGCCTTAACACAACAGAGAAGACATGTGGGATACTGATTTGGTTCATAAAATGTAGGTCAAATGACCAAAATAGAAGATGTAGCAGAAATTAGTAGAGTGGAAAACTTCAAATGATGTGCAAATAATAATCCCTTCTGTTAAAGTGTCTGGTGACACATTTTGTAATTCAATACAATTGTTAGCACATTATGCTGATGGGGTAAGACACTGAAAGGTCATTCTGAAAGAAAAGCCAATTTCATGCCAAAGTTTGTTAAAATTCCACTAAGTTCCAAGTCCCCTCACCCTTCTTCCCGCCGCCCCCCTCAACTTTCTCTTTATTGTTTTTTTTTTAGCACAATGGTGTCAAGAGTACAGATTGTACAGTACATGAAAATCAGCTTTCATAATGGGCTGCAGTATCACACCTTGCACGCTACAAGCTATTCTGTAGAAAGAACACAAAGGACAAAAATGAAGGCACTTAGGGTCTGATTTTCAAAGGCAGTGAGCAACCCCAGCTCCCACTGATTTCAGTGGGAGCATCAGTTGTTCAGCCCTCTTGGAAATCAGGCTGTTACTGAATAGAACATAATAAAAAGACACTACATTGCAGCATATATAAATGTATTATTCTCTCTGTGCGACTGCCATTTGATGGGGAAGAGAGAATGGGTAGTGGCTAATTTGCAATGGCCAGGTAATGATCATTGCTAATCAGACAGCATTTCTACATAATAAGTAGAATAGAAATGATGAGGCAGGGTGCAAATTCTGATCTCCCCTTCATATAAATTCATAACAATTCCATTGATTATTCACTTCTGGTCTCTCACTATCAGGATCCCACCAGTCAAGTTTTGTATCAGAATAGGGTATCTTATTCCATGCATACACAATGATTGGGGGATTAATTTCCCCTAGATATACCCAATAAAATGAGCTCTCAGTATTTATAAAATGCAACATTAAAGAATGGGACCCACCACAACTAGATCAGTTTGTGCTGATGGTGCCGAAACACCGCCATAGAGGAGAGGCTTGCCACCCCCTGACGCAGTTCGCCGGCCCTGGGAGAAGCAGGTATGGCCGCTGAAATTCCGCCCCGCAAATCACACTGCCCTAGGTGACCACCCAGGTCGCCTAGCGCTTGCACCGGCCCTGATTAGAGAGCAACTGGGGGCTCTTGCTCTAAACTGATCCTTGAGACTAGAGTAGTAACCTGAGGTTCTACACCTCAGACAGAAAAATCCATCCTGAGGATCTGGCTCAACATTTTCTAAGAGTTACCCCAGTGGTATCTGAGATATCACAGTTCTCCCCCACCCCATTCTTGGATTAGGAAATAACTGTGAGGGCATCAGACATGTTGGCAGATGCCGACTTTTGAATGGCAAAAAGCATACATGGGAATGACGAATGAAGCTAACCCCCCAAAGCATACACAACTGATGTTCCTGGCAATCGTAAGTAATGTTATAAGAAACTCAGAATTAAAATACACTGCACCATCTATACTACAAGTTTGGGTGATTCAGATTTACTCAAGGTCTGAGCGCTATTCCTTGGGACCTGATTTATAGAGCAAGAAAGTCAAAACATTTGTTATTCGGTTTAGTAAAGTGGAACAGCAGCATACTTGCCTGACAGGCATAAGATTTCGAAATATGTCAAACAGGTGGCTGCGATGCTGCTGGGTTTGGAGAGAGGGCATGCAGACAAGCTGTACTCTGATTCCAGGGAGAGGATTGCTTAGTTATCCTGTTCCCAGAATGACGGTGAGCAATTTGAGGGGCAGAAGGGAGGGAATGTGAAAAAGAGGATAGACTTTGTTAAGAGGATTTATCCCTTTCATCTCTGTAAGAACTATAGTACCCAAGAGAGAAAAAGCACAAAGCTCAAAAAAACACAACAGCCCAAAACATATACACACATGGCTCTTGATCATTAGGTCAGACAGAATGGAAACAAGTCTTAATTAACTCTTGATGCAGTGTCAGAATAATGATAAATGATGCCAGAAAAGCAAAGAAGTGTTTTCCAGCTCCTGCATTTGACTTCTGATAGGGTCACTCATCAGACGAGTTCACTCTTTGGATTTTTATGTACGCAACCATCATTATAAAATTTTTACACTTACCTTCTTACACAGAAAATTATGTCTTAAGAAGAGCCTGGTGCTGAGTCTGGGGTAATCCTATTTGCTTTTCGAACAACAATACACACCCAAGATGCTTAAGAATTTGTTCTTAATTCAAGATTTCTGCTTGCCATTTATTTCTGTCATATACACTGTTTATATTGATCAGTCATTACTAGCAGTCTTTACCACTGGAAGCATCAGACGGCTAAAATATCTCATCTACAGCAGAAGATGGATGTGTCCTTTCAATAATAAAAGTTATGGACCAAATTTTCTGCTGGTGTAATTCCACTGAAGGAGTTGCACCAGCATTTGACCTATGTGCTTGGATTCTCAGTAATACTATGGGTATAAATGAATAACAATGGCATAAGTGATGTTTAAGACCATTTTATTATCCTTTTACACAGCTAGAGCAGTATAAAGGGCCTTCACATATCTGACAGTTCAGGCCAATACATTTACATGTGTATCTAAGATGACTGAAGCATCAGACACATAGCTGTTACTTTCACACACCCAAGCAGTATCTTTTTTGTGATGCAGGCACTCACTGTAGTGAGACACTATTAAAGGAGAAAAAATGGTGGAACCCTCTGCCAAAACCCCAGTGGAAGATTGAGCTGGTAGGTGGAAGAGCTGAGCATAAGGTCTGCATTTTTGGATGCTATATTAGACCCAATGAGCCAGATAGTAAACTTGGTTGCCTCAGTGTAAATTCAAAGTAACTGTACTGAAACCAATGATGTTACTCTGGATTTACAGCAGTGCAACCATGATTACCATCTGGCCTATTTCTGTCACATTCAAAGGGGCCAGTTACCTGGAGTTTTGTCCCCAAAGAGGTTTAGCAAAGATCTTGTGTTTTCCCATTTTAGATACATACCGAGAAAGTCTTGGAATAACACATCCAGTATGTGAACTTAACTAAGGAGAACACAGATATATTTCATTGGTCTCTTTGAAGCAGCACTCTAGCCAATTTCCTTTATGCTTGCAAATTCTCATTTGGCCTTATCTTTGCCGCAAAGCAGAGAGATAGCACATGTATATTTCACATTTAATTTCTATCCATTTTTAATAAAGAAAATGTGAAGGAGTGTTTTGTTCAAAGAGCTGTCTTCCATGGGATATAAGAAATGGGGTGTCTGCACTAACAATTTCTATCAAACAAGATTTTGATTGACTTCAGGGACAATAATGCAGCATATGAAGAAATTCCATGAACTCAATTGAAGTCAGGCACCTATACTCCTTTGAGGATCTGGGCCACGGTGCCTCTAATTTATATTATGCATATATGAACTGCACGTGTAATTTCTATTAACCAAAATCATAGGTCTGAGTCTCAGCTAGTATAAATCTGCATACCCCCAGGAGGTTGATAGAACTACCAATTTGCACCATCTGAGCTTCTGCCCCATTACACATATGGGTTCATAAGTTTATATAGCCTTTTACAAACATGGAGTACAATATGTTCCCTGTCCCAAAGGGTATGTTTACACTGCATTGTAAATCTGGGCTCAGACTCAGGTTTGAGCCCAAACTCACAAACTAACAACAAGCTCACTCTCACAAACACACAACTGTCTTATTACGGTCAAGCCACGTAATTTTGCAGTGTGGATGCTGCTCAAGCTGGAAACCCAAATCAGTTTTTGCACCTGGCTTTAATAAATTTCACCTTGTTGATTTCAGACCAATTCTCCAGTTTGTCAAGATAATTTTCTAATCCTGTTCTCCTGAGTGCTGGCAACCTCTCCTAGTTTGGTATCGGCCTAACATTTTATATACATGCTGTCCACTCCATACCCAAGTCATTAATGACACTCCTGACTAGTACTGGATTCAGACCTTTTCCCTGCAGGTCCTCTCTATGTCCTCCCCATTGACAGTGAACCATTGATAGCTACTCTTTGAGTACAATCTTTCAACCAGTTGTGCACGCGCATTACTCTAGACTAATTTCCTCTAGACTATATTTTCCTAGCTTGCTAATAAGAATGCCATGTGAGACTATGTCAAAAGCCTTACTAAAAATCAAGCTATATCACATTTACAACTTTCCCCCACCCGCTACACAAGTAACCATGTCAAAGAAGGAAATTAGGCTAGATTGGCATGATTTCTTTGTGACAAATCCCTTTTGGCTATCTATTACTTATACCCCTATTATCTTCTAGACATGAAACACCTCAGTCTTCTTGGTGTCATCTATTATTAGCTCTTTTCCCACTGAGTAGAGGACCTATACTTTCCTTTGTCTTTCTCTTACTCCTAATGTACTTATAGAACCTCTTCTTATTGCCTTTTATGTCCCTTGCTAGGTGTAACTTGTGCCTTAGCCTTTCTGATTTTCTCCTTATATATTTGTGCTATTCTTTCATACTCATCCTTAGGCATCTGTGCATCTTCCCATTTTTTGTAGGATTCCATTTAGAGTTTTCAAATTGCTAAAGAATTCTTGATGGAGCCATATTGGCATCTTACTGTTCTTATCTTTCCTTCATATCAAGACAGTTTGCTGTTGCACATTTAACACTGTCTCTGAAAAACTGCCAGCTCTCTTGCACTCCTTTTTTCCTACAGATTCTTGTCCCATGGTACATTATCTAACCATTACATGCGTTTATTAAAGTCTGCTTTTTCTGATGTCCATTGTCCTTATTTCGCCATCCTCATTCCTTCCTTCCCTCCCTTAAAATTGTGAAATCTACCCTTTCATCATCACTTTCACCCAAAATGCCTTCTTCCTTCAGATTCATCACTAATTTGTTCTTGTTAATCAGAATTAAGTCTAAAATGGCTGCTGCCTGGTTACTTCCTCCGCTTTCCGAAACAAAAAGTTGTCCCTAATATATTTCAAGAAGTGATTGGACATAGTGTTTTGCCATATTACTTTTTCAACAGATGCCTGGGTAACGGAAGTCCCCCATTGCTACCAAGTTTTGTGTTTTGGATATGTCTGTTATTTGTACTATAAATACCTTATCCACCTCCTCCTTCTGATTTGGTCTCTAGTAGACTCCTACCATGACATCATCCTGTTTTTTTCTCCTTTTATCTTCACCTGAGATGTTTAACTTGTCTGCCTCTCACCTCCTTGAGATGAGATGCAGAGTAAATATATATATTCTTGGTGCATAATGCAACACTTCCTCTTTCTTCCTTGCATGTCTTTCATGATCAAGTTCTACCATTCAATACTAATCCTGCAGTCATGAGATTTATCCCATCAAGTCTTTGTGACACCAATTAAGTCATATTTTAGTTTATATACTAATACTGCCAGTGATTCCTCTTTATTCCCCATACTCTTTGCATTTGTTTATAGACATCTAAGATGTTGAGCAAATTTTTCCATTTTTATCTCTTGATGCTTCTGCAACCCTAATATAATTTTTCATTTTGCTCCAACATCTAGCCCTCTGTTAAGGTCACTTTTTTTATAACTACCTATTGACTTTTGCCACATGTCCCTTTTGAACATAGGTTAAAGCTGTCCTCACTAGATTGGTAAATCCATGTATGAAAATATTCTTCCCCTTCTGGGTCAGGTGGGCCCCATCTCTTTCCCACAGTCCTCCTTCCTGGAGCAGCATTCTATAGCTGAAAAAGGCAAAGCGATCCCTTTAATATCATCTGCATAGCAACACTTTTCATAGTGTTCTAGCACTGCTAAAGTAATTACCCAGGATACCTATTTCTAACTGATCTCTCATTCGTTCATAAGTCCCCTGTGTATGACGTGCCACCAATTGACATGACTTCTAATCACCATGAGGGCCTTTGGAGAATTCCTAAAATGATAAGCATGTGCATTTAATTTTGGAAGTTGTTTAACGTAGTTAACAAGAAAATGGATTTGGGAATGAGATATATTAGAATAAACAAAGTGAATATACTCAGACCCTGTTCAGTTCATGATTCTGTCAATCTAGTCATGTATACAAATCTAGAAAATTAATAAGGTAAACTGTACAAGGCAATAGCAGTCATTATTAACACCTACTGGATATTTGGTAAGAAAATGTTGAGAACATCCTGGGAAGAGAAAGGCATGTGGTTTTATTTCTTGCCAACAACCCACACTTCATTAATTTGTGCATTTAGCCATTCTAATTAATGAGAAAACATTATTTGAAAAACAATGTTTAAATATGTTAGGTTTAATTGAATCAAATATTTAATAGCCCTGTAATTAATCTTTTAACTGTTAATGAGTTGAATGATGGCTCTCCTGCAGTTTGATTTATAATGTCAACCTGACTCTAGGAAGGAAGCTGTCCAGCACTTTATTCTGCATTTATGCATTTTACACATGCATTCAAATTTAAGCCAGTACTTTGCACCAGATGGGCCAAATTTAAACATGTTGTAAATGAATGCAACTCCATTTACCTTTACCTTTGAGCCTGCACTGGCATATGCCAATAATAATACTTAGAATGTAATGCTTTTAATTTATAAAGCGATGTTCACAATTAATGACTGGATTCTGGCAGCCTTCCTTAAACTGAGCTGTATTGGTATATGATAATCCAGCTCAAATAAGGTGCTCCAAGAGAAAGCATTAATAAAATATTTAACAACAATAATCCAAGATTTTAGCTGGTGTCCTTGAAGAATTTACGGACTATCTGGCATGTGACATCAGAGATAGTTTTCTCTTTTCCTTGTGTCTTCTCACGTATTCATTTAATCCTCCCACTTTTTGTCTTCTTCCCTCCCACTCACCATTCCCCAGACAATGGGATTGTGATATCACAGTAAGCCACCCATTTTGTGAGCAGCTGGGCCACAAAATGGGAGCATGGGATATAATGGGCAGAAAGAATTTTAAAAGAAGACAAAAAGATCAGCAAACATCATTACAGACACAACACTAAAGTGTGTGTGTGTGTGTGTGTGTGTGTGTGTATATTTACCCTTATCCACAATGTTGTAACAGGAAAATGGCTACACTGCATTCCGTGCTCTTCTTTGAAACTCATATGTTTCTCTCGCCACTGCTAACATTATCACAGTTAACATCAACAAATAGTGCTGTATGCTGATAAGCCCCCAGGGGAAGAAATGTCTGTTGACTTTCTGAATTAACAACTTTCAATCCTACTTAAAAGAAGCCATTTTGACAAGCTGATGTACAAGATGTATCATGCACTATAGTGCTATACAATGCGTTAATACTTCTATGTTATGTATTGTTTCCTAAATAGGTTATCAATAATATAAGAATGCCAGATCCTCAGCTGGTATACATTGTCATAGGTCCATTGAAGTCCACAAGGCTTCACCAGTTTATAACAGCTGAAGCACTAGCCTCTCATTTCAATAATTCAATACATTAATATCTCAGAAACATGATACATATTACATCCCAAAATATACTATTATTATTTGTATTACCATAGCACCCAAGACAACACTGTCGGAGCAGGACCACACTGTGCTGGGGGCTGTAAAAAAATGGAACAAAAAGACAGTCGCTGCCTCAAAGAGCTTGCAGCCTAAGTACTATTTTCAGTTTTTCCAAGAAGCCCACTTTCACTGGTGACCTGAGAATACACCATGCACATAGAAATCGATGGTGCCACCTAGGTTTTTTTCCTCCTGTGTTATATAAAGTACCAATTGAGTTAAAGTAATAAAGAACAAGACCTACAATTCTGAGCTTTCTGGGAGAATTCAAGTCTGACACATGAGAACAAAAGCCTCGGGCTCATTTCTAAAGTGTAAGGCAATCTACTGTGTACAGTGCTAGTTCCTAATATAGCTTTCAAAATTCCAGTGATAACAGACTCTTTTTGCTGCAGTCAGCTATTAACATATGAAGATCGCTCGTACTTAAGTAATTTTTCTAGATGCTTGTGCTGAAGACTTCAGAACACCCGCAATTTGTTATATGGTATGTCAGCCTCATTCTACAAGAGCAGAATCAATCAGTCTGCTGTTAATAATAAACATTCCTCTTCCAGCCCAATGTGCTGCTTGTGCATCTTTGCATTATGTCTTTATGTGCTGATTTTCCCTGTAAATTGCACACCATGCTTGATGGTTAGTGTACTAACTTCTACTGCTACTGATGGATTATGGATTCTAAGTTTCAAAAGGATTCTTATCTTAAATAAAAGAATAGTAATTAGGCTTAGATTATGCCACCCTTACTGTATGCATGAGTGTATTACTATCTAACACACCTAAAATAACCCCATTGTAATCAATGGTTCTTATAGAATTAGGTACTATTTCATATGCATAAGTGTGGTAGAATCTGGCCCATATTCACTGATGACTGACCCATGAAAAATTCAAATAGAATTCAAATATGACCCAAAATTGGGGTTCTATAAACCTCTCCTCCGCTTTCCATATTTCTCGCTCCAATTCCAGCTCCTTTCATCTGTCACCTAATGGGCCCTAATCTTCCAGTCTCCACTACACTAAAGGAAGTACTCATGCCCATATCCAGCTCTCTAGCCTCTCACCAGGGTCCCCAACCATTTGTGATTATCCATCAGGACTGGCAGGTTCTTGCTGCTCTTCATCCAGTTGCTCTAGTCACATTTTATGTTCTCTGGTACGATGGCAGTTCAAAGTTGCTCCAGAATGAGTCCCCTCTCCCCATTTCTGATAATGGACAATCATAGAAACCTAGAGCTGCGAGGGACCTCAAATCATCTAGTCCAGTCCCCTGTATTGAGGCAGGACTATGTGTTACTCAGACCATCTGTGAAAGGTTTATCATAGAATCATAGAATATCGGGGTTAGAAGGGACCTAAGGAAGTCATCTAGCCCAACTCCCTGCTCAAAGCAGGACCAACTCCAACTAACTCATCCCAGCCAGGACTTTGTCAAGCCTGACCTTAAAAACCTCTAGAGAAGTAGATTCCACCCACCTCTCTAGGTAACACATTCCAGTGCTTCATCACCTTCCTAGTGAAAAAGTTTTTCCTAATATCCAACCTAAACCTCCCTCTCTGCAACTTGAGATCATTACTTCTTGTTCTGTCATACCTGTTTGTCTAACCTGTTCTTAAAAACCTCCACTACCAGATTCCACAATCTCCCTAGGCAATTTGTTCCAGTGTTTTCTATCCAGTTAGGAAATTTTTCCTAATGTCTAGCCTAAATCTCCCTTGCTGCAATTTAAGCCCATTGATTCTTGTCTTGTTCTCAGTGGATAAGAAGTATAATGTATCACTCTCTTCTTTATAAGAACCTTTTACATCCTTGAAGACTATCGTATCTCCCTTCAATCTTCTCTTCTCCCAACTAAACAAACCCAGTTTTTTCAATCTTTCCTTCTATTTTCTAGACCTTTAACAATTTTTGTTGCTCTCTTCTAGACTTTCTCCAATATGTCCACATCTTTATAGAAATGTGGTGTCCAGAAATGGACAAAGTACTCTACTCCACTTAACAGTGCTGAATAGAGTAGAAATATTACTTCTCACGTCTTGCTTACAACACTCCTACTAATACATCCCAGAATGATGGGGTGGAGGGATTTGCAGCAGTGTTACATTGTTGATTCATATTTAGTTTGTGATCCACTATTATACCCAGAAGCTTTTCGGCAATATTCCTTCCTAATCTCTAGGGCTCACAAAATATTGAAGACAACAATGAGTCTATCAGTGGTGGACAGGCCACCTGAAGTTCCACCATGAATTAATTTTGCACTATAAGAACAAAAGACAAGAGATTTATTACAAATAAAAAATACGTTGGATGTAGTAGTAAAAGGTACATGACAGAAACAGTCTCAACCTTCTAAGAACTTTGTGTTCATTCCATCTCATTTTCTTAACCTGTTCATCTACTCAGAATTAAGAGTGAACTAGTTTCTACCTTTTTGTTCACTTGTACCATGAAGAACTGTGAAATCATTTAGCAGAGACTGGCTGTTTTTTGTTTGTACAGCACCTAACACAATGGAGTCCTGGTCCATGACTGGAGCTCTGAAGTGCTACAATGATAAAATAAAGGACACTGGGTAGAATTTTGAGCAAATTTGGTCTGGATTATGGTCTCTTGGGGAAAAAAACTATACATTAAGGTTTTCCTTTACCTTTCTTGGTTTTCTCCATTATTTTCACTGGCCCAGGAATTATATCTCTGTTAGCTTTCATGATAGGTGCAAGCCTGGAAGCCTTACAATCAGCATAATAAACAATAAACCATGGAATTAATTGACTTGTACACAAATGTATTAAAATTGTTGTAAAACAGCAACATTTAACACTAAGATATATTTCATCATGTATTATTTATCCCCACACAGATAGCTCATTACATTAGGAATGCACAAAGTAGTTACTGCTCAGTAACTAAGCCAAATTAATACACAATTAAAATACAAAATGAGACTGAGTAATTCCATTTAATCTCCCTGTTTACAAACCTGCATGTTAAAGTGGGAGGTGATTTCCAGTCTGCCTGGGAGGCATGATCACCAAATCTCCTCCCACAACACTTAATTATCACTCTTAGGCACTCATGAAACCATGAAGCCACATACATGGGAAAGCAAACTCTTGTAGCTCTGAATGAATGGTTACCACATTGATTTTGAATCAATGAACAACATGACCTGTCCAGAAGGAAGAGTTGTGGTAAGAGTCAGTTCACATGTAGGCTTAGTTTCAAACATTTTTATAATTTAAAGTGAATGTAGCTGCCATAAAAGATGCAAGAAAGTCTCTCTTTTGGGCCCTGATTCAAAACCAGTGGAAAGACTTACTGACTTCAATGGGCTTTAATTCTGGCCCTTTATCTCCTGTACAGGTATACCATCGAGAGAGGCAAAGAGATGGGTGTAGGCCTTGGAGCCCTTGGCTTAATTCAGAGCACGAGCCAAAGCTGCAAACCAGAGTAGGCCTGCCCTTGGCAAACTAGCAACATACCAGTTATTGGCCAACACCAAGTAAGCACATTCCTGACCTAAGACAATGGTCTAGAAACACCCAGAGCACCCAAGTCACTTCCTCAATATGTTCCTAGGAAATAGAACAAAAAAACCACAAACCCTTTGTAAAAGAAAGAAAAATGTTTGGTTCAAACTAGCAAGTACAAAAACAATAAAAACTATATAAAACGTAATATGTAATATAGTTATATTAATGTAAAAAATAAAAGGAGTAGCTTTGTATCAGCCTAGGGAACACAATTCTGGTGTCCCAGTGAAGCTAATATATTGTCAGAAGCATACATGTGTTACTGTACCTGTAGCTCTTTGAGGTGCTAGTACCATGCTTTGTCAACAATGAACCTGGCTGAGGGGCAATGGGTCCTTAATTTTGCCCTGAATAATAATGTTTTTCACAGATTCAGCAAAGCACTTAAGCATGTGCTTAGATTTAAGCACGTTGCTTAAGTCTCACTGACTTCAGTGAGACATATGCTCATATTAAAAATTAAAATGGTCCCTTCTGGACATGAAATATGTGACTATGAAGTGCTTTGTTGAATAAGGATGGGTTCAAGTATGTGGCACGTACAAAGCACAAGAGAAGAGAGACACAATCAAATATATAGAGTCTTACCATAAATTAGCTTTTAAAAATTACTATCATTAGAAAAATCATAGAATCATAGAACTGACAGGGACGTCAAAAGGTCATGGGGTCCAGTCCCCTGCACTCAAGGCAGGACTAAGTAGTCTCTAGACCATCCCTGATCTAGATGTGTCAACTATCCAGACCCACCTTTAGCCATATTAATCAATGGGGTTCTACAGATGGAGCAGCCAATGCAGGCTTGAAGAGGCATTTGGAGGAGGAGGAAGATGTGAAAGGGGCAATATGAAACAAGGCAGAGTAGTGTATGTCAGACACATGTGCAGATGAGGCTGATGTTATTGGCTAACCAGAGCAAGAGCCATGATACGAATGCACTTGGGTATATAGTTGCTGTCAGCCAAAGGGTTGCAGTGTTCTCTGCCGTTGGAAATCTCACGGAGCATCAATGCTTTTTTTTGTGAATGGACCTGCATAAGCACTACACTTCCTAATTCAGAAAATCCCTCCACGCTGAAAATGTATAGCAGCCTCTAAGACCATTCAGGCATCTTTTAATGAAATGATACTGAGGAAAAGGGAGAGAGCTAGGATTATGAGAACACAGTATTTTACCAGAATGATTCAAGGCTCCTTGCAGACAGTTGTTTTGATATTATGGCAACGGGATGATGAGCTTGCTCACAAGTGGGAAATATTACCAGTTAGCTCAGGCAAATGTCACTGGCTTTCCATGACATGTCAACATTGTGTGCAGCTGCAATTTTGCAAAGAAGCACTTTTTGAATGGTTGGGTTTGTTTCAGGCTGTAATGATCTGAGATATGGTGAGAAACAAATATATGCACACAAACAAAAGGACAGATGTCCAGTGATTAGGGATCAAGCCAAGGACTTGGGAGACCTGGGCTCAAGTATTTATTCTGCCGCAGCTGGCCTGTGTGACCTTGGGCAAGTCACTTAGCGTCTTTGTGCCTCAGCTACCCATCTATAAAATGGGGATACTAGTACTTTCCTACCTCACAGATGTGTTAGGAGAATAAATACATTAAAAATTTTGACTTTGGGGGCCATATAAATATAGTAGTTAGATATATCTATAGAGGGAAATTAAATTTATTAACACATTTAAAGGGTAAGTGTAGACAAATAGCAGACCTCAGATTCTGGAGCACTAACACAGCTCCATTAACAGGAATGGGGCCGCACCAATTTATACCATCCAAGAATCTAACCCCTCATAATAGGTGGTCCTGGCAAACCCTATCTCCTTAGGTTCATCCATCTGGTTGGTCACAACCAGATGAGAGTTTTGATCAAGACAGTCCTTCTCAATAGGGAATGCTAGGTTATGCTTATTATTGTGTTAATTTATACATACTCACAAAATGTAACTTCTCAGTGGTTTTTGTTAACATACTTCTTACCCACATATCACTACTTTTCATTCACTATTTTCTCTCACTAATGTTAATCATTCAGGAAATTTTGCTCCTTCTGAGCGAAGCTTCTTCAGCAGATTCCATGTCGCGACTTACCTCTGCTCTTCAGCAGACAAGCTGCTTTTCAGTGTGGCTCACACTAGAATGGGCAAAAACCATTATAAATAACTAGTGGCATTGTGAACACCAAGACAGGCTATCAGTCCTTCAGTAAGAGGAAAGTGGCAGCCGCTTTTTTAGCTGCTGTGATTTCCCCTTCCATTCTCATGGAAGTAGCGTATCAATATAACGTACTGCAGCTATCGCCCTTTGAGTAATCCATTTGATTCTCAGGTAGAATTCATGGTTTGCAAAAATCAGTCTTTAAACAGTCCACTCTGCTAAGCGTAAGCTAAATAAAGATATACTGTTGCAAACAAGGTAATAAGCATGTCAAATGAGGGTGGTATTTTACAAATTAGTGGAGTGAATGTGGTTTCCTTAGAAAGAATCACACACGCAAGAACCTTTGCATTAAAGAGTTTTTAACTTCTACAAATAGTTGTAGCTATAGTTTCTAAACCTGCATTAAACCTGGTTAATCCTGGACTTGTGTGCTGCTATGTCTTTCTAAGCCATCTATTTTTATAGAGTCTAGAAGTGACATGAAATTTATTGAAAGATTTGGGTGTGGCTTTTTTAAAATTATTCCTTCCTGGCAAAGAGTTGTGCAAACGGATTCAGATTTATCAGCCTCACAAGCAAGCACCAAAATAAAGATTAGTACTCCGCCTCCCCACAAGTACTATAATTGCCCTAAAGAGCATTAGAGACCCGCTACCAAAACACTTTGCGCATCTCCATTTGCCTTTTTGTTTTTTATGAGGATGTAGTTCTATTTGTATAGGTTAACATGACCAGACAACCTGACACAAACCTCATGGATATTACTAGGATCTTTCCTGTAGGCTTTGGGTCAGGCCCTGAGAGAAGCATAGAGAGTAGGTTTCAGGGAAGGTTTAAAAGGCACAGACAGGTGTTCAACTTCCATTGGCTTTCTGTAGAATAATGAGCAAAAAATTGCTCTTTTTGTCTTTGAAAACTTTCTCCACATGCCCATTTAACAGACAGACATGAGAAATTTTACAAATGTGACAAAAACCCTGGCCTCTTATGGTTAAGCTAAAGATGGATTGACACAGGTTCTATTTGCTGAAGTGTACATTCCTTACAAAACAAAACTTAGCCTTAATGTTAACTATTCCATATGCTACCCAGCCACAGGCAGGATGATCACCCAGAGCATGTATTTTTATCATGCAAATGCATTCTGTGGGTGCCTTGTGGCATCCATCTGTCCTGGCTGCTTAGGCTGTTCAGCTCTAGATTCCTCACAGCTGTTTACACACAAACACCCATGATATGCAGTTGGAGAACACCCGCTAACAGGTGTCTTGCATCTGCCTTAAGCTGGCTTCCTGGAGTTCTTTCTGCAAATTCCTCAGAAGGTAGCTGCAGAGGCAAATATCACTATCCTTTTAGCCATTATATGATGAATATGTGGAGTTGTGATCATCCCAATTTATACCAAGCCCACTCCTCTGGATGGAAGTGAAAGTTAGGATAGATAGGTGGCAATCATAGCAGTCCAGCAGCAAACAATAAGAGGTATATTCTACAGCTGAAGGCTTTCTTATCAGACTAATATAAATTAAAAGCTAATAACATATGTTTTGGGGAAACAAAACAGAATAAGAGTGCAGCATAAATAAGTCCACACTGCAGCTAGATTTTGCAGATCCCGACCTTTCATGGGTTGGATAACAGATCAAAATTTCCTTTATCCATAATAATTTTTTTTTTTTTGAAACTTAAACATGAAAAGAGCCATTTGGGAATTTTCCCATAAAGCTTTTGGTCATAATATGTTTATTCATCAAAACTGAAACGGTTTGAAAAAAAGGGATTGGTTTTGACAAATCTAGCTTGAAAAGTTTTGAAATTGACCAAGTGCTGTTGAGAGAAAAAGTGGGTGAGGTAATATATTTTACTGGACCACTTTCTGTTGGTGAGCGAGACAAGCTTTCAAGCTTACCCAGGGCTCTTCTTCAGATCTGGGAAACGTACACAGAGTGTCACAGCTAAGTATTGTCCAATAAAAGATATTACATCACCCACTTTCTCTAATACTCTAGGACCAACAGAGCTACAACACCACTGCTTACAATGTCTTGTGGTGACATTTTAAATTACAAGATTCATTTCTTGAAACAAAATGACTTGTTTCAAAATTTTAGTTATCGATACTAAAAAAAGATTATATTTTCTAAGAGGTCAAAATCAAAATAAAATGTTTCAAAATGATCAAAACAAAGTTTGACTGGCCCTATTTGAAAAAAATCAGATTAGTCTGAAAAGTTGATTTTTTTATTTTTTTTTTTTTACTTTTCATCCATTTTCAGGATGGGAAAACATTTTCAAAGTCTCAAAATTCTTGTGGGATGGGAAAATATTTCCCACCATCTCTGACTGTGAATGGCTGACATCTGTCTGGGTTCACCTTTCTATTGGTCCGCAGGCATTCATGTTAATTACTGGGGTTGTGATTGGAGAAAAATGGTGAGTTTGTTGGTTGCCGATAAGGTGTAGTTTTTGGTTTGTGACTGTATAAACTTGTACGTATCTGCTGCACACACCAACATAAATAACCTGATATTAGGTTATATTCCTTCTAGTCATGATGTTTTGTAGTATTGTATCTATATCACATCCTCTGTCATTATATTTGTCTATTATCTTCTCTTTCAATGTACATTTGCTTTCATTTGAAAAGGAAAGTTTTAATTTTTAAAATATTGATCTGAAAAGGAAGTTCTGCAGAAAAATTTATATAGAGATAAAATTCAACTTTGTAAAAAAAAACCCACCACCCAAACACTATCGAATAGAGGTTTTAAGTGCTGAATACCAGCAAAGCATTGCAAGAGTTTTCTGACAGTGAATGTTTTTCTTGATCTCCACCTCACACTGATAATTTTTCTCCTTTTAAGTGTGACAGAATACAAGCATAAGCTATGAATTCTTAAAATCATGACTAGAGAGCATACAACATTATTCAGCTCATGAATAACTCATAACTCATCAATAACTGTGCAATGGAATCTTTATGCAAAGGTGATTCTCCCCCACCCCCACGCTCTAACTGGTTTAAACACCAAACCTTTTCAAATTTCAGTGCTATATTTCAGATCCTCAATACAACTTCTGATTCAGAGACGGCTGCTGCCACAGCCATTCCTAAAGGCCTAATAAAAGCCTGAAAATACCTGCACATCAATGAGTATGCAGCGTTGGTCCTAGATAGTGCAATCATGATTTCAAATGTCTTTGCAATATTCTATAAGCCAGTTTACTTTTATTCAAGTACTTATTCTTAAGAGCCTGATGTAAAGCCCGTAGACAGAAAGAGTCCAGTTTGACTTCTAGTGGCTTCAGTGGCCTTTGGAATTGGACTTCCATGCATATTTATTTATGAAAGACAAGTGATATTTCTATCAGAATGCCATAAAGACATCTGTCAGCTGCAGCTTCAGCATTGCTCTTCAATACGAGACTGGTCCTTTGAAGTAATTGAGAAAATGAACATGGATTTCTGCAGTGCAGGATTTGGTTCTATGAGGGAAGATTGTACAGCTACCACAAACCATGGCTCATCATTACATATTTAATAAACATTCCAAAAAGCTATTGATCTGCTTTTCAGAGATGCCAAGCATCCACAACTACTGCTAAATGCAATAGTGCCTAAATTTAAGTCCGGGAGCGGTCTCACGGACATCAGTGAGACTATTCCCATTCATGATGTAAGCCATGTGACTTACTGAATTGAGGACTTTGTGGGTAGAAGTCATGGCATTGATACTGCACAAGGCTTTCTTTAAAGCATGGCTCTGCTCTGAGAACTGTCTTTGTCCAAGTAGCATGTTCCTATACAATACAGCTGCTGTTGGCAATCTGCCCCATCAGTTTCTCTCCCAGACTCCTAGAAGTTCCTACCTGCATAACAAAATTGGTAACCTAAAGCCTGATCCTACACTCATTAGGTCAATGGCAGAACTCCCATTGAACTGGGTTCTAACGCCTAACGATTGGGCTATAGTATAAGAACATAACCAGGAATGAAAAGAAAGCCTCTGAGAAAGCAAGTTCTTCTGAGATCTCCTGCCCAAAGCCAGGCCCCAGAGATAAGTTAGCTCACATAAAGCTTGACTAAGCATCCAAACTTTTGACTGTTTAATTAACCTGAGCCTACTGAGGTCCACACATCACTGCACTCTAACTCTGTGGTGCCTATAGACTTCTGACATAATGCATCCAAAGAACTCAGCCCTAAGCAAGATCAGCACAAAGCTTAGGTACTATGCAAATCCCACCTAAACTTCAGTCTAAGGCCCTGATTCAACAAAGTCCTTAAGCCCCCTTCACTTTGATGGCTCAATTTGGCAGTTAAGCACATGCACAAGGGGCCGATTTCATAAGGTATTTAAACTTGAGACTAAATTTTAGCCAGCGCAATGACTTTTGGTCACAACTGACTTGAGCTGGATTTGAATCACTGTATCCGACTGCCGCTCAATTTGGCTAAGGCCCTTTTCCCCCTAGACAATGGGATGACTGAGGTGAGGCTGAGGCTTAAATACCTTGCTGTGTCAAAGCTTAACTCCTTTGCTGCATAGGCATGACTTTAACAGGGGTTTAAATGTGGTACTATACCAGATGCCTATGTCATATCCTGGCCCTCTGTGCAGGGGGGAATTTCTTCCTAAGTCTTCAAAATCATGAAAGAAAAATCTGTTTTACAGGAAGCGCAGATTTTGGGTGGGTAGGAAAAAAAATGCCTGGCTTCCACTGAGAATATTTTCAAGTCTTATCTTTGCAGAGATAGAGTCCTAAAATATTTATATGAAGAATTTCATGCTTCAGTGTGAATCCCATTGTAACCCTTACAAGGAAGATTTTTTCTCCCGCTCTGTCTCTCCATACACACAAAATAAACTGATAATAGCCAGCTAGGCTGAATAAATTTAAAGCTAGTGAGCTGAAGAATTACAATTGCCCAGAGAAAACCACAGAGTGAAACAACTTTCTTGTTTACAATGTAGGATAAGTAATGGGGCATAAATGTGGGACTTGTGTCAGTCGGGCCACTACAGGAGCTCAAAAACATCTCCCAGAAGATGCCAGCTGGATTTGAGGATGGATGAATGTGTGTGTTAAACCTTACAAAACAATAATCAGGTGACAAAAATAATGTAAATCATACATACCTATCATACAGCATAAAGAAATCAAACAATTGTAACATACATAAATCATATACTACATACTAAGTGGTGTCAAGACCACAGAGAGGTTAAGCTCACTCCAGAAATGGGATATATTTCACATCAGACTGAAATCTGGTAAGGTCTAGATTCTGCTCCCTGTACTTTTGTTGGGTAAGGTATTAATTTACTCTGCAAGAAAGTCCACGGAAATCAAGGTGGTAGAGCATGGCCCTAGAACTCCAGTCTTATCCTAGTGCATGTACAATAATAATCTTTACTTATAATTATTCCATCTGTCTGCTTTTTAATTAATGAGGATACTTATGGCAAATGCTGAACTGGCAGAGTGGAACTTCAAAGTGCTGCTGCTATAAAACAAGCCCTGCCCGCGCAATGGTAATTCAAGCTTGCTATAGCACTGCTCTGCCAATGTGTCACTGATCCAGAGGCACCCGCTCTGGAGACAAGTCTCCATAACCATTCTCTGAGGGCACTGCTAATTAGTTTACTAATTAGTGCCTCTTGCAGCCATGGGTTTGCAATGTTCAGCTAAAACACAGACCGTGAGCACCAGCTGGTTTCGCACAAGCCAAAACTACCAACTAGGACCCTGAATTAGTCACTCCTGACCTGAGGGCGGCATCTGAATCCCACACCTAGAAATGAAAGGTGACTAATTTTGTCCACGCAGGACTGCTCCCTGGTCTCCACATTTAACGCTTTGTTAATTTCTAATCATTTCTTGATTCTGTATTTTGTTTTGTTTGCTATATTCTAATGTATTCTCTGCAATTAAATGTTTTAGATTCTGGTAATGGCTACAAGACAACCAGATCAAGGCTTTGTTGTTCCAAGTGCTGTATAAACATGCAATCAGTGACAGCCTTGCCTCAAAGGGCTTGCAACCTGAAAGACAACACAAGGGAATGTAGTTAGTTACTGTTAGCAATGATCTGAGCAGCAATCTCTCTTCATATAGGAAGATTTTCCCATATGAGTATTGCTTCACTTCAGCATTAAAGTTTTGAAAAAAATTGCACTGCAACTATTCCACTCTCTCCCCTTGAGCATATAGCCTTTTCCTGTCACATTTGGGCCCCGTCTCACTGCCTTTAGGCCTCAATTCAGAAAGGTTCTTAAGCACATGCCTAATTTTAAGCATGTGAGCAATCACATTGGAGGTGGGGGTGATTTTCAAAGTCTCAGAGGAATGAGACATCCAATCCCATTGAAAATCAATAAGTGTTGGCACTTAATTGTCATTTTTGCCATTGAAAGTTTCCCACAAGGAATTCTCCTATGCTCAAATTAGGCACATGTTTAGTACTTTTGCTGAACTGGGGCCATGATATTTGCAGAATGGAATTACTTTCTGTATGATCAGCTTAAAAACATTCAAAAAGGAGATATGGTCTCTCCCCATATCTCTTAAGTCTTTGTGTATTGGACCACCCCAAACTCTGAAAAGGCCGTGACAGTGACCAGTAGATAGTACTGCCCTTAAGGGGCAGACTATCCTGTCACAGGCCTCAAATGAGTCCTGGGCCCATTATTCTAGGCACTGTATGTAAACATCATAAAGCACAGTCCCTTCCCCCAAAGGGCTTACAATCTAAGTGAATAAGACAGTGTGTGGGAGAAATTATAATTATCCCCACTTCACAGACAGGGAACTGAGGCCCAGAGAGATAAAAGCCCTGATCCTGCAGAGACTTATATACTTACTTCTGGGATTTGCTGGGTTAGGCTCCATGGTCCCAGTTCTTGTAATAATACAAGCAGACTACTTCCATGCAACTAGATGTCTCAGCCAGTTCTCTCTCATCCATAGACAACCCTGTCGGGTGACTAGAGGAGAAAAGCTGTGTGAATTTCACTTTGTTGGCTTTGTAAGCGAGGTGTGGTTTGCCTCACTGTAGAATAGATTGAGGGGGTTAACCCCCAGAATCCATGGAGAACCTTCCAAAGCCATCTGTGCGTCGAGTTAGCAGGAATCAATGGGGGAAAACTATATTTCTCCCTCATTCCCCTGTCACCACAATAAAGGACAGTGTTTCCCACACAGACTCTTGCTTTTCCCTGGATCTTCTCTAATAGTAATGGAGGCTTCGCCAGTGAGAGGTAAGGTACAGTAGCATGAGGTTCTACTAACTTAAGCCTATACCCCCTGGAGTTGGATAGAGCACAATGTCCCTGTCTTTTCCAGCCTTGACCCACACCCGGACACTTTTTCTTGAGGGGCTGCACAGGGTAGTCAGAGGGAGAAGGCTGCTGCAGCTGTAGCTGACTCTCCTTTCCATGTGAAAAAGCGGGGAACACAATCACACAAGGGGACATCTCTGTGTACAGGTCTTGGAAGCACAATCTTGCCTCCAAGGGCCAGACTTGTAATTGCTGCATTCAGCATCACAGTGTCTGATTGAGGATCCTAAATCTCATTTTAGTGAATGATTTAGGCATTTAGGAGTCAAAATTGCACCAGATTTTGTGCTTAAGTGCCTAAATCCCATTTGAAAATGAGATTTAGGATCCTCAGTATGGCATTAAAATGCTGAGCACGGCAACATAGCTTTAAAAATCTGGACCCCAGTGCCTCATCCTGTAGTTCTTTCTTAATCAAGACTCCTGTAGCAGTAGGCTTAGGCAGGATGGCCTAGTGGCTAAGACTCTGGGACTCAGGAGACCCGACTTCAATTCCTGGCTCAGCCACAAACTTCCCATGTGAATATGGGCAGGTCACTGTGGGCTTGTCCCAGAGTAGGACTTTTGCTGCACTGTAGTAGTGCCCACATGGCAAAGCTGGTGTGCTGTAGATTCACACTCTGGCTTTCCAGGCAGACAAGCAGAATTGGGTAATACTTCCCTTATCCTCCAGCCTATGACGGTCAAAAGGGATCTTGTTACTTACATGCCCTTCCTGGGCCTGGCTAAAGAATAAACCATTCAAACCCGAGTGTGGGTACATGAGAATTATATGCCCCAACTTATCTGGTTTAGTAAATTGCCATTAATTGTAAAAACGCTGATGTCACATGATCAGATGGCTACAGCACTTTGGAGTTGCTTCATTTCCATTTACAAGAAGAGAAATTACTCACCAAATATTTAATTTAAAACATTTCCATCTCAGTAAACAGTTTATTTAATGAACACTATGTACAACAAGTCAGCAGCACTCAGCACACTAAATTGAAGCTATTTCTGTAGATAATAAAAACCATGGAGGAGAGTCCTGGGATTATTATAATACATGATACTTTGAGACAATGTATATATCTCAGTAAACAAAAACAGGCAGCTCCTTACAACGGAATAACACCTACAATTAAATGGAGAATACTGACGCCATGACTCAGCAAAACATTTTAGCACATGCTTAAGGTTATACCTGCATTTAAGTCTCATTAACTTCAATAAGACATAAGAATTTATTAAATTTAAGTATCTAAGTAAGGTCCCACTTCAGGAGACACCTTAACTATTTGTGTAAGTCACTGGCCAACTCACTGACCAGTAAGTCAAACAAACCTCTCCATGGTGGCAGAATATCTCTTTCTTCAGCGCTTCCCTTATTCAGCGAAATAGTTTGATGTCAACTTAACTTAACACAAATCATCTTGTGTTTCAGGAAGTTACTATGAAGTCTATGGACCTGCTGCTTGGCCTTTCCTAGAGCCTCTGCCCATTAAGTGTTCTAACCCTCTTCTCTGGTAATATCTCCTAACAAACCTTCCACCTGAAAGGATCTGAGACTTGCTGACCTTGCATCTCCCTCTGACTGTGAGGAAGTGCTGCTTCCAAGCAGTTTCATGATCCTTGGTCAGGCAGAACCCTAAAACAGGACACTGGTTCACATGCATGTCTCCCAGGACTAGTGCCCTGAGCCAGTGGGATTAAGTCCATTCCTGTTCAAGAAACCACTTAACAGCTGCTTAGCTCTCATTGACTCCCTCATTTTCCCCCAGAATGGGTTGACTTCAATGGAACTTAGACACATGATCACGTGTTATTGAATAGGGATGCTTTCCTGAATCAAGACTCAAATAGTTTATTAATCAGGGATGGCTCAAACTTCAAGAAGGCTCTGTCTCTTTGGGATCTGCCATGATGATGAAGGGCATACACATATGTTTAACATTAAGCACATGCTTAAGTGCTTTGCTTAATCAGGGCCTTAGGAAACATATTCTGAAAGATGATAAATTGTGGGTATTATTTAACCATTTGACTACTGCTGACACCAGCGTCTAGTACTGCTCCTGGCTCTTACACTGTTCAGTTTACCAGGTACACCCAAATATTACAATGGACCATCCATTTAATGAATCTTTGCAAAATTGCCATGAATCTTTTCCAGCTTGGACACAGTCTACTAGCACACCCATTACCATCATCAAGATAATGAAAAACAAATGTTATTTTGTTTGTTCATCAAAAAAAATCCATCCTGGGTAAGCCAACAAATAGAATTTGGTGAGTTTGTTTTAGAGGTGCACAAAAGGACATAGAGGTTGGGGTATAGGTGAAAACAGTTGAACCACACCAAGGGTTCCATTACCAAAAGAGAGAGTGGGATGATGTAAAATTCATTTCTATATCACTGCCTTGCCCCCCTTAAATTAAAGAAATATATACACTTAGGACAATAATATCAGGGAAACAAACTGGGAATACAGCCATTACCCTGTCATCCCATTACATATGCCAAACTGATCATTTGTATCTCATGACTGCAGACATCTTAAAAGTTTTGATCCATTTCTCAGGAGACAGCATGCAAAGAAACATCACTGGATTTGGTTATTTATTAATATGCTTCCCACTCTTTCTATAAAGTTTATAAAGGTCATCCAAGTTTTAGTTGTGTATCTGCCCAGGGGGAAAATAGGTGAGCTTTTCTATCAGTATCAGATCCCTTGTGAGTGTATCCATCCCCTCATAGGCATGCATTTACAGTGAATGGTACCTTATGCCCCAAGTAGTCCCACTAAAGTCAGCGGTACATGATGCAGTCAAAATAAGCATTTTACAGTTTGACCATGAAGAATTTCCCCCTGTAACAGGTGCACTCACCTCCCACGAACACCCCCTGGTCGAGCATGTACATGCCTGCAGTTTTTTCCTCAGTTTCCTCTGCTCATGTTGCCCCACTTGGCCACTGCATTAATCAGGCAGGTCTTCAGTGACTCAACCTTCCAGCTTCGTCACACTCTGTCCATGTGAGAAATAAACAAACCCTTTCCAGTGTACACAATTTAAGAGGTCTGGTGTCCTTCAGCTGTCCCCTGGATCAGTCTTCTAAACAGTCCAGCAGAGCCCATTACAATACCCTGACTTGGTCAGGCAAGGTTACAAGGCTCCGACTCTGGAATTGAGCAGCACCCCGAGGGCTTCTTCCCATGGGAATTGCTCTTCTCTACTTGAATCCACAGTGACCCCAGTCCTTCTGCTGAGCCACCCCTCTTGGATTCAGTTCATTGACTACAGCCCCTCGTTGAATCAGTCCCAGTGGATCCCCCTTCCCTGGGGTGCCACAGTTCTTATTCCCTTCCTTAAGATGCAGTCACGGCCCTTCAGTGGCTGATGGAGAGACCTCAGTCCCACCCATTACTCCAGTTCCCAACTCAGGGACATCTCCCTCTGTGCCCCTTTATTAATTGCTGCTCTATGTTTCCCTAGGCCACTTCCCCTTAGCTTGTTTTAGTTCAACCCCAGCAGCCAGCCAGAAGCTCCTTTCTCTCTTCCACAGTCTCTTCCAGTAACTACATGCTTTGCCTTGCAGACAGCCAGGAGTTCCTCTTTCTTCCCTGGACCCTATTAGCAACCAGAGCTCATTCTAGCTTGGCAGCTTTTATATGGGCTTGCTGGGCCCTGACTGGCTGCTCCCTGAAGTTGCTTTCATTGGCTGCTTCCCCTGTAGCCACTCTAGTCTTGTTGGAGGACCTCTCTACTGTTCCTTTCCTGGACAGGCATGGCAGGACCCTGAGGCGTCCAGCATGGGGCCTCTGGGCACAGTCCACCCTTCATACTGCTAACACCCATTGGAGTCAGGGGCTCAGTGCCTTACCTGGCTGCACTCTGCAACTGTTAGAAGAGGCATATTGTTGAAACCATTGCTATTCTCTTCTAGAGTAATCCAGAGTGTCACCTGGGCATCCAGTGGTTATTCATATTAATTATTGTTATTAATAGCAATGCAGGCATTTACTTAATGTCCATCATCATGGTGTATTACAAGTCTCATGCTGAGAAATCTAAGACCTCAACAGTCGAGGTGAAACTCTGCTGCCAGCAGTTTTACCAGTTGGCCCAGAAACAAAGGATAACTTTGGTTTGGAAGTCTGGGGGAGATGCAGAGCCAGTACAGCAGTTTTGGTTGGCTGCAATGCCTTGCTAGCTGCTCCACCTCTGCATCTTATTGCTGCCCATTGTACTCTGACTGGGTGTGGCTGTGCATAGGAGGGCCAGTGCTGGTTCAGAGAGTGTACATGTGTAATCATGCGGATGTCACCCTCTTTTCCAAGTCTAACCAGAATGTGTCTCCAGGACCCCTATCAGAAAGAATTGGCACAGTGGCCAGTGCAGGTGAGCTAGAGGAAACCAGAACAGGGGCAGAAAAATTCCACTTCTGGATTTAGCAGTTCTGATGTTTTTTCTATGTGGAGCTCTGGCTAGAATGTGGCTGTAGGCATTTTCCATTTAAAAAAAAAAGAAAAAAAAAGAGTCTGTTATGTGAGGGAGTCTTCCTTGATAGAAAGGTCCTGTAGAATGCAATAGGGATGAAACCAAGAGATTGCTGTAGAAATTACTTTAAAAACCTATAAAATACTATTGGGAATGATGGCCTTTCTGCAGGCTATTTTTAATACTCATAGAATTCTAAAGCAAGGATAATATCTTATAATAAGATTCATAAAACCTTCAGAAAAGACAATCGCAGATCCTGAGCTGGTGTAAATCAATTTCACCAGCAGAGAATTTGGCCCATCACTTAGCATTATGTTATAAGAGGACATTTCCATCAGGGTGATGAAGTAAAGAGCCAAACATCTGTAAATAAAGAGAAAATGCAATTTCAGCTTGCAGGAGTGTAAAAAATAACAAGTCCTTAAAAGAGTTTCAACCTAACAAGTATCCTTCTGAGCCTGATGCTACAGCCCAACTGGGTTATAAAGCTTGAGAATAATGGAAGTAACTCCACAGTCTGAAGTATAGTGATGGCTATAATTTTACATTGCAGATTTCTTATTCTGTTGATCTCCTTAGCTTGGATGCTTTAGAACAACCGAAATGGATGAAGATAAACAGTGTGATTGTTCGCCCTCACCACAAAATTGCAGTTCTAGTGCCATAAATTGTGATCTCTGTAGGACTAGAAGGAGCCTGCTTTTCAAAGAATTATTCTTGCGTTTTGTAAAAGCCACACGCTGCAATATATTTAATAGAATATCATTTTTACAACACCGCACTGAGAGACCTAAAGCATTTAGTAGTAAACTGAGAGTAACTGCTGATTTGCCATTGCTGAAGCTGTGCTCATAACAACATTTAAACTACCATATTCAATAACGGCTTTTTCCTCACAACACATTGATTTGTGCTCTCTTCGTCGAAAAAGCTACCTGGCTTCTTAACATCACTAGCATAAAAGTTGAGAACTGCTTGAAAATTTGTTCCTTTTTGCTTCCATTAGCTTGCACCTGTTATCTATCAGAGCATTATCCAGTCACGCTCACGGTGCACTACAACAGAGCCTTTGCCAAAAGCAGCTCTTTAATTTGACCTTCTTCATCATTTTACTACAGTTTCTATCTGGGACCCCCATGTAGGTCTGTTTGATCTTTCAACTGGAGTACTTTGATTTTAATAGACATTAGTCCTCACATTTACCCAAGGGATGATTGCTTATCAGCTTTGCACAGAAACAGCACGTTTAAAAGCAAATAGACTCAGTCCATCAGTTAAACTCTGCAGCCTGCCTGGAAGCGGGGTGGTGGGGGTGGAACAATTTGTATGGTGGGGGTGCTGACAGCCATTGAATCAAGCTGTGAATATGGTGGAAGCCACGTCAAGCCAGGAGGTGCAGCAGCATCCCTGGTCCCAGGAGGGCTAAATCGAACGCTCCTGAAGTTAACAGGAAATCTCCCATTGACTTCCCTGGGACTGGGATTTGATCCTAAGAATTATTGTTCCTAATAACAAAGAGGTTATTATACAAGTGCCCAGTTCACACTTGCATGGCAGCACCTTTCGGCCAAGTATCTCAGGGTGCTTTCCAAAGACAAGTAAATATTATGAGCCCCACTGCACAGATGAGGGTACAAATGTGCAAGTCCCTGGTCCAGCCTTGATTTCAACCATTCAGATTTCAGGGTAAGGTCGGAAATACAACCTAGGGCCAAGATCCTCAAAGGTATCTAGGAGTTTAACTCCATTTACCTGACATTTATGGAAGTTGCCTCAATACCTTTGAGGATTTGAGCCTAGGGTCCTAATTCCCCACACAAGCTGATCCCACCAGCTTTAGGGACTAATCTAAAGCCCCTTCGGTGCTATTCAGGCTCTCAACTTGGCAGACACAATCCACATGGAGGGGGATCATAAAAGCAGGTTTTTCACAGGGTCATGACCATCTTCCCTTATAGCTAGATGAGCGGAAGAGCAGAGGAGTAGGGACATCCCAACATATGTTTCTATTGTAACTTCGAATCAGAGCATGGAAGAGGTTGAAAAGCCTTTGGGAAGAGGTTGAAAAGCCTTTGAGAAGAGGGCAGTATGGAAATTTGAGAATCTCTGTTTATTTTCATTATCAAAGTATGTTTTAAATGCATAGGGCCTCAGCTGGTGTAAGCCAGTATAGTCAATGGAGCTAAACCAGTTTATACCAGCTGTGGACTTGGTTTAAGATTATCATATGGGCATGGCCATGTAGCCCCAGCCAGTCTATCCCAGCTCTGTAACAGAGTTCTTGAGCAAAAACAGCTCTCAACACTATCAAAGAGGTGAAATCCCACCCCAGATTGTAAAAACTAAAAGGGCCCAAATACACCTTTTCCGCCACTTCGCTGCCACATTCAGAATGATCAAGAATCATAAAACCATATGCACTTAGCCAAATTAAAATATAACATTTCAAATCATGAACAAGGCTAAATTAAAAGTCAAGTCAAGAAATGTCACCTAAATGGAAAGTAGCTCTTCGAAGTTTCACAGGAAAAGAAGGAATTACGCATTTTCCCAGGCAGACCATAACAATGACAGCAAGTGTTCACAGCTCAGGGGCCTCAGGCAGGAATAGGGCTGTTCTTCTTTAAGTCTCTAGTGTCACCCCACCCTGAAGGCAGGAGTGGAGGTGCCATGAAATGCCTCACATCTGAGATGGGACACATTATCACACAGAGTCCTGTCACCTTGGCATGGGAAGGGCAATATTATGGAAAGGGTACTCAAATGGCTCACTGATGCTTAATTTGGGCAATGTGCCCACAGTTTTATTATAACATACCAAATTCTATCTTTGACACTTCTATGCTCCCCTCCTCCATTGTCAAAGCAGCTAAGCACCTTACAGTCTTTACTGTACTTATCCTTACAACACCCCTGTGAGTTAGGAAAATACTTTAATCCCCATTTTACAGGCAGGGAACTGAGGCATAGACACATTAAGTGACTTGTCCAAGGTCACAAAATTAGTCTGTGGCAGAGCAGAGTTAAAGCCTGGTCTCCCATGTTCCAGGCTAGTTCCCTGTCCACTGGGCCATCCTTCCTTTCTAGACCCCTTGTGTCAAATGTATGCCATGCAGAGGGCCAGTGCTAGGCTTATGGACCACTTAAGCCCTCTTATGTGGACTTCAGATAAGTCTGTATCCCATTTAAACCCATGTTGGCTCTCAGTACAGGGGAGAATTGTAAACTGAAGCAAAGTTCTAGCAACTGCTCCAAGAAGTAGTACTTAGTTATTCTTCTAACCATTCCCCCTTTTCTTGGTCCTGACATACCAGTCAGGAAACCAAAATAAATCATTCCCTGGCCGTGAAGGAAGAACTTCCTCCAACAACATAGCTGATTTATAAGGGGATGCTCATCTTATTGCACAATGAGGCATTGCATTGAGGACCTGTGATCCCAGCTACTGGCCCTGATATTCCCTAGAAGCAAGGGAAGATGGTCTAATGACTGCTCACAACTCAGCCTGATGGGGGGAGATTCTCTCACTGTATCTGTAATTAGAAGACTGCTGCTCATTACTGCACTGTGATACAGGAGCGGGAATGCTATACAGCAATGCAGGAGTACATGGTGATGAGGGAGGGGGAATCTTTATGCATCATGACACTGGTGCATCAGGATAATTGGAGTTGATACTTCACATTACTTTTTACAAGTCTCTTCTGTAATAAAGGGATGGAATAACATGATTTCTTGATGTGCGATTAAGATGTAAGCCCTGATTTCTGCCCATTGCAGAGCATCCTGGCTAAGCCTCTTTGGCAAGCACTCATTTTTCAGATCAATGCTTGTTATTAGCTTGCTATGGTTAGTTTTGTTCTTCTATTCAGAAGGGACGTTTGATGCATCCTGACAGCTTTATCCATATTTAAAAGTTACTGTTGGCAGATACATGGGCATAGGTTTACTCCTATTTCATCAGGCTTGTCAGTTGCTGAAAACTTATAGACAAATACCTACTAATAACCTGAGAGTGGGCAAAATCATATCCTCCACCAAAAAGAAGGCACGTGCTACAGTTTTAGGAACCTTCCACAATACAGGATTGTTTCCCTCTCCCCCTCACAATTTTAGTCCAAAGTTTTCAGACACAGGTAACATGAATGAGATGCCCAGCTGCTCAGCACCTCTTAAAATCAGCCCAATAACTTAGGGCCCACATCCTCAAAGGATTTATGTGCCTTACTCCTATAGGAACCCAGCTAGGTATTTCCACGGTGAGCTTTAGACGTATAGGGGAAGGTTTTCAGGGGCACAAATAAGTGTCTCAACTCCCATTAACTTTAAACAATAACTTGAACCTGACTTGCAGCAGGCACTGGGAACCTAACTCCCATTCATGTCTTTGAAACTGTCTACCATAAATACCAACAGGGTTAAACAGTAGAATAGAGGTTAACATTTAGTTGGAGTCAAAGCATGTTTTAGAAACATTGGACCAAATCTGAAACAGCTCTAGCACCATTTGAACACTAGCTCAGAGTTTGACCCATGGGGTCAGCTTCATCCCTGATGTAACTCCATAAGGTTGGTCTGATGGCTTTACACTCTCATATTACCTCATTTTGCCATGATGGGCTGGTTACTCACTCTTCAAATCTTTATTAGTATGACAGAGAGACTTGAAGGAGTTTTAGGGGTTCTGCCTGACCATCCCTGGAGATGTTTCCTTTTTTATTTCCCTACCCTGTGTTGTAGCTTGAATAGAAGTTTTTCCAACTGCTGACTATAATTAATCCTAAATATGGAGTCACCACAGCCAGCCTGTCAGATCAGGCATCTAATAGGAATGGTGATGAATCCATGTTCCAGTTTTTCCAGTGCATAGTTACACGGCATTTGCACAGTAATGAACTTTTTTTGTTTATTGTATGATCAAAGGCATTTGGGGACACCTCTGTATTTCACACTTTCTGTATTTTCCTACAAAGGGTTAGCATGGTTGGCTTAGGCAGGAGCCATTTGCAGTGTGAATAGTAGCTGAAATTTTCCTTAGATTCATATCCATTAAAACTGTCAGCTGTCTGTTGATCTCAGACAATACGTCTAGTTGGTTCGCTGGTCTGATGAAGAATTTCTCCAGTAAGAGTGACTTCCTCAAACCATGCAGTCTTAAGTCTATAGATAGAGGCTACGAAACAGTCTTGATGATAGCTGTGCACAGACACATTGAAACAAACTCTAGAAAATTTCTAAACAGGGTGTTTGATTGTTTTAACATCAGCAGAACTAACCCAAAGTGAAATAAATGTCTGCAAGGGTAAATATTATGTGGCTTAGAATTATGCATAACAGACTAATTACTTTGTTCTTCTATGAACATCTCAAGAGAGCAGACATCTTCACAGAGCGTCTGCTTGATTGATTTTAAAGAGTATTTTTTAGGTCTAGCTGCAGTGATGATCAAATAGCAGCAGCACCATAAAAGGGGGAAAAAAACAACAACAACTGTTTGAAAGGGTCTATAAATCTACTATCTGGCATATTGGTGGTATATTATATATAGTAATGGTCAATACTGAATAATAACTGAAAAATCAATTGCACCACCACCAATGACACTTCAGATAAAGAATATAGATCTCTAAGAGATTACCTTACATACTGTATATACTACTGGCTCAGATATAATCTGAATCACTTCATTTTCTGTCTCTATATAAAAAAACTATCGTGTACCATCTGGAAAACTGATCACAGAGTGTACATTTAAAAAAGTTAGGAAAGGGATCCTACTCAACAGCACCAACAAACTTCTGCATGCAGTCAATATGTTTGTGTGTCTGAAGCCATGATGAGCAGAGGGACATGAATCTATCAGGAAGTGGATTTTTTTTGTTGTGTGTGGGGAGAGAGTATCCCTCCATTAGTGGGTTCAAATATTAGTTTCATTTCGAGAAATCATGCCACCAATTATTCCCAGTGGCATGGCTTTGAATGGCAGGCCCATTGATTTCATAGTACACTATCTGTAACTGAGTGGCACATAAATGCAGTCTATAGCATATCCATAGGGCCATTTAACTGCCTAATAGGACAGACATCCTAAAGCATTGAATACATTACATTTATAATAATTAGGTTGAAGTTGTGATGATGAATTTTGACAGTTGTAACTTCTGCATGGTTAGGATTTGAATGAATAATTGGATATTATCTTACAATTCCTGTAATTTGCTTACAGTAATTTAATTTCTTATGATAAGCCCTAAAATAATTGAAACTAGTATTAGTATTCTAGCAACTGTATACCTTAGCTGTAGATATATAGCCAACAAATTAAAAAAAATAGATCCATTGCAACTTACTGTAGAATGTTTCATTCTGAGTTCAATTCTGATATTATTCAATAAGGCACAGATTCAATAAAATTTAGAGGTCAGTCCTTTAATAATAGGATGCAAACATTGTGCACATCTGTATTGGTATCTGAAGAATTGTATGATGCATATTAGGCAGGCTAGTTCATAAAGGATCTCAGGGAAGCTTAGGCTAAAGCTGCAGACACCTTATTTCAGGCATAGTTAAAAGGAAAAAATATAGTAAAGCTATAGTATATTCTCTTTCATTTAAAATCTTAGAGAAATGTAAACATGGAGGATAACTAGATAGTGCCATCTACTGAAAAGTAGGGGAAACTCATGGAAATGTTTACAGGCATTTGAGAGAAGATGCCAATTGTTTACAGTGGGAGCTTCATCTGAACCTTAATTTACACAAGTTTTCCAGTGAGCTACCACTATTTTTCAATTACTAGAGAAGTGTTTAAATATTTTCTGGGCACCACCTCACTCATTGCACTGAAAATAAAAAGCTTGGGGAGAAAAACATTCCTGCTCTGCACCAAACATGTCCACATATGCGCTATAGGTTTCTAAGTTTTGTTTCCATCTTAAACCCTGTTGTGGTTTTTGTCGTGCCTGCAATGGTTGTTATTTCAAAGGAAGTTCAATTCATCTTTCATCTCCTCTTCTTGTTACTAAGCTGACTGAACTATTGCACATTAAGGTTTTTCAGAAGGGATACATTCAGACGTCAGCCTTTGGCTAAAATTTTTATATATATTGGAATGGCCATACTAGATCAAATCAGTGATCCATTCCATTCAGTCCAGTATCCTGTCTCTGAGAGTTGCCAGTACTACTTCAGAGAAAGGTACATGAAATCTACTAGTGGACAGTTCCCCATAAAAGAAGTCTCTTTCTAAACAAAGGCAGCTAGAGTTTGGTTGCAGCAGTCTTGCCATTATAGAAAACATGCACTGACCATGGTGCTGAAGATAGACGCACTGTGCTCTTCAACTGATATTGATTTGTTTTTGCAATGTATCTAATACTAGATACAACTGTCATCATAATACAATATTATATTTTGGGATGTTTTAATGATTCTGGAAAATGCTATTGCTCTCAGGTTAAGCAATTTAAATGAAAGGTAAAACGGACCCAAAAAATCAGAGTAATATCAAATATTTATGCAGCATAAAACAATTTGTGTTTCATGCACTGAATTATTTTTAAAGCTTTAAAAGACTTAAGAAAAAAGAGGATCCAATGCTACTGCAATGGGCACCCCTCTGTAGACAGAAAAAAGAGGCAAACATCACAGATGAAGAAGTCAGTTTTCTGCATTATTATTGATATGACAGTAGCTCTGGGGATCCCCAAAATCCATTGTGCTACACACTAAATATAAACATAGTAAGATAAAGTCCATAGCCTGAGAACTAACAGTCTAAACTGATAAGATAGACAAAATCATGCATGTGAAAGAAAGGTAGTACAGTATTATTATTTCCATTTTACAGATGGGAAACACAGACACAGAACTCTGACCTTAGATTCTGCAAACGCTTATGCATGTGCTTAACTTTATACCCACAAGTAGTTATTTTGCTTTCAAAGAATCTCCTCATGTATATAAATTTAAACATAGCTGTAAATATTAGCAGGATCAGGGCTCACCCGAGTCATCCAAAATAAAACAGGATGTCTATTTGAGAGCCAGGAGTTGAAATCTGATGTTTTAAGCCCCCAGCATCTTAACCACAAAGCCATCTTTCCTCTCTGGAGGTGACACTCTAGAAATGGATCTAAAATACTCTCAGATGTGTTTCCACTAGTCTAGTTTTGTAAAGGCAGTTTTCTCAAAAGGATGTCTCTCCCTCAAAGATATTGGCCAAATTCATGGCTAGGCAAGAACATGCTGCAGAAGTCAAATGATAATGCTCACTTTCACTATTGGTGAATTCGAGCTGCTAACAAGTCTGTTGGAGGACATTTCAAATCTCCTGTGCCTTGGTATTATTGCCTTTATATTCCAGATGAGTAAGGGATTTACATTTCCTCTATGTACTGTTTTAAAAATAATTTACAAGCCATAATAAATGTTTATGATGGCATTTTATATCTGTTCATTTAAGTGTGTGGGTGGGTAGGTGGGTTTTGTCAACTTGTTCATTCAGTGCAGGTGAATTCTTTTCTGACCCCTTGCCCTAGCTTTCATCTAGCTCTATTCTCTATTCAACTCTTCTACTTTGCCCTGAAAATGGTAAAAAGGACCCTTTTAGCAGGATAAAGCAGGTTTTATGTCTCGTGAAATCTTCCCTTTGACGTGATGATTTCTTCACAAATATTCTCTTGGCTGCATTTAAATGGAATCTTTGTGCATTCATAATCTAAGGAACGGCATACAGAATTACAAGTGGAATCATTCTCATGCTATGGGCACACATTTAGGATGCAGCACCAGTCACTCAGAGGTACTGAGAGATAATGTCGGGGAGAGATGTTTAGAATGTAAGTGATGAAGGGCTAATTATATGGAACATACAAACTTTCTTGGCAAATTTTTGAACATGGATGGGAAGACGTAACTGATCCATTGCTTTCATATTCTCCACTCCCCAAAAATAGTTTAACTAATATTTATAACATTTATTTTGATTAACAGTGCACCTCTCTCTGGCGCTATATATTTGAAAAGCCTTAAAAAAAACAATCAAGCCAACACAGATCAAATTTTGCCTACACAACAAAATAATGTAATATCCCAACCACTATCCAAAATTCTATCCCTTTTCCTGCTCTCTCCCCACTCTTGTCTCAGTTCAGAATGATAATGAATAATGTGCATATTCCAAAACATAGTAATAGTCCAATTAGTAGTTCAGGCATGGAACTCATTGCAGGATTTGGGTCATAGGCCAGATCTACAATAAATGGTTAGGTCAACCCCTTTATGTCACTCAGAGGTGAAAAATCCACACCAAGCTAGTCACCAGTGAAGTGAAGCCAACCTAATCCCCAGTATAGACATTGCTAAACTGATGGAAGAGTTCTTCCTTCAACCTAGTTACTGCCTCTCAGGGAGGTGAATAAATTACAGCATCAATGGGAGAACCCTCCCGTAGCTGTACATAGTGTCTATATTAAAGAGCTACAGCGGACCTATTGCAGCACTGCAGCTGTGCCACTGCAGTGGTTGACACAGCCTTCGATTGTGTTGAAAGATTCTAGGAGGAAAGGGGTTGTTGACTATGGGGCAGAAGAAGGAGTAAAGATAAACATGACATGGCAAATCAAAAAGCCAAGTTCTTTATCATCTAAAATCATTCCTTTCTGTATGGTTTTCCGATTTCTTTCTTGTAAGTCTTCCATAGGCCTTACTGTACTCTCAGAATACATCTGTTCTTTATGACTGTCTTGGATGCTTTCATGGGCAGGTCAGCAGCATTGTGTAGAATGCTGTTCCAGTAGAGGAGACCAGAGATTTAAAAGTGATCACGCTTTTACAAAACAAAAAATAGGGTCAGTCCAAGCATTTTTTTTAAGTCTTATGGGGTCCTTAACTCATCAGTAACTCCATAAGGGAGGAGAGTGGGGAGTTCAATCTGAAATCTTTTTTTTTTCTGTCTTGCTCCCTCTAAGCAAGCAAATTGAATAAACCTGCATACCTGGTGACTAGACCAGCCCTTCTTAACTGATTACAGCATTGTAATTCCAGTGTCCTGGAATATTGAGTTCATTCTTACTGGGGAAAATCCTGCTCGCCTCATGCATGCTAGTATTCCAAGTGACAAAAATGTCAATGGAGCTATTCACAAAAGTAAGCAAAGTAAGGTGTGAACTCAAGATTTATGGGTTCTGGAGTCCTGGTTCATAACATGAGCTCCTAGGCATTACCACAATACAAATAAATCATGTATCTTGTCTGAGGACCTCAATGCCCTTCAACTTTAAACCTTGTAAATAAATTTTTAAAGGCAAACCACCTACAAATGACACTACAAACTGGGAAGTGACTTGACTAGAAAAAAATGTGTCTTGTTTTCTCACAAGTCAACCAAGTTACAAGTGACTATTGGTATAGGATATATTTTCACTAGTGGAGCATGTGATGGAGCAATAAACATAGAGGGTTAAATTCACCAGTACACTCTGGCTGCGTTGTGCTACTCTGCTGATGCACAGCAACTACAAACCCATTTTCACTAGCCTGTTAGCCCCTCATTTTAATTCTTGTTCATGTGAATATTTTCCACTCCAGGCTCCTAAACATTAAGTAATTCTCACAATACACCAGCTATTATCATCATTCCCCATTTCATAGATGGGAAAACAGAGTCACAAAAAGATTAAATGATTTTTCTAAGGTCACAAGACAAGAAATTAAACCTCAGGCTGCGCTGAGATCACCCTTCTGAAGGGCCTGCCCTGAGGTATGACAATCTCCATCGCTGCAATGAGTTGGGGCTGATTTTGACCGCAAGAGTTTTTTAGCCCTTTCTTGACTGATGGCAGTGGGGTTATGGGCCCCACCACACTCGTGATAAAATCATGAGCTGGCACACCTGGGACTGGGCACTATTGTCAATAGTTCTGTGAGCACCCAAAGGGATCTGTTGTAAAGAATGAAACCAACAATGCAATAGTCTCCACACTATGGATTTTCTTCCTGATTCCCAGCAGGGTATACTCAAGGTCTACCTAAGAGGTTTCCCACTCAGTGAGATTTCACTCCAACTGAACCTACAGGTAAGTGAAGCTATCATTATTAATAGCAATGAGTTGGCCTGCTTGTCATCACAGTTTTGACCGGCTTGTAAAGGCAATGAGATAATACATGCTTTTACATGAGTGCTTCTGTTAACAGCCAACACGGCATGAGGAAGGTCTGCCTGGTTTCTAGCTGAGGCTGCGGTCTCTGGTTAGAAAGACTGTGAATGCTGAGCTGTGGGAATGGTTGACTAGACCTAAGAAAAAAAAATACCCACAATTTTCAGGTCAGTTAAACCATGTCCAAAATCTGAACTGCAAATATCATTCAGTGAGCTGGTTCTAAAGATTGAGCAAGTTAACTTAGCTCCTTCATCAGTGACATTTCTTGAATGTTGTGTGCTGACATTAGCTTGTTTAAGTAAATGGAAGGAAAGCCTGAGAGAGATTGTAATCCATGTGGAGAAGGGGCTCTCAGTGGCTGATTTCTGAGTACATTGAGATGATTTCAAATGAGGCAGAAAGGTGGGGACCGAATGCTCTGAGCTTGCGACCTGCGCCACTACAAAATAATACTCAGAAACAATAGATCATAAATCTAGACCTATTTCTTGCTTTCTCTATCAAAGCATTTGTTTTAGTTGGACTGTTTATAAGCATTAAACACAGAAACAGAGCAACAGCACATATCATGAGTAAGAGCACATTTGCCAAAATGTTAATGAATCAGCAAATCAACAGCATATTGGACCAGTTCATAAGGGCTTTGTTCATTTATAAATAGCCTAATTTTCATTTACACTCAAGTCTAGAGGTGTAAAGGTTTCAAAGGTGTAGATCACATTTACACTCAATTTAAATCTCCATTACACTGCTAATGCAATGTAAAGCATCATTATTGTAAAATACCAAGCAGGTTCTAAACATCTCAGGCAAAGGAACTTCCTCAGCCCTCTTCAAAACTATTCCATTAAGACTGTTCTACTGTCTAATAATTTTCACTTTGACATTGCACAAACCAATCAACAGATCTGTGGTTTGGTTCATGCCTTTCCCCCTAGTTTAGAGATATTATTAAATAATAAATCATCATTATCCATCATCAACATCACTGATGTCTCTATTGCAATGCTCTTGTCTCTCTTGCTAAAGCCTTTGGCCAGTCCAAGCTGTTGATGGCAAAACCGGATTAGCAGCACCCATCTTCTCACTGACCATATCACTCTGAGTTCATCTCTTCGGACCTGTTGTTTTTCACGGCATTGCTTATGGTTTTCTTTGCCAGCAACCTGCCAACTCCGAGACAGTGTCTGTGACTTCTGGGCTGATTAACATTGAGGATCTTCTTCAGATAGAGATTTATTAGCACAAAGCAGTGTCCGTTTCTGAAATACTAGGATGTTTGATTATGGCGAAATGATATTTTTCCCTTAGACATGTGCATCTCTTGTATCCAAGATTATAATGCCATGGCAGTATATGCCAATCTATAAAATACAGCAATAGCTGTTATCTGACCCACCTATACATTTATTTTAAAATGCAGTAAATTAAGGTGCTATAGGTAGCTTTGTAGGAGGAGATTATACACTTTTATAGGTATCCATTATCAGTAGGAACAGCTGCACTTTGATGGAATATATTTTTACTCAGAAATGGGCAGCAATGTCACCCAATGGCCCATGGTGTAAGACAAGGTTAACCACAGTTTACTCACCAATAATTTAGAGTTAGATCAGTGCAGATCTGTTTATAATGCAAACAAAATATGATGGACTGGATACTTTGCTGGCATAAATTGGCATAATTCTATTAAAACTGGTGATATCACAATTTATACTAGCAGAAGATGTGGCCGAGTTGACGTAATGGTTTGCTTTGACAGACTCCATAAAATTATCCTGATTCTGATGATGTACATTCATTTATGGATTTTAGAGGAAATGTATCCTGCGTTCACACAAAAACATCTCTTTAGCATCTGTGTAAGCCTTAGCACCCATTTATATTTGGAAATCTAGAGGGAATCGTGCTACTCTGTTACATGATACTCTGGGGCAATTGTACAATTTACAGTGGGAGTACTTTGAGAAGGCAGGGTAGGCTTTAAATAGTCTCATTTGAATCAGATACATGAAAAAACATTATTTGTTGCTGTAAATGGATTGAATGGACCTATCTTCTCTTCCATGTATTTGTTCAGGGACAGTTTCTGCCAGATGTGTTCATGCTGGATCTTACAATTCAAAATAGTCCCAGTGAAATAAAGCACTAAGGTGCTGATCAATCTGAATCATAATGGCAAAATTTGACTCCTACAAATCTCACTAGCCTCCACTGAGAATCATGCTCACACAGCCACATATTTCCTTAAGGTCTATTGCACCTCAGCCTACCATGGGTCTCTTCCAACACCCTTTGCCCTGGCCCTTCATATGAAAATATCAGGCACAACACAACAGCTGTCTCTGCATTCTGGGCAGCATGGAGACTGTTCTTCCCTACACGCAAAACTCACTCTGCATAGGGATAAAAAGAGATAGAACCCTATCCCCACCAAGTTGTCTGCACCATTCAGAGCATACAGGTGGCTGGAAATTTTGACTGGACTTTTCTTTTTGTCCAAAAATATCAATTTGCCAAAAAAAAATTTTTTTTGAGGAAAAAGGGTAAATTGACAAATTTCCCTTGTGAAAATTTTTAGAAAAGGAGTTTTGAAATTGCCAAAATGCCCCATTTCAATATTTTCTAAATGAAGAGTCCATTTTCATGTAAAAATAACCTTTGCTGTAGAAATTTAAATTAATTTAGAGTAAAAATAATGTAAAACCCCCAAAGAAATAAAAGATTACATTGAAACAAAATTTAAAAGGAAATGGGTATCCAAATCCCTTAGGTCGGCTTTTATATTTAAAGCTGAGGTTTTTCAAAGATGAATAGCTTGAGTTTTACAGGTGCCAATCTCCTGCATCTCCCACTGATTCTAAAGGAGATTCATGGGTACCCACCACCTCCAAAAATCAGACCGTAAGAAATGACATCCCATATATTGTGCCAGGTTGTCAGCTGCCATTGAGTACAAAGTTGTTTCAGTTTATACTATCTGAGGATGCAGCTCAATATGGTACCACACTGTGGATTTTATATTACAATAATTCTGGATGAAAATTTTCACACAGTATTTTGCACAACATAGAATTTTAATTCAGCTAGCCAGAAACAATGTCACATACGGCTTATGCACGGGTCCTGCTTTCTGTAAAGTATCTTTGAAAAATATTCACTGTGCCGCCCAGGTTAGAGTACAGTGTGAAAGGTTTTGCATTCTTAATACAAGCAGATGTATATGACACAGATTCTGTTTCATTTTAATCTTGAATGTGAATAGTGTCCCGATATCATGAAACATAACAGAGTTCATTCCAAAAGGAGATGAGTTTCTGAATGTAGTAATACTCCCATGAATATTTTATACATTAGGATTTCCAAGATGCCAGGGCCTATTGGTAAATATCCATTTTCCGATCTTTCTTTCCACTCATTTTCCATGATGAAGTCACTCCACTAGATGAACTTTCTCTATTGTTTCACAAGAAGCTGACAGATTCAATTTAAACATGGCCTTCTTCTGCGTGTACGGTACATTACAATGCGTGCTCACGGTGTCAATGGTGAGGGATAAAGAAGTCTTTTATTAGTCCTTTTCAGCTTTAGATTGGTTTAGCTTTGCTTCTCCTTACACATTTATCCTCTTTCCTGCTTCTACAGTTCACTCAGCGTGTTTTACTGGCTGGAAACAGCACAGGAGAACATAGCAAAGGGCCAGATTCTGATCCAATTATTCATGCTGAACACTTATTCATCTCACTGCACAAGCTCTCCCATTGATTTCTGTGAGACCAGTGAAATGCATAAAGATGTGCATGTGCTTAAGGATCAGGGTTGCTGGATCAGGGTTAAAGCAGAGAATACCATGTACTTTTCCATCTATCTTGTAGGCCGAAGGCTGTGTCTTCACTGCAAAATAAGGGGTGTTTTTACATCAATATAGCTAACCCAGGCTAGCTATCTTGGTGTAAAACCTAAACAGCGACAACCGAAAAGGTACTGTAGTTTTTACGTTGATGTAGCTAGACAAAGTCAGCCTCAGGTGGAGTATAGCTTGATCTCAGTTAGCTACACTGAGGTAAGAATGACCTGTACCTTGCCTCTGCAAGGAATTTACACTCAGATCTCTATCTTGATGAAAGAACACCACCCCACATCTTGTAAGACAACCCCTCACACTGTTGCTCTTCTACCAATGTGATGTGGGAACATCAAAAGGTTCAGCATTATAGAGCCTGATTCTCCATTGCCCTACGTGTGGTATAGTTGCTCACACCTGTGCAAAGTGGATGTAATGTGCTACCAGATCAGACAAGCAGAATTTTAGATCTGTTTTACAATCATCGGGCTAATGGGTAAATGCCTACATGAAGTGCAGGGAACTGGAGAACCAGGCCCATAATTACCAAAAGGTGGGGGTATTAATCTGAATTATCCCAACCTTTGAAGCCCCCAAATCTGGCCCCAAGGCCATTCCTGCCCATATACACACCCTGCATTCTCCTTCATATTAATCAGGGCTGGAGGAAATAGCTGGGATAAAATTGGGACTATTCTTGTGCTTAAAGCTATAAACATAGCTAAGTGCTTTGGTGGGTTGGAGCCTTGGTCTTGTTTAACTTGTTCCCTTCAATGAGGAGAGGATTTCGAAGACTTCTGATAAGCATACTGTGGTGACTTTCAGATGCTTATCTGACCCTCTTGAGTCTGCAGACCTGAAATGGAAATCTCAAAGACATTCTGTCTTTTTGATAAGTTCCCACTTGTTTCAGCTTCCCGTTAGCCCAGAAATATAAATTTCCCATGGAATCCAAGGGCTTCTGCTTCCAGACAGAGCTACGGGAAGTGTAGAAATACACAAACATTGACTTTAACATACTTCTTTGATTCCAGGAAATGGCTGATAACAGACTCAGTTTAAGTTTTGGGTGCAAGTTCAGGTCAGCCTATGTCATCAAAACTGTTTCATCCACCTTTGTTTAATCTGAGTGATGAATCAGTATGGATAAAAATGAAACTACTTTACCGTGTCGGGAGTAGTGCTGAGTATAAAGGCCAAAGCAATTTAACCATTAAAGCCATTCCAGACTTCACTCTAACTCTTTTATAGTTTAATGTCATTCCTCCCAAAAAAATGTATAACAGAACATGAGGCCAAGTGGCACCAGCAGTCTTAATAAAATGAATGAGCAATTACTTCACCTAAGGCTACTTTTAAGGTTTCTGAACCTGCTAGTGATACATTTTACTGATAGCTGTTTAAAGATTCCATGTTGCTAGAGTTGCTACTCCCTTAAGAGAGCAGAGAGTATTTAGTGGGGTGAATGGAATCCCTTAAATGTATTTATTAAGGATTTCATATTAATCTGATTTTCCCCTTTTAAAGAAAAGGAATGCGCATGTACAGTCTTAAAACCTGAGACTTTTTTCTTGCTTTTGCCCAGCAATTCCTTTATTTATCTACCTCTGGTAAACCATTGTACTTCAGGACTGGATCCTCAGCTACTGTTAATCAGGATAACCCTGCTGATGTCAGTGATGCTACGCTGACCTACATCCATTGAGGATTCGGCCCTGATCATTTGCTATAATAAAACACATGTATTCAAATAATACAAAGCTATAGAAAGATTTTCACAGCATCTTTTTCCTGTGTTCCCAGATTACGGATCTGAGAGCTTCCCATGCCCATCATCTTCTGTCATGTTCTGCCTTCATGTATATTTTGATATACACCATAAAATTATTATTGCTGTCAGTTACAAAGAGATTTCTCTGAGAATGTTCAGCTACTTGCCTGAACATATTTAGTGAGGGATAAAAGAGGGCACGGATTATGGATTCAACATGTAAAGGGAATACTTTTAATATAGTATTAATGCATATGATCCTGTAGGGCTCACAAGATGTAGACAGTAATGACTGGGACTGCTTGCAAAAGAGCGTCATTAGATCTCCTGGCACAGTGCATTGACTGACAGCACAGAGAAAGACTTTTGATTATTTCCTCTCAGAAATATAAAGAGTATCCAAAAGGTCCCAGAAGATACAACTGTGTCCCACTTTTCAAGAGCTGAATTGGCCTAAGATTCCCATATGGTCTAAGATAGGATTGAAAAAGCTAGTGATTTGTCTTAAAGAAGGGGCTGTTAGACTCTAGATTAAGAGAAGAGTCATTAGATGCTTGTGTGATGTGCATTTCTGGTGGCTTCACATCCTCTCTTCCCTTACCCCTTCTATGGGTCAAATCATCTAGCTGAGATAGCTCTGTTTTAAAACTAAATGAAAGCTCAGCTTAGCCAAGCAGAAACAAAGAAAATTAAGGCACCTTTTTATGTTGCGTGCTGAGCAGGGGACCCACTGACCCTGCTGTACTTTCTAAAAGGTCTGCGTATTTATAATGGATGATGCGTTAAGTGCTTCCTCATCTTATTTCCCCCGACTCATTTCCTTGCTCCCAGAATACCATGTGCCCAACTCTTTCCTCTTCCCTACAGATCCTCATCTGTCCTCCGGCTTGCTGCTGTCAGTGTTTCCCTTTCACAGCATGTCGGAGTTAATATAGCACAATGCATTGTTCTCACGTCGTTTGCTCAGCAGAAATAACACTGCTGCAAAGAGAAAGCGATTCTTGTTGTTCTTGACTGAGCAGCACAAGAAGCAATCTGTACAATAGTCTGAGAAACACAGTTGTACATGTCTAAAGTGATGATAAAAATGCTTCCTCTCCAGCTGGTTTCAAGTAGCCAATGCTCCCTCTTTTAGTGAAAGGTGTGTGGTATTGAGTGTTTTTCTTAAAGTCTCAGCTTTGGAGTTGGTGATTACGTGAAACACTCTGTCCCCATTTAAAGTAAGCATGTTTCTAGCCCTCATGGTTGTGGAAAAAAAGCTTGAAAATGTGAAGCCTAAAGGTTTATAAGTCAGAAGACAAATAAAAATGCCCCAAATTTATTATTTTTCAAATCCTGTTTTTATGCCACCTCAAGATTTTGGGTACTTGTGATTTTTGAAAATTTTGATTGGGCAATACTGAAGCTGTAGAAACTTTTATGCTTAAATAGTTGTGATTTTCAGTGTTTATATACATATAATTACAGTGAAATTGGGCAGCTTTGCAAGACTCTGATTACACAAAAACCAATTAACACATTTTAAGAATAGCCATTGCCTATTCTGTGTGACTATCCCATTAGCAAATCTCATTATGGGGCTAAATCCTAAAGCTTTTACTCAGTCTTTAACAAGTCTTTGAGGTAACTGTTGGCAACTGTGTATTGCAGCTACTGTAGAAAGCAATCCTCCTTATAAATACCTTGCCTGATTTGTTATGCACCTATCGGAAGCATATTACAATACTACCCATAACACTGAAATTGCCTTCATCAGCTGCTGTAAGTGTGGTAAAGGAACAGTGATATGAATGGGTATTGAATCCACATTTACCAAATGGAGATGCATTTAGTTTCAGCCTTGCAGTATGTCCGTTCCTATAATGTGCTGTAGCATTACAGTAGATTATAGTCATATTATTGATCACGGCAAAGATTTTATCCATAAGTCTGAAAGCACCTAATATTTTCCCCTGTGATGAGTTCAACCTCAAAAGAAACTTGTATTGCTTCATAATTGTTCTCCTATTGTATCCAAATGGAACACAGAATATTAATTTAGATGCTGTTTGGAGTGAAAATATGCCCATTGATCTACATTCCTGAAGAGTAATGAACTGTAATGCATTGTGAGATGAAATTATGCCTGTGGCAGATGAATTCTGTAACAATTTTGTTCAGGAAGCTGTAAGAACATTGAATTGGTTAACATTAGAGAAAGGAATTTTAGAGAATCCCCTTCCTCCCCCAGTGGGTGATCAGAAATTGTTCCCATTCCCAGCATGCTGCAGGGTGAGGGTGGAACAACCCCGCCCAGTGATGGGAAGTGGCTCAGTAGCAACCCCCCTTTGCGTCTGTTTCTGTGCCGAAATAAAACAAGGGTTTTCCATAACTGCATTATGACTCCATGCCTAAAGCAGCAGCTGCTGCAGTATCCCCCAGAGGAATCATTTTCCTCCCTGAGCCTTGATGCATGGTTCTCCCCTTTCTAGTGCAACGGAGGGAGGGCTCCAAGCCGCTCTGCTGTGCCCTTTCCCCACCTGGCATTCCTTATCCCTCACCTCCATGCAGGGTGCTTCATGGACTTTCAGACACAGGCTGAGGGAGGGGGCAGGGAAGAAAAATGTAGCAGATGAACCAGACATGAGGATGCTTGGGAGACACACATACATGCTGGTCACCACTGGCTCAACACTGCTTAGTCTATACTACATTATCTTTCCCATCCACGCCTTCAGTACCCCCCACCAACACACCCCAGGACTAGCCACAGGCTGGCTGAGTGCCTAGCAGTGTGATTTGAGTGAAGCCAGACTGCTAAGGGAGCTGGCTGGAGTGGAGTCCAAAGCCAACTGTCTAATTTCGCTCTGCCCTTCTCGTGATGTTACAATAGGATCTTTTCTCCAGCAGAAATATTCTCCAGCAGAAACCTCTCCCACTGTTGTTGGGGTTTCTTCATTTGTTTTTTTCTTGTTCCCCTCCCTCCCCGCACAGGAGTGTATGATCAAGCGGCTTGATTCAAGCCCAGTGATTCTTCAGAGCGCCCAGTTTTGGCTTGGGAAGGATATCCAAACCCTTCATTGACTTCCACATAGAGATGCATTAAAATGGCCACCTGCACACACTGGGGTGTGAGGAATTTAGCTCTGGATGCATGTTTTACAGCTTGAATCTCTATTGAATATTTAAACAGATCATTCCTTCCATCGGAGAGAACACATGGGATCACTTCCCACGAGAAGCTCAGTACTTGCTGATGCGGCAGCATTTGGCTTATAGTGCAATTTTATGGCATGGTAACGTCTTCTACTGCATTTCAGAAGATAATGGATCAGTGCTTTTCTATGTAGGGATATTTTTCTGAATTAGGGCTTTAGCTTGGAAGTGACTTTGTAATCCTTGTTTGTCCCATAACTGGGTGCCTTTTGGTTATTCACTTGTAATTAAGTAAGCTACTTTTACAAATGCCCAATTTTAGGTTTTTTATTCCAAAACAAGTGAAAGGCAACTTGTCTAGAGGTGAGCGATTTCTGATTTCCATGATAACATGTCAATTTCTGGGCTGGAAAATGATTACTATTTATCATCATTTTTTGTATTACAATAACATCTAAAGGCCTCAGCTAAGATTGAAGTGGAACAACTTTGTCCTAGCCCCGTAAAAACACATAGCATGGCATGTGTGTGTATATATTATATATGTATATATACATATATACAAACACATATACAGAGAACATGAAAAGATGGAAGTTGCCATACCAACTCTAAGAGGCTAATTAATTAAGATGAGCTATTATCAGCAGGAGAAAAAAACTTTTGTAGTGATAATCAAGATATCCCATATCAGACAGTTGACAAGACGGTGTGGGGATAATTAACATGGGGAAATAGATTCAACTTGTGTAATGACCCAGCCACTCCCAGTCTCTATTCAAGCCCAAGTTAATGGTATCCAATTTGCAAATTAATTCTAGTTCAGCAGCTTCTCCTTGAAGTCTGTTTTTGAAGTTTTTCTGTGGCAAAATTGCCACTTTTACTGAGTTACTGAGTGACCAGAGAGGTTGACGTGTTCTCGTACTGGTTTCTGAATGCTATGATTCCTGATGTTAGATTTGTATCCATTTATTCATTTATGTAGAGACGGTCCGGTCTGGCCAATGTATGTGGCAGAGAGGCATTGCTAGCACATGATGGCATGTATCACACACAGTTCTCTTGTGGTTAATGCAGAGAATTAAGAAGTCTGAATTTTTCCTATTCCTGCCTCTGCTGTAGATTTAAGGCCTAACTCTGCTACCTCTCTTAGCAGCCTAGTACTCTGCTGCCAGAGCCTCTCTCTGCTGTAGGGAAAGACTCCAGCAGCCAGGAAAAGCTCTGGTGGGCAGGAGGCAGCAAGGAAATGTTCTGGCAGCTCCCCACGGTTAGAGCATTTCCCTGCTGCCTCCCCACTCCGAGTGCCTCACTGCTGCATGTAGTGACACTGCCATGAGTGTGGATGCAGCCCGCCTTTCACTGTGGACAAGGCTTTGGTAGAATCCCCAATGTTTGGAAACCCTTAGTGTAAGCCACCCAGCCCCAGTCTTGACCTCTCTTCCCTATTTGCAGGCAGTCTAACATGCTTATTTCACCTTCTTAGCTTTTTACATATAGACCATCAAGCAAGTCAGCACCTCCACAAATCCTCACATCCGGAGAGGTCTCTGAATCATGCCCATTTACGTTTCATCTTACTTTTGAGAGAGGCATTTGTACTTGACTATGTTGGGTTTTCACCAAAGCATTTTTAATAAAAACACATGGCTGATGCATTTTGTGTCATCCTTAATTCAGCAGCTTTAAAGCTTTTTGAGATCACCACTTAGGAACAAAAAAAAAAATCATCAGTGAACACTAATGCTACTTGACATCCATGCATATGTCTTGTGTTTGAGTAGGAATAACACATGCAGTATACCAATTTAAATACTGTTAAAATAAGACTACCCAATACCCAACCACAAGCCTTCACCTGAACAAAACTACCAGGCATGTTAAGACCAAGAGTAGTAGTAATATGAAACTGATCAAGGGAAGATTCAAATGTAATTGTAAGAAATTAAATGTGAAGTCAGTATAATAATTTACCCAGATAAATCACTGGAGCATCACTACTAGAAGGGTATAAAATGTCATCCCCTAGTCTTCCACTGCATGCATCCGACAAAGTGGGTATTAACCCACGAGAGCTTTAATACTTTAGTTAGTCTTTAAGGTGCCACAGGACTCTTTGTCACATCCCCTAGAAGAGTGATTGCTAGTTCAGGAAAACACTCAAATTCAAGACAGCAATTAAACATACTTAATTTTAAGCATGTGTTAAGTTCTTTTCCTGAATAGGGATGGACACAGGCACATGCTTAAGTGCTTTGCTGAATTGGGATGTGGAAATAGTGCAGTAGAGTTAAATAAGGTCACTCACTTTGGAAAGGGAAAAGGTTGCCCATTAAAGAGAACACCAGAGACAACAGCAGACTGCCTTATCCCTTGAGACCAGAAGGGTGTGTGGGCTTCCTTTAGGAACACCTTCCATCACTGGGAAGGAAAGGATGGTGGAATGATATAAGGCCCATGGTGGTTCCTCTCTCATCTCTATTCACTGACAAGGTAGTTCACACAGCACTGGCTGATGGACCAGTGAGTACCTCTTTTGAATGCACTTCACTTGCATGTGCGTGAGTACTACTGATTTCAAATTTAAAGTTAATCATGTGCTTGTGTGTTTTACTGAATCCAGGTCTTACTGATCATAGGCACATTTGTATAAAGTTATATTTAAGCAACAATACATAGCATTCCACTTTTGTATTCTGCATTTCCCACATAATTCATATATGTGTGTTCTAGTGCATTTAAATTACTGATTTAGAATGTAGTTTCACATTAGCATGGTTTGATTAAAAGTCAAGGATTTGCCCAATAGCCTGTGTCCAATGAAATGAAGCTGTTAGAAGTTGAGCTCAGCAATTCATATTCTTTAGACAGAATCCACATAAATAATATTTGCAACAGAAAGACTGAGACACCTGTTTAATTGGGAAGCACATTATTGAACTGAGAAAATTCATTAGCACTACAATTTTAGTGATTGCTGTGGTTTGCAATTTATTAGGTAGAAGATGACTTTTTGGGAACAGGCAAAACTGTTTTGCCATTAGCTATCTGTTTACACTATGAGTGTAATTATAAAATTGTATTTATTTTTATTACAGTAGTTCTTACACACCCCAATCAAGATCAGGGCCCTGTTGGGCTAGGTTCTGACCAAACATGTAGAAATGAACAGCCTCTGTCCTTAATATTTCCAATCTAAATAGAAGAGACAGACAAAAAGATAGGAAAAATAAAGCACAGAATTGATTTGCCCATGGTCACACAGCAGGTCAATGGCAGAGCCAGGAATGACTGATTGGTAGAAGCCTGCATGTAATTTCTTTTAATGTAGGGAAGCTTGTGTGGCTACAGCAATAACACAGTCATGACAAGCTGGAGGTCTGGGGCCCAGTGGCAGGGAAACTTAGAGATGGCTGGAAATCTCCAGCTTGCCACGGCCTTTATCCTCTTTCACAGCCATTGTGGTCCAAGGACACTTTTCTACCTGATCCACTATTCAGGACATGGGAGATTGGACTGTGCTTTGTCTGGGACCTCCCCTCAGACCTGTTCACCTTGGAGACCCTACTAGGAACATGAAACTCCGGAACATGAAACTCCTGACAACTTAGCTCTGAGGATCGTTGGAACACACAAGCCTTTCACCACAACAGGAATAGACCCAAAGGGTGAAATCTTAGCTCCATTGAAGCCAGTGGTAAAGCTTTCATTGAGTCCAATGGGGCCAAGATTTCATACTATATCTCCTGACTCCTACTCCAGCATCCTACCCCCTGGAGTATAAGCCTTTTTCAGAGAATGTCCCTTTCTATTCATTTTTTTCACCCTTTACACCACTACCATGCAATTTGCTCATATTCACAGTACTTTTATTCATACCACATAGCTCTGCCTTGCTTCAAAGATTTTTCATTAATAAATCTGGCGCTGGAAGACAACTGGTGGGTCAAGTAGTCCAGTCTAGCACAAATGCAGACATTCCTGCACCTGATTCCTCTCAGTGTTACATCTCATTTTTCCCTTGAGCACTACTTGAAGAGCTGAATTGCCTGGGTAAATTATTCTATTGCCCTACTGACCTCACAGTGAGAGTGTTCTTAACATCAAACTTGAATCTTCCTTGTTTTCTTTCACAGCACTGTTCTTATCCTTACCCTTTTCATTACCCTGAATAATTCCCCCTCACTTATTTTTATTTGCAGACCCTCAGGTATTGGTAGATCATCATTTCTCTTCTTTGACAAGCTGCATTCATCCAGTTTTGACAGTTTTTCTCATTCCCTCTAGCCTTTTTTGTCATTCCAGTTGCTTGTCATAGGCTTCTTTCAATTTCAGCCATGTCCCTTCTTTTTTTGATGAGCCTAGAGTAAGTCATGATGAAGTATCATTGAAATTATTACCTTCCTTGTCTCACAAGTAATGTCTTACTTATATAGCTGAGAACTACATTTGTATTTTCGTTCGGTCGTTACACCATTGTCGCTGTGTCTTAATGGAGTCTGTTGACACCTCCACCTTCCCCATTGGCTCTGCTAAGTAACACTAATGTATTTCTGAAGAGTTTGGGGGGTTGAGTGGCTGTATGCATGAGGCACTTATTCTTCCCCCACAAAAAATAAAGGCCCAGATCTTCAGCTGGTATAAGTGAGCATAGCTCCAAGATGCTGCATTGTCCATTACTTATCAGATGTGCATTTCTTATTTGAATATCATTGTGGTATTCTACACAGTGGGGATGAGCTGTACATTTTAGGTGAAATTGGCATTGATTTCAGTGCCACCAGGATTTTACTCTTCATCTGTGACTCAGTTTGCCCATGTGCAAATTGAGGATGATAATCCTTACCTGCTTTACAGGAGTGTGGGGAGGCTTAATTAAGGTATATAATCTTCTGAGAGGTGCTGGAATAGTGCAAATAATTCTTGTTACACTGTATTAAACCTAACCTCTCTCTGAAAAGAGAGAAATAGCATTTGGTAGCTGATTTGTTTTGATGTTTAGTGTGGTTTTTGAAAATGTTGTGGCACAAAGAAAATGTATTGCTGAGTCTTCCTTATGCGTAGTGAAGTGATTGGGTCATTTGTCTGCCACAAAAAGGCAATTTTTAGACTCACTCTGATCCTTCTCTCAATTCCCTTACAACCAACATTCAAGAGAATACCTAAATCTATAGGCATATAAATCCTGACCCAAGGCCCATTGTAGTCAATTGGAGACTTTCCACTGACTTCAGTAGGTTTTAGATCACATCCTTATATGCCATCCTGATAGATACCTTAGAGATATCACTGATATATTAGACAGTCAGATGAGGAAAAAAAAGAAGTCATTTATTCCAAGGATAGACCAAATTGTATTGACTCATTCACCATAAAACAGTCTACACAAGATGGAAAAGCCCTGATTGGGTTCTAATTGAGAAAGAATGCTCTAAACCAATTTAATGCTCAATGCTGGTTTGTAATTATAAGAGCATTAAGAGAACTTTTACCTTCCTCTTAATACTATAAAATATCCAGAAACTTAGGTTTCCTTCTAGCATGGGGTTTAATGTTTAACTACTTTTATGAATCTGATATAATCCATCAGTCTGCAATATTCCACTATGAAAATGGAAAATGAGATTTATTGGAAAACTAGATCCAGAATGATATCCTGGAAATAATGGTCTTATTTCCAAATGAGTCATTTTTTTTATTTGCCTCTCTCCAGCCAAACCTGAGGGTCAATCATTCATAACAATGGAAATATTTACAACTGAGAAGCTCGACAGAACAGCTAATAAGGCTAAAATGGAAAGGTATCACAGAGGATCTATCAGTTCTGAAGTATGTAAACATTTGTGGTTATATAAAACAAAGCAGCTTTTCTATATTGGGCCAAATCCCCTGCAAGCGTAAATAAGCATCACTCCATTGATTTCAGTGAAGCCATGCTGATTTGCACCAGCTGGGGAGCTGGCCCAGGATTTTTGTGAACACTAACACTGACCTCGAAACCTTAAAAAGGAGACTGCTATGCATGAGAGAGATCACTAAGAAAGGAAGTGGATGCCCATTGCATGAAATGGTGGCTGTTAAAACTGAATTCCAGCCTATACATATACGTTCATATAGAGGGCCTTATGTACCCCCTAAGTCCCATTAAGGCATCAATTCAGTGCACTCCTGGTGTAGCCTCCCCCAACAGGTGCTGTGGAGGTCCAGACAGAGCTTAGTTTTCTCAGTCTGGGGCAAGTTTATGTAGGAGCACAACTTTTCCAATGAGATTGTTTTATAGTTGCTGCAAAGGCCTGCCAATTAACCTGCTTCATTACAGAAACTTGAAAGGGTTTTGTTTTGTTTTTTCCCCCTGCAAAATCCCTCTTTGAACTTTAATATTAAACAGTAGGAAATTTGGCAGTCAATAGTATTTTGCTATTGGTTCACAGTTGCCAGTGATTAGTGCAGTGCTTTGGTGCCAGGAACTCTTTTGCTTCCAGCATGGTCCTGGCCAAGTCTTTCTGCTCGGCTAAATGTACTTCATCTGCCCCTTTGATTTCACAGTGAGTCTGGCTCCGGTTGGCAGTCATCCTCCGTATACATGATGCAAAGTGTTGTTGGTGCACTCAGTTGAGAGGCTGGGGAGGTAGGAAATAGGGCTGATCTGGTCTCATACTGGTGAGAATCAGGAGTAATTGAAGTCACTGGATTGGATTCTCCATTGCCTTAGATCTTGTCCAGTCACAATTGGAATCCCAAATCCTCATGATCACAAAACACTTTTCAGGGGTGAGGGGTAGGGGGTTGGACCTGCTCCTAAATCTTCCTGCTGAGTTCTCTCTCAGAGATAGTTCGAATCTGAACACTGACTCCAAAAGCCCTGAATTCTGAAGGGCTATTTTAAAGCTGGATCCAAATCTCTGGCCAGGTCTTGGGATGGTGTAAATCAGTATAGCTCTAGAGAAGACAACAGAATTACACCAATTGACATCAGCTAAAAGGTCTCCCAGTCTAGACACATCTGTTTGAAATAGCCCTTAATAACATACAAATCCAGCACAGTAGATTCTTACTTATTACCAACGACAGGAAAAGACTTCTGTTCAACGGGAGTATTCATATTTCCATAGCCTTCCAAAGGGAGCAGTGGGGAAAAAAAAATCCTAACTGGCTTCAAGACTGAGATTGAAAAGTGTATGGAGGTGGTGATAGGAGACTGCATACAATGGCATGTAACTGATCTGCAACTGCTAGAAGCAAATACCTCCAATGGCTGATGATGGGACACTAGATGGGGAAGACTGAGTTACTACAGAAAATTCTCTGTCAGCTGTCTGACTGGTGGGTCTTGCCCAATGGTCAGTGTCTAATTGAGCACCATACTGGGGTCAGGAAGGAATTTTTCCCCAAGTCAGATTGGCATAGACCTGGCTTTTTTTCCCCAACCTTCTTCTGCAGCATGGGGCATGGGCACATGCACGTTTAAAATAGTGTAAATGGTGGATGCTCTGTAACTTGAAGTCTTTAAGCCATGATTTCAGAATGTCAGTAACTCAGCCAGAGGTTATGGGGCTATTACTGAGCAGGTGAGTGAGGTTGTGTCCTGCAATGTGCAGGAGGTCAGACTAGATGATCATGACCTTAAAGTCTGACCTTAAAGTCTATGAGTGTTGCATCTGGGATAGTGTGTTGAGTTTTTTGTAATTAGACTGGATTTTTGTGCATTTCCCCACCCCCCAATCTTTCAGGGTTAGCTCCTCAAATGATTGTATTAGCATCATTTTCAGATCTGGACCTGAACTAGTTCAGGAAACAAGGAATGTGTCTTGAAAATGCCCAAAGCAACAAAAGCTTACAAGTTTCACAATCTTTAATTTATTTTTGCAGCCTCATACCGTCACTAAAAAAAAAATGCAGGGTTGCTAAGGGATACCAACTCATACCACTTTCACCTAATTTAGAGGCAAAGCTGTAGTCATTAGAGATTTAAAAGCATTAACTGCATGCAAACGAATGGATGGGACCAGACTTACACAAGGATTGTGTCATTACTCTGTACTTTGTTGACCTGTCTGCGGGCTCCTATCAGTACTGATCCTGCTGCTTCTCTTTATTTATCAGACTGGTTCAATGTCACACAGATTTACATATGACAAGTAGCATTCACCCTCTTGCTTGACACTGAAGCTGAAAAATGATTACTTTCTTCATCAGAGCAAGCTAAGCCAATAGCTGTACAAAAGCTTTTGCTGATCTTGTTAGTAATCAAGGGAGACGTGGCTGTAGCTTGCTGCTATTTCAGAGGAACGATTAAAGGCAGATTATTGTTGGAGAGATTAACTGCAATTTAGTAAACAAAAATAAGTTATGATTCATGGTGCCTTCTGTCCGGGGCAAGTGTTAAGCTGCAGCTACTGTATGTTTGGAATTCTTTATCTCAAAGGGATATCATGTTAGGGGAGTGGTCTGTGGCAGGGGTCTCCAAACTACAGCCCAGGGGCCAGATCCGGCCCATGGCATTGATTTGTCCGGCCCTCCCCAGCTGAGCAGGCACATGGAGAAACTTCCACTTCGCCTCCCCCCTCGTCCTGGCGCGAGCTGCTGCCGGCAGCCCCATGTGTGAAGGAGTGAGTGCCCCCAGCTGCAGCTGGAGGAGCAAAGGGCAGGGAGGGTCGTGGCAGCAGCGTGGCTGGAGGAGCAAGAGAGGGGGGTGTCACGGCAGTGGTTGGAGGAGCAAAGGGGGGGCCGTGGCAGCAGCCTGAGAAGCCCCTTCAAAAATCTAATATGGCCCTCGTCTCAAAAAGTTTGGAGACCCATGGTCTGTGGGAAAGGGTGCTGGTGGAGCACCCTAATGAAGTCAACTCTCCCCTGCTGCACAAGTCCCTCGTGCCTTGTGAAGGGAGGATCCAATAAAACACACGCATCCAGCTTCTGAGGTGCTAAACCCTGCAAGACCACAAAAATCAGATTCTGTCTGCTGGGACTGGATATTTGTTTATCTTATTGACTCAGATCCTAAATTTGATCTCTTCTTCAGGTCTTCAAGGAGGGTTAAGCAATATAAATAAACACTGCTATGGTACATTAACTCCACTGAGGAAAAAAAAAATATGATCCCATCATGAACCATTCACCCAATAATTCTTCAAAACCTTAAGTAATGCTATCATTGCCATCAATATCACCCAGCCAAGATAAAAATTATTGATTCATTTGAGTCTTCAAAAATTGCTCTCCATTCATAGAGATCAGACTGTTCCTGAACCAGAAATAAAACAAAGTAATTGCAAAGCTCTCTTATTCCAGAAGGAGGTAAACACAAGCAGTAAGGGCTCCTCTTGCTGAGCTCCATCCAGATTTAACTCAATCATAGATTGAAACAATACCCTAGATCCAAACACCATATAATTTGGGAAAGTTTCAGAGCTAGACTTTCTAGCTCAGACCCAGCTTTGCTACCTGTTCAGAGAGATACAACAGAACGGTCTTACCCACCACAGAGTGCAACTATTATTGTTCCTCTTTTGCAAATGGGAAAATTGATGTGCCCAAGTCCACTTTAATAGTGAGTGTGACAGCTGGGACCAGAAGATCCCGAGTTCTGGGTTTCCAGTCCTCTGGCCAAACCACTAGATTGCACCTCTCTTTACATAGAGAGATTAGGTTAATCCAAATGTCATTTACACAATAGTATCAGCTCTAGGCCAGAACCAGCAAAATGAGTCAGAAACTCTAAAGATGCAACTATATATTGTCTACACTATTTATTAGTCTGAGGTCTAGGTCTACTTCCTGTGTAAAAGCTACAGCATAAGGGGAGACGCAGACTGCACTCTACTTTCCATCATTATTGGTCTAAGATGGAACACTACTGGCAATGTGGATGTGAAAAAGCTCTAGATGTCAGTGCAATTCCCCTGAGCCATCCAGTCTCTCTTGAATAATATTCAGATAGCAGCACTGAGGTGCAGAGACTATTCATTTTCTATTAATTAAGGGAAGGACTGATTAACAACCAGAGAAGAAGCAATGTCTTGTGGTTAAGACACTAGACTATAACTCATACATTTTGAGTCAGTTCCTGCTCTCCCAAGGACTTGAGACCTTGAGCAACATTGTATGTCTCTGTGCCTCTCTTCCCCTTCTGGAAAATGGAGATAGCAACGCTTCCTTTCTTCTAACTTTTATTTGCCTTATCTAGTTAGACTGTAAACTGTTTGGGGAAGAGATTGTGTACGTGCAGTAGGATCAGCTGAGAATTTTTTGACAAGATGTCTTTTCATTGAAAAAATCCCCATTGGTCAAAAATCAAAGCTTCTCATGGGAAAGTGTCAGTTTTGACAGATTTGACCCTAAACATGTTTTGAAATTGTCAGAATGAGACCTTTACAATTTTTAAAGAAAAAAACATTCCAGTTTTCTGGTCTGAAGATATTGTTTTGAAATTTAAGCCAATTATAATTTTTTTAAATGGTCAAAAATCAAAAACAAAACGATTAAATGATCAAAATTAAACATTTTAATTGACCCAAACTTTTTTTTTACTCCAGATGTTCAGTTTGTGAAAATCTTCAAGATATCATGCTGTTGCCTCAATTTGGGCTGGGGAAAAAATTGAAATCTCAATAATTTTCATGGGATGAGAAAACCTGCTCTGTTCTAATGTACAATATTTAGAATGATGCGGCCCTGAACAGGCACTACACATATAATGAATGGAAAGGAAGTAGGAAACAGGGGAGCATCCTAATCTAGATTCCCCTATTCACTTGTGGTTTGATTTAGGCAAAATTACTCAACCCCCTACCAAAGGTAAACATGGTACTGCACACACAATTCTCTCCTTGAGGAAAGGATGAGAAAAGATTCAACTACATGTTGTCAGATGTTGGTCATATCACTTAATGCACTCCAGGAATGTGCTCACATACTACAGTAATGAGGGCAACATAAGAACCAACAGAGAACCTTTTTGTGCCTCAGTTTCCTTCTCTGTAAAACTGGAGATGGAAACTCAGGCAAGAATTCTATCTTAAAGCACTTTGAAATCCACAGATAAAGGACATTATAAATGCTGAGTATTATGGTTATAAAATACACATCTTTAATCTGTTATTAAAATCTTACATCAGATTTTGCTGTTTCAGTTATTTTTAAACTAGGCTTCGTAGACAGATTGAAAATCAGGAAGCTAAACAGAATCAGGAAATATTCGATATCATGAATTTCTTCTCTGGCTCTTTGTGAATTATTTTCACTGCAAAATATATGAAGTCACGCTCACCTCTAACCCATCTCATTTCAACAGTGCCATCTTTGGTTTGCAACCAAGCTTGAGAAACTTTTTATTGTCCACTATATTGAAAATTCTTTAATAAAGAGTTAATGATATGTCTTTTCTTATGCAAATTCCAAAGATAAAAAGCCTAAGAAAAAAAATTTAGAAGCTCTTTGATTTTACAGAAATAATGTGTTCTTTCCTATTGCTTTCAGCATCAATAATAAAAGAAAAAAATCTGATGTACCTTGAATGCATTTCATGACTACAGGGAATGTTATCTACTTTAGTGATGACTGAGACAGCGTCGACAGAACTCTGAAGAAAGCCGTATGAAATGGAGATTTAAGAAAGAGATAGTGAAAAGGATATTCTGATAAATGGTATTTTTTGTGATTGAATTCAACTACGACTTCCAAATGGGGGAAGATGAAGGTCACCTCTCTCTCAGGCAGGTAGCTGGGTTTCTAATAGGATATTTATTTGCTGCCGGCAGATACAGCCAGATCAAAGCATTTCTAAATGTAAATTTGTTGGGCCAGATCCCCAGCTGGCATGACTTAGTGTAGCTCCCCTGGCTTCAATGGAGCTACATGGGTTTAGAGTAGCAGGGGATCTAGCCCATTGTTTTTCAGGATAAATCCCAAGGTCCTTTTCAGTTTTTACTCAGAGAAACTTCCTTGGAAGTCAGTGGAGAGATTGCCGGAAGGAAGGAGTGGAACGCCATGTAGTGGATAACAGTGCTGCACTGGTGGCTAAAAAATTCCTCATTCCACTCCAGAACAATCCCCTCCCTGCTCAAAATAGGACCAAAGTGGGGCATAGCTCTAGTGCTGACCCGGTGCCCCATGCTGAATGTTACCCAGGTATCAGCTCTCCAGATAACATCACAGCTTGCTCTGTTCTCTACAACAGACCAGGCAGAAATCCTGGTGATCTACTTCAGCAATGCTTTTTATAGTGCCTGCAAAAATGTTTGAGAAATACAGTAAAGACAGAAAAGGAGAGAGTTGCAGTAAAGGGAGGATAAAATTGCTATTCAAGGCTCTGAATTAAAGCCTTGTGCAACATACAGAATCTCGGCCTCATCCCCATTTATGCTAAGTCCCCTTCACACTACTGGGGCTGCTAATTACATGTATACCTACCTTAAAGCCACTTTACATAGCTAGGGTGATGTAAAGGGGCCTTAGCCTGAATGAATCAGCCCCTGTGACTTTTCACAGAAGAGTCCAGATGCAGAATGAGGATAGGCACCTTTCAAACGGGAACCTCTTTTCCCTTGCACTGTCAGCTGCAATCATCCTAGAAGCAATTAAAATGCATTACTGGAAGGAGTTTTTTAGCCCTCAGTTGAAACATGTTGCTGCCTGTTTCTTCCTGGGAGATAGTTACACGAGTTATTGCATCATTTGGCCAAGTGAAAAAACAAATGACTTAATTTATAAAGAGGCAGAGGCTTTGGTGCAGCAAATAGGAGGACTGTACATATTAATATTTAATATTATTCTCCCATCCTGCCTCGACTGAGACTGTAATACTTTGAATTAAAAACTTTCCATTAAAAATTCATCAGAACACATACAGTGTGAAATAATTTAAGACTCCAGTCCAGCTTCACAGGGACTAATGAAAGGGGGTGTGAATGACACCAAAAACTCTCATGCCTGCCTCCCTTTAATGAGAAAGCTTGTCCGGTAAAACTGAAGCCCATGGGAGTTTAAGTTCCTGTTTGGTTAATTATTTTATTTATTGGAGGTACCAGTCATTACACACCGCCCACCATAAAGATAGGAACATGCCAAGAGATAGTTTTGCCCTTCAGTCTTCTGCATGAAGAGTGTACAAGATCTGACCAAATTGCTCCAAGAACATGCTGAAATTGTATTTATGATGCACAGCCAAAGTCCTTGTCAGAAAAATCAGAGCATAGACCCTCCAGCACTGTTTAGTGCATTCAGATTCAATGAGAGGAGAACGAAGGGAAGGGTGAAAGGGTGATGGTGAAGGATAATCCCATGGTTCTCCACTGTGGAACTTTGGAGATTTAGGTCTATTAATTAGAGATCGGTCCAAACCTGAATGTTGTATTCAAACCTAGGTTAGAACTGATTGCCAGTGTGAATCTGATCTCTGTGGACTGTCCCCCTGCCCCCGTCTTTAAACAAATACTAAGGTGACTATTTAAACCCTAAGACAGCTCAGAGATAAGGTCTCTTCAGGTTTGGGATGCCCACCCTCACTCTCTGTCCCTAAATAAGGGCAGAATAGGCATCCTCTCCAGAAGGAGACCCTAGAAGATTGTGCTGGCCTGATGCGCTCCCCGCCATCTTGCTGTTCCTTGCACACGGGTAGGTGCCTACTTTCCACTAGCCAGTAGGCTGGTAAAGAGCATTCCCTTCCAGTACACTGGGTCCCTGCCTTCTCCCCACCATCTTTCAGTTACCTGCTTTTGTAGGTCAGAGAAGCAGGAGGAAAAAGTTCCTGCCTTCAGCAACTGCACAGGAATGAGGGAAATATCTTGTTTTATTATGGGGAGGTGGAGGAACAATCTAGCCTTAAATCTAAAGCAGGAAGAGGAGGTCATAAGGCCAATGCACTTGCATAAAGATGCACTAGAAAGTAGTATAAGCAAGGGAGAAGACATTTTAAAAAATATTTAAACAGCCTAGGAAGCAGGACAATTGGGAGATCTACAAGACTAAGCAATAGCGCATTAAGTGGGGGAAGGGAGATCTATTGAAAACCAAATGCTGATGACGATTTCAAGCATTGTAGCAATAAAAGTTGGTCAGATAAATTCACGGTAGGCTGAAGGAAATTAAAAGAAAAGATTGGTCCACTAAATGGAAAACTTGTTAAACAGTTTCTTTACAAAGACAGGCACAAAGTAAGAACAAAATGAAGAGCAGACAAAGGCTGACATATTTCTTGATCTGCTCGGGGGAAGATTAGATAGAGTGCACTGTACTAATGGCTGTGAAAAACACATGCTTTGATGCTCATAAGAAAAACTCAGAGCATCCATGAAATTTAATAGATATGAGATAGCCTAGTGAAATATTAGATATTATAGGAACTATACAGTTAGAAGGTATGGCAGGCCTGATTCTTGATTGCCCTCTACCTCATATAGTCATTTAAGCCAAAAGGAAGAGGGGTGTAAAGTCTACTGTTCTGATTGGACATAAGTTTTCTACTCAGTTTCAACTAGCATAAATAGCTACACAAGGTGCAAGCTAATGGAGAATCTAACGCTACATTCCGAAAGGTAAGAAAATGGAAAATATGGCATTTTTAAAGATACCTTGATATCATCTAGGAGGCTCTAATATTTGACATTCAAGATTGAGAATCAAATATCAGTTCTTGCACAGTGGAAACAAGCACACAGAATGAAGCACATTTTCTGGAAATTATAGAGTCTGAGAAGCCAGCTGATAAACCCTCATTATGTGCTGCAGCAGATAACCTTCGATAGGCTCATACACGTCTTTGATTTTCTTGAAGAAAAGCCCAGTTGGATTATGATGTTGCCTGTGTACATGATAGCTTTCAACCACTCGTATTCAAAAGAAGGGTTGCACGTTTTTCAACCATGTTGCCAGGACAAACACCCCAGAATACTGTGCTTTCGAACTCTCCAGTGACATACAAAAGGGGTGCATGCTCTGTCCCTACCTGTAGTCACCTGCACAGGCACCTCAGATTTGTGAATTTGCAAATTAGACCAGATCTGGGACTTCACTACATTATTTTTGGTGTGATGCTACCTACCGTGGTCACTCTGGCTGCCGCAGTGGTCCTCAGTAGACTATGAAAGTTTGAGGATGATGATACTCTGATCTATTTGATCCTTGTCCTCTATGCTGGGTCTGCCAAGATTGTTAGGGGTCTTTGTTTTTTGTTTTTTTAAAGGGTTCTCTCTTATTCTAGTAGGTGTTAAATTACCTTTCAGGAGTGCTTCAAATATAGCTATTACTTCCACGACAGACAAGAAAGCATGCTTAATGTTACATAAGCAGATCTTTCAAACATTCTCTGACCACTGATGCCTTTTAATATTGTTGGACAAGATCAAAAGTCAAGCAAGGTGCCCACTAACTTAGTATATGAATGCCTACCAAGTATTAATTAATGTTGCCTCAACAGCCCATAAAACAGGGAAGTATCATAATCCCCACATCACAGATGGGGCATGGAGGCACAGGGAGATTAAGTGATCTCCCTCATAGGAGAGGTCTGTAGTAGAAAGAAATTGAACACAGGCCTCGCAAGTCCTAGGCAGTAAGACAACCCTTCCTTCCTCTGGTTTAAGATCAGCAGCCGTGTTAGCCTGTTTTCATAAATAAGATGAGGAAGACTTGTGGCACCTTAGAGACTAATCAGTTTATTTCAGCATAAGCTTTCATGGGCTATAGCCCACTTCATCGGATGCATAGAATGGAACAGAAGTAAGATGCATTTATATACACAGAAAGAAAAAAAAAGTTGCACATTAGCATACCAATTGTAAGAGGCTGTTTAATTTGGATGGGCCATTATCAGCAGGAGAAAAAAAACCCTTTTGAAAGGGAATCTCTATCGGACAGGAGATAAGAACTATTGAAGGTAAATTAACTAGGGATATGCAATCATTTAAATTAAATTAAATTAATGAATTAATGTGAATATGTGAATTAAAGGAGACAAAGTACAGTTCATACTAATTTTTAGGTGTTAGCAGCTGATCCCCTAAGAATAGAGCACAGTCACGTTGATTATTGTGATCTGCTCAGTGGGGTTATTGATGCAGAAAGGTGATTTGCAAGTGGACAAATGGCCCTTTAAACTATGGGAAATTCTCTTCATGTAAAAGATGCTAAGCCTCAGAAGAGACAATCATAACATCCCTCTACATGGTTTCATTTAATTGTTTATACCAGTAACAAAGGTTGCAAAGAAACTTTCAAGTCTCATTGGATCCCACTGTATTGGCTCATCAGAGCATTATTTATCATCATGATATTGCCTTAGCATTGTGTACTGTCCTGCTATTGCCTTTCACAATTGCTCCCTCTGACAAATTCTAAAGCTGTATTCTGCTAGTAGCAAATGTTGCTCTTTGTGTGTTTTCAATTTAGATTCCAGGTGTGCACATTATCCCGGTCCCAAGCTTGGAGTTTTTATGGCCCTCATCACCACAGTGACTCAACACCTCATCCCCCATTTTTAACAGATGGGGAACTCATGCACAGAGGGATTAAGGGATTTGCTTTATGTCACAGAGGAAGCCTGCAGTAAAGCTGGGAGTTGAGCCCACATCATCTCCTGATTCCCATGCCGGTGCCTTGACCACAAGATTATCTTGATGCCTGCATTCATGGGAGAGGTGAGGAAGACTAAATGGACATAGGAAATGAATGGTCCAATTAGCCCTAGTGATTAGCCAAGTCAATAATCTAGTCCAGGTTATTGACTAGACATTTTGAGATAGCCTGCACTGATGCGGTCTGTAGTATCTGTTCTGTAATTCTACAGAGGACTTCAGTCAGCTGGGCATCTTTCATGAGCCCTATGTATGTCTGAGTGCTCCTTGGAGGGAGTTTTGTTGTTTTTCCATGAGACCTGCATTAAATATCTATTTTCTGCTTAAAAATAAAAGTAGAAAAGCAGATCAAAAACATGACAGAGGCAAAGAACAGTGGCTTCTCAATGGCAAAATGTGCACCATGTACAATCTCTCAGGACAGTACAAAGAAAGCATGCACCACAATGGCTTCACTTTGCAATATTTGTGAGGGAGACAGAACACGGGGTTGGGGAGTCACATTCAAAGACATAGCTCATCTGAAGTCACTGGTACACTGGCAAATGAAGTGCCCATTAAAGGTCCCAGCTCCATGTTTTGTAAAATCAGCACAAGTCCAATGATTTCATCAGCTAAGGATCTTATCTGCGGCTTTTAATAGAAGTTCTTGTCCAAGTATTTATATCTCTTTGGTATTTCTATAGCAATCACTGTACTGCAGTATGTAAGCACTAACAGCAAGTACTACTGTTACAGGCATTATCTCTGCATAGTCTAGCACTGCTTTTCTCTATTTGCTTTGTCTTCTAGTCAGTTGAGGAGGGTTTTTTTTTAAAAAAAAGTGGAAAATGATGCATCGCTATTTTCTTTATGGAAATTATGGACATTCTCTCTAAATGCAACTTTGGAGGTGATGTCACTGAAAATCGCTATGAATAAATAGCATAAATTCACGGGAGGGACTTCGCCAAAAATCAAAAGGTTTAGGGGCAAGTTTGTTGCCCATCCCATGGACCTGTGCAGAGGAGTGACGGGTGTAAATAAGAAATAACCTGAGGCTGGCAAAGGGCTGGTGTAGATTAATTCTGCTCTTGTGCAAGAAGGGAACTGCAGACTGAACTGTGAGCATGTCAACACTGCAATTAGACACCTGCAGCTGGCTCATGCCAGCTGACTCGGGCTCATGGGGCGTGGGCTATGGGGCTGTTTAATTGTAGTGTAGATATTTGGGCTCTGGCTGCAGCCCTGCTCTGAAACCTTCCGACCCTGCAGGGTCCTAGAGCCCAGGCTCCAGCCTGAGCCCAAGTATCTACACCACAGTTGAACAGTCCCTTAGCCCAAGCCCCGCAAGCCCTAATCAGCTAGCATGGGCCAACCACTTCAACTGTAGTGTAGACATACCCAGAGAGTCACAATTCCCTTCTTGGTCTGCTTCTGGGGCAGTACAACTGTGCTCTATCCCCTACGTTGGGCAGGCTGCAAAGTGACTAGCCTCTCTTTTGCCTCATATCACATGGCATCTTCAAATATTATATTTTCAATGGGGCAAGGGGAGCTATGCACCTAATCCCCAGTGAACTTTAGAGACATTTGGCGTTGCTAACTCCAGTAGGTTCCTTTGAAGAAGCCAGGATGTGCTATCTGCTCAGGAATACGTCCATGTCAAAATGTAACAGGATTTAGGAACTTTACCAGATGGATGGGAGATATATACAGAAAATAGCAGCCAGTTTAGGGCTTCAATCTGCTTGTCTCTCCAAAATTTTAAAAGGCTATAAGGAAAGATGCTTGGAAAAGTCCTGTAGGGAGAATCCTCACTGGAGAACTTTGGTAGTAGCTAAACAGCTTAAAAAAAAATAATAATAAAAAAAAAGCTCTTCTGAGACTACCTGACTGCCTTCTTTTGATGGACAGAGATTTGGCTGGAAGAATTCCAATGGCTTTCAGAGATGGACCCTGATGTGTTTCAAATAGTTGTGCCTTTTGTCTTCCTCTGATGTTTTCCATAATAAAAAAAGTAAGATGCTTTTTGATACCTGCTGGGTCCTGTACTTAAGGCTTAACCACTGCATTGAAGGTCAGATTTGACTACCACATAGTCAGAGGTATTTTGATTTTTAAATGGTTTTTAAAAACTCATGTTATTGAAGGGAATTGGTAAATAAAACATCAGAAATTCACTTTAAAAAAGATGAGGGTACATTATAGAAAAATCATTACAGCTTTGTTCAGGCCATTGCTGCTGAAACGTAAAAAGGCAAACCTACTACTCTAATCTATCAGCAAAGGGAAACCACTCCCTTGCCCCAGAAAGATTAAAAATGATTATCACTAGTATGAGCACCTCTGAATAACTGTCAGTGTTAATATTATCTCCCTGGAGGGGGTGGGCTGTGTGCCACCTGGGAGGATTTCAGACTGCAAACATATTTATGCAGAAAGTCTCCAAAGGTGGTGCATTTTTTTAATTGGAAGAAAGATTTCAAGGTGACCTAGGGAAAATATTTTGAAGGCATGTAGTATAAACTCTTCATGTGGTTCAGGCACTGAAGAACTAGAGGTAAAGAGTATTTAAGAAGTGAAAAAAAACATTTCTGAAATGACCATTTAATGCCACGTTTCAACAAGTTCTCTTTAGTTATTCTCTTAAGTGTTAAAAAGTCATAAGCCGGTGACTATCAGATGGCTTTGATTATAAAAATAGTTACGGCCTTCTACAGCCTGATGGCCATCCTCAGCTGATGTAGATCCAGCAGCATCATCATAATGATGACAATTTACGTCTAATCTGGCTCCAACAGGTTCACAATGGCCGTGATGCATCAAGGTGCTTAAATTGAGTATGTGAGTAATCCTACTCAAGTCAATGGAGTTAAGTACACACCTAATTTTAGGCATGTGAATAAGTATCTTGCTGAAGTTAGACCAAAATCATGTTGTTCTATTAATTTTCACCCCTTAAAAATAGTTGAGAAAAAAGAAGGAAATTAAATACAATGAAACAGCCTCTGTCGTTTTAAAAATTTATTCTTTTTGAGAAACTCCCTGCAGCCAACCCTAGGAAAAAAGTTTGTATAGTCAAATTTCATCCTTACTAATGTATAACCATGTAAAGCTTTTATTTTGCCTTCTTGACTCTGAAGTCAGAGCCCGAGGGTGAAATATTCTCTTCTGGTAAAAATGAACGCAAGCCTGAACTGATTGGAATTCAAGTAGAAAATTGTGCACATACAATAAATCCTTTCCAAAATTACACTGAGGTGAGTTATAACCCTTTGGAAATACGAGTTTCATTTTCCGGGATCAAGTTTATAAAATGGTTTTCTCAAGTTATTTCCATGTTTTGTGGCCCATAGTATCACTTTTAAGCAGCCCATAACTTCCTATAATACTTTAGATTATGCTACTAACCATTACTCATGAGTCTTTAAAGCACACACACAAAAAATTAGGGGTCCATTCATGCAGAAGAGCTTTAGAAGACCAGAGTGCCTTAATTCTGCAGTTTGTACTTGTTGGCTGGATTTTGGGGGTGGAAAAGCAGTCATAACTGGGGACAGGCAGCCAGGACTCTTGAGTTCTATCTATACCTAGTTCTGACAATGACTTACTGGGCAAATTGTTTAACTTTCTTTGCCCATCGGTGAAATTACTATAAATATCACCTAGCTCAGATGGATGTTGTGCAGCTTAATTAATGCACGTTTGTGAAGACTTCAATGTACAGTTGAATATTATTCCCCAATCAATCCCATCTCACCCTCTTTACCATTTTCTCTCCATAACTAAATATTGATTTTGTTTTCCAGATGAGAAAGTGGCAGAAGATTTTAATCATTTAAAAGTTCAGATTTTATCAAAAGGAATCTATTCAGCCAGAGTGAAATTCATATATAAAGCGATGTCATGCAGGGAAAGATGTAGGAGCTGTGGTGATGGACTATGTCCCAGCAAGGAGAAATATAAAGGGCTCCCTAGATATTATTTAAATTCCTAGGCTCGAATAAGAGCTGCAACTTTTATGCAGCCCTTCAATTAGAGTCGCATAAATCAAATCCACTGGCCACAGCTGCCCCCATCCAGTTTACAAAAAAAACCAAACAGGAAAATAAAAATAAATCACCACTCTGCACTGATCTACACCAAACTCTTAGGGAGCCGAGCCCCACCGTGAACTGGAGAAAAATGCTCCTGTATAAGTACGTCACAATTGTCCACCTCTCATGTAGAGCAACCATGGCAGTTTCATTGTTTTCCACAGCCCACCCCAGTGCTGTCAAGTGAATTTCATCCTAGGTGTTAGTTACTTGTTCAGTAGTTATTGAGAAGAGGTAGAGTCCCATATTTCTAGGCAAAATAGACACTCTTTAAAATGCAACGGGAATTTAATGCCTCAAGTTCAGAAAGGTGCTAACAGTGTACCTGAACATATGTTAGAAAAACAAATATTCCCAGTGCATCAAACAGTCTGCTGAGTTATAAGCCTAGCTATATTTATGCTGCACACTTTACAAATTGCCTGATTCTACCTACCGCCTGTAGGGACAGTATGAAGAGAGACTCCAGGAGCAAATTTAGGCTGAGATATGAATTTTATTAGATGATTGCCCATAAAGCTCCTAACAAGGAAAAGGGTAAAGTTGGACTACATATATTGGGCCACATTCTCAGCTGGTGTAAGTTGGCAAAACCCCATTTTAGTTAATTGAGCTACACCAGCTAAAGATCTTGCTCATTGTGTGTTTATGCTTCTCTCCACCTGCATTGAAATCTGCCTCCTTGCCGTTGTAATTGTGTGGTCTATGTAAATAAAATATTTCAGTTAAAGAACATCCTCTGTGCTATGGACAGTTTGGAATAAAAATCAATGGACCTAATTCTGCTGTCAAGTGATATCACTTTTACACTGGTGTAATTCTGTTGGGGTCTCTGTAGTTACCTAGGACTTACACTGGTAAGAAGAGAGCAGAAATAGAACCCAGCGCATTTGTGCATTCAAGTGCGTCCCATCTGGCCTCACATAAATAGTCTGCTAAGTAAGGGAGAGGTGTGATTTGTATCAGCAACAATGTTTCCTCAGCTATCAATTCAAGCTGGGCTTTGTGGCTAATAAGGGGCAGCCACACAAGTGAAATGATACCTGGTATCTCAAGCCACCCAGAGACAAGCATTTGTAAGTTATTTCCCCTGAAGCCTACAATGTCAGGGGTATGCAGTATCTGGATCTAGCTTGGGTATCCCTCTTATGACTGTTGGCCTGCTTTGTTTAATATCATTATCAAAGGCTTCAGCCCTCTTTTCTGGGGAAACATTTAGAGGTCAGAGAATCAAATCAGTGTTTGAGTCAATAAATGCCTGTAGCACAAAAGCAACATTTTTCAGAGAACTACCTTCAAAATCAGTAGAGGAAAACCTTCTGAATTAGCTGCAGGTGTAACCCACATGCCTCCTGGGTGTGGTACTCTGTGCCATGAGTTTGCTACAGTCTTAGCTAAGGGCCACATGGCTTTTTGCTCATGCATTTAGCTCCAGAGGCCCCATGTTCGATCCTGCCCACTGACAATTGGGGTCTGTTGGTATTACAAGTGGGGGCTCATCTGGGACATCAACTGGGAAGTCTCTGAACTTTAGAGTGCACTTCCTCAGCTAGGGGAAGTATGTAACCCACATACCTCCTGGAGGTGGGGCTCTGTCCCCTGTAGTAGCACTAAGACTACTTACAGATTAGTGAGTCAGCTAACACTATGTGACTTTTAGCTCATGCATTAAGTGCCAATGGCCCCAGGTTCGATCCCACCTGCCAACAACTGCCAACTGTCAGTGTTATACAAGCAGAGAAAGCATGGACCAGAGACAGACCCGTGCACAACTTAGGTGGCCAATGCCTATCTTCCCCACTTATAGAATCACTCTGGGCTCAAGCAGGAGATGGGCATTTGGCCACCTATCCAGAGAACACAGCATGCATGCTCAGGTGGGAGATGGGCATCTGGGCACCTGCAGTGAGGCTGTAGCACAAGCCCATGAGCAAGAACTCAGGTACCAAATGAGTCTAGGCACCTACCGGCTCAGGCAGCAGCTGAGTGGGAGTTTTGTCAAGCAAAGTGGTGCCTGAAAAAAAATGGGACTTCAGTGCCTAAGTACTTTCTTGGATCACCCCCTTAAACTGTGCCTCAGTTTCCCCACATGAGGAAAAAGTCGTGAGTGGCATAGCACCATCTTGTGCACCTTGCAGATATATTCAAGGAGTAGGTTAGAGATATGGGGCAAAGTTTAGGGGTTCTTTGGGTCAGACACTAGATCCATTCAATTGTGGATGAAATTGTTAAAGAAAAAGCACTTCACTGAAACCTCAGACACCCTGCTTCCTCTGTAATACTAGACTGCCTGTTCACATTTCTAAAACACTTGAAGACCTATGAAGGAAAATGTTCATAAAAGCATCATATTCTTCCTGAAGAGGTACAGTGCCCGCTAGAATAGTGCTACAATACAGCCAGGAAATAGCATTCTCTCAGATCAAAGACTGCTTTACCTCAGTACATTTGAGAGCATGTGGGAGCATCCTTCCACCTGTTGTAGCAGATCTGACACCGTTACCTCTGCTGGTGAAGTCCGATTGTGGCAGAGGAGGCAGGTGGCAGACACTCAACATCAAGATTACAGCTGCAGCAGCAAAGTGTTTACAGTGAAGAGCTTGCTACATATACAAGCAAGATAGATTAGACAGTTAATGAGCCTTAAAGAGGCTCATGCAAACTGGCTGAGAATTTTGAATTTGCAGTGAAACAAAGTCAGGTGATTTTCCAACTGCTCATGTGTTACCCTGTGAAAATTTCACACATCTGTCTTGTGTCCCCAAACTTCCTTGCAATTATACATAAGTTGTTCGTGTCTGCATAGAGGAAGACCCTACTGAAAGAAACAAAGTGTGCTGAAGGGCAGGAATCAAGGTGACAGCCATGCAACAGCTCTAACCCTTGCTATAGGCTAAGTTGCAGCTTTAGGGACAGCCCTGAGCAAGGCATAAACTACGTAGCCTCAGGAATGACCCTAGGGAGCACTGTGCCGTGAATTCCCCTCTCAGTCATTGTCCCACCCACCCCACAGCTTCCTTTTTGCTCCTAGGAGTAGTGAATTACTTCTACCCTAAATTATCAAAAGATTCATACACACACAGAGCTGCAACAAGTCAGCAGTACGCGGTGAAGCCAATGCTCCATGCCTTCCCCTGGCTGGCCACCTGCTCTGGTGGGGGTCTATTCATGTGACTAGCCCTGTCTGTGTATCTTGAGTCTGGCTGTGTAGGAGCAAAGCCCTCATGGGGCATAAGGAAGGATATTACTTGTTCTTTCTGGGTACATTGTCCAAGTTACAATCTAGCCCTATGTCTAGCTATTGAGGCCTGATCCAGTGGGCTTTGGAGCAACCCTCAATAGCTTCATTTCTCCACTTCTGCTTTCGTCAATGACTAAAGAGACTTTCTGTAATACAAAATCCCTGCATTTGATCTAATGGTTTATGACATTTGAGACAATCCCGCACAAAGCTATACAGTCAACCACTCAGTATAAAAATAGATGTGCGCTCCCTCCCATTACACAGTAAATGTATTGCATTTAGTTTTCTGGGCAAACCTTTTCAATTCTAGTTCCATTTCAAAAGTTTTAAAAGTTCATATTGCCTGAGGATTCCATTTCCATTATGAGGAGTTCTGTGACTCAAGCTGTGGTTTAAAAAAAGACCAAAAATGAATCTTCAGTTTCTCTCAGGAGAGGATGCTTTTGAGGAGATACAATCAGATACAATCTCTTTTATGTAGCACAAGGCAAAAGACCTTTGGTGTCAGAAATCTTTGAGTTTAATTCTCTAGAGAGAATCTGTCATATTTTCCAGTATCTCGGGGGGCACTGGAAGTTAAATACCAAGGTTTCCATGTTTTAATTTATTTTAAGAGGTTTGTATCACTATTCCATAGTTTACAAAGGAAGATATGCATGCTCCATACAGAGTAGCCACAAACTACTCAATAATTAAGATGTTATCGTTTTAAGAGGCCTCCAAAGCCTTCACTTGATCTGTTAGAATCAGAGTCCAAAGGAAACCAAAATAAAACACACATTCACTCCCTCAGTTGCAGTTCTGTATCTTCCCGTATCTAAAAATAGCAGAAACTCTGGTTTTGCTTTGTATTTTGCCTTTTTTCTTAATGACTGTCAATTACATGTTAAAATACCATCAGCAACAACCCCTAATCTTCACCATTTTTTATTTAAATAGATATGCTAATGTTCCCTTGCAAGTCAGGCTCACAATAAGCCTGGTACCGGTGCACCAAGATGTGTTTTCTTGTACACAATGGAATCCTAAAGCAACTGATGCAATCTAACATTTTTGCTAGTATCTTAGACAGCACATTGCTGTTTTCAGGCATTGGTGAGACACATTATAAAGAAGAGAAAGAGGCCAACGTAGAAGCTTAGTTAATTTAAATAGTTTCTATTCATACTGAATAGAACTTGCGGAACAAGGGGCATTAGAAGCCCCTCCAGTCTAGTTTAGGAGCCATAGAAAATTCAGATGTTCCACTGCTTATAATAGGGACAATTTTATATCTCCATTCCAATTTTGTATCTCCCTCTGTCTCAATGCTCATATTTCCTAATCTTATGATAGCTGGATAACAGGTTGTTTTGTTTTTTTAAACCTACTCCTTCCCTGTAGAATTTTATGGCAGGAATCCAAAACTGAAATCAGGGTAATAAAAAGCCACTAACACTCTAACCCTTAGCAGCAGATTGACACACGCCCCATTTCCCCCTCTGAGTGTTAAACCCTTCTTTCTTGTGTTGATCATAAACAGGTTTAATGAACTATTTGCCCAAAGCTATAGGTACCCCTACCCCTAGTGGGAAATTAACCCTGAAGCCCCAAACCATTGCCTGGATCAACAGGGCCTCCTGCTATGTAAGCAGGTAGGGCAAGGCAGAGTTTCAAAAAGGCCCCTCCAAGCAGCCCAAAAAGATTTGGGCAACTCATCACCCCAAGATATTCTACACTCTTCTTTTAGTGTATTGTGTTCTGGTGGATGGGTGTGGGGGGTGGAGTTATAAACATACACATGATTTTCCCTTTTGTTAAATGATATACTATTAAAAGGCTAGAATGATTCAATCCTGCTTGCACAAGGGAAGTGATAAAGAACAGGCTATGCAAAATACTTCCTAATAGGATGCACCCTGAAATGATGTAGCATTGCTTCAATTGATTTTGGAATCTCAATTTTGGTCATATTGATGTTGTCACCTGACTATGACAAGTAGTCACAGCAAAAGGACACCACCCCCAAACTTCTGATTATACTTGTCATTAAACATCTCCTCTGCACTGCTAAGAAAAAGTCACCTCTTTTGGCCACAGAGGACACAGGCTTAATCTGAAATGACATTCAAGGAGGTGTTGGTAGCAACAAGTCACATATGGTAATAACCAAGAACAACTTTAGTTGTTGAAATTATGACCACCTGCTTTCAAATTTTTCTACTTCCTTGATATCCTGCCTCAGAGAATACAATACCAATGCAGGACTATCTCAGTCTCCATAAACACACTGTTAGATTGCAGTGTGTGCTGATAGTATGGATACCAATATTGTGTATATGCTGTACCATGAGCAGAGGGAGTGGGGGGAGGCGGGGAGGTAGGACATTCCCAGCAGATTTAAGATTCTCAAAGGTATTTCGGCACTTAACTCCTGATGAAATCCATGGGAGTTAGACACCTAAATACTTTTGAGTATCTGATCCACACCCTAAATATCACAGGCACCAAAAACTGATCTGTCCTAAAGCATGCAGAATAATGTCCCAAGGGAATTAATGGAAGGCTCATTGGGGCTATTTAAAACTGGGCTTAAAGTTCTCACATATATACTATAGGACATAATTCTGCACTGAGATCAGAGGTGAGAAAATAGGTGTTTCCCATCCCTGGTAAAGCAACTAAGTTTTATGTCTGTTATTCTCTCTCTCTTTTTCTCTCTCTCTCATTTACTATAGGAATATCAGAAATGAATATACCAAGAGTAATGCCTCAGCTTGCTGTATGTCCAATATTTGTTTTCCTAAGCAATGAGTTTTTAAAATAAAGGGTGAAAAAGGTTTTTTTCTGTCTCACAACAGTTAAAGATTTTGAAAAAATTTTCCATTGCAAAATGTGACAAAAAGTAAAAAATCCCAATTTTTTACAAATCAATCATTTGGGAAAAAATGACATCAGTGGCAATCAAAATGTTTCATTTCAATTTCAATCTTTTTATTTTACATTTTTAGTATACATTCATTATAATTTCAAAATAAAATGTCATTTTGAACCAATAATTAAAAGTTTTCATTGTGAAAATGAGATGTTTTGACAATTTTGAAGCTTGCTTGCTTTTTTTTTTAAAAAAAAATTTGAATTGAAAAATTTAATGGTTCGGGTGAACCATCATGCTCTGATTGAAAAATATCCCATTGGACAATTTCTAAGCAGCTTTAGTTTAAAATAGTGGCATAGGTTCTTGCAGCAAGCACTTTCATTTCATTTGAATGGAGGACTGAGATTTTATTCTTAGGACAAAAATACAATTTCGCCATCGTCTTCAGAAGCTCAGTGGGGATAGAGGAAGTGGGGCTGGAGCACCTAAGAATTGTGGGGGGGGGGTGTTAAATGGGTCTTCTGCAACTGTCAAGTATTTCCTCAGTTTGTTGCTTGGATTTTTCCATTATGAGTCACTGCAACTTAGATAAATGAGGTCACTGGGTTTGAAATGCCAGGCTTCATTATCTCTTCACACTCAAGCAGTTCTACTGACTCCCGTGTCAGTAATTGGTTCCCTGATATTAATAATGAGCTCTCTGCCTGTATAACCAATCTACTCAGACAATACTAATGGCAGGAAGGAGAAAGGAGACAAAGAACTATGTCAGTAAACAAATTACGAGGTTGCATAGCCAGTACCCATCAAGCGCTGAAAAACAATTTACCGAGTATTCTGCAAAGGCAATTTAAGAAACTTTTTTCTGGTATACGAAAAAGTACAAAACGTGAGCTAAATTTTATATGTCAAGAATAATCATCATATATTATGATGTTGAAAAGGAGCCTTCTTTCAACTGTTCATACATGGATTCTTTCTGAATAGTTCCCATTGCAAGGTAAACAAATACATTAAAGGGACACTGTCAGGTTAGGCAGGTATTTTTAAAGATTTTTTCCCCTATGTATCTAACAACTTAGATGGCTGAAAACTACGAGAGGTTTACAAACATAGCTAACTTGTTTTTCGCCACTAGATTGCTTTTAGAATTGCACTCAATAAGGAAATTGAAACTAGTCAGTTTCCTATATTCACACTGCAGTAGCACAAAGCTGTTATGATGGCGTTCATGTAAAACACTGGCAGAGGGATTTTCAAAAGTGCTTCGTATGGGATTAGCTCTGCTCTCACTGGAGTCAGTGGAAGTTTTAACATTGACTTTGATAGGAGAGGAGTTAAGCCAACACTGAGTGTTTTTGAAAATCCCACATTCTATGTGAAGGAAATTAGCCATATGCTTAAGAGCCTGTCCTTATCAATCAAGTATGTGCATAACTTTACTAACATAAGTTGCCTCATTGAAGTCAATGGCATTGATCATATTGTAAATGTTGATACTTAAATATCTGCAGTTTTAAGCCCTACGGGTAACATTTTCAAAAGTGCCTAAGTGATTTAGAAACCTAAATTAGTTTATTCAAGAGTCACTTAGACCCATAAACTGTCAATGAGACTTAGGCTCCTAAGCACCTAAGGTGTTGTCTCCATGGCCAGTTATTGCATGGCAGCTGCTGCACTGTAGATTCACACCCTGACTTTGCTGCACTACTACTTGCATGTCACTTTTGAAAATGGAATGTAAGCTCCTAAGTCACATTTGAAAATTTAACCTTAAGTGCGTATACTGCAAATCCACAAGAGGAACCCCAAATAATCTTTATCAGAACCACTAACAAAAAATTAACAGGGATAGGGGGATGCAAAGCATGATTTTTACAGGGTATATTTGTAAAACAGTGCAAAAAATTCCCCAAATTAGCCATATTTTTTAAAAAATATTAAAATACATGTTATCCACTCCTCAGATCCACAATTTTAGGTGTTTAATTTTAATCAGACACTATCAGTATACACTAATCATAAGTTTAGTTTATGCTAATCATAAGTCTCTCCATTACCTTGTGCTCCTCCCCTTGTTTGTTGTATATTTTTACCTCCCATTGTATATAAAATGTTCCAATCCTGCATTCTGATCCAGCTACATAGAACCCCATTGATTTTAATGGACAGCAGCCCACCTGTATGGATCATAATGCCAGTTTGTAACCTGAGATTGTAAGGACTTTGGGTCAGGGACTGTCTTTTGATTATGAGTGTGAGTTCCCTGTGCCCAGCACAAGAAAGTGGTGGATTCGTCATCTCTTAGTGTCTTCATATCAAGACTGGATGCCTCTCTGGAAGACAGGCATTAACAAAACACAAGTCATTGGGCTCAATGCAGAGATCACTAGGTGAACCTTAATGGCTTGTGATATACAGGAGACCAGATTAAATGAGCTCATGGTCCCTTCTGGCCTTACACTCTATGAATCTATGCATAAATTCTAATTGGGGTCCCTGGCTATTATTTCAATACAAATAATAAATAATGCACCCATTGGGAGTCTGGGGTTTATATATTATTGCCACAACTGAATTATTATTTTGGATATTTGAGGTTACCTCCCTGTAGGTGAGAGAAGTAACTGCAATATGACAATCCTGCACTTACAGTGGCTTAAAACAATTTGCACAGCAATGTTTGTAGTGATCCTACTGCAATACAGACTGGCTGGCAGCAGTGCTTTGCAAATATTTCAGCTTTAAGATTAAATGCTCCTTGAAAATCAGGGTGTGTTAAAGAGACTGTATCAGAATCTAATTTCCTGTAATTTAGGAAGCTAGCTGAAACATCAATTCATCCTCTAAGAGTCAACACAAAAATTTGGGATGAAATCCAAGGTTGGTGGCCTAATCACTAAATAAAAACCTATACTGCAGCTTGTCACTTCATGTGGAAACAGTTTTCCAGATTTTTTTTTTTCAAAGCTTAGCACTTAAACGGTCCTTAACAGGCTGCACAGAGAATAAAGGGTAAAATATCCATCCACAGAAACTTGCCTTAATAAGGAGCAACACCTAATGTAAAAGTAAATTTTAAGATGCATTCCAGGCTGATATACAGACATTTAAAGTTAGCTGGTAGGTTTCTTACCTACATACCTCTGTGAAGAATGCATCCTATAATATAAAAGGGCTCACTTTGCAGGAATGTTTTTTGGGATATCCAGCCTAAATTTTTGTTTTGTCAGTTTCATCTATTTCCTCTTCATCGTTTCTAATACACCAACTACAGGGCAATTCTCATGAGCCTCACAGGTTTTAGAGCTTTTCTTGGCCCCAGCTGCTGGAATCATGATATTGCATGAGTCTCAATGTATTTTTTTTTTTAATAGCAATCTTCTGTACCTTATGGTTGCAGAGAGAAGCCTTAAACGGTGTTCTGAGTGCACCCTACAGGCAGAAAAGCCAGAAAGCAAACAAAAAACTCAGCATTTATTATTTTAAAAAAATAAATCTCAAGCCATGAGGCCGGGGGCCCAGCTCACAATATTTGAACCTCTAGGATTGGCAGTACTGCTACTGTTTCATCAGCAATAACTGGTGATGCAACAAAAATCTTTCCTACAACTCTGCATGTGCATAGAAGATTAGAAGTTGCTACATTCTGAGAGGCCTGTCCCTGTGTGGTAGCAGCATGGCCACCAGCAGGGGCGAATCTAGGCACCAGCGCAGCAAGCGCATGCCTGGGATGGCAAGTCACTGGGAGCGGCCTTCCGGTTTCTGTCAGGGTGGCAGTCAGGCTTGTGGGAGGTCTGCTGGTCCCGCAGATTCGGTGGTATTTTGGCGGTGGATACACCGAAGCCAAGGGATTGGTGGGCCTCCTGCAGAACGCTACCAAATTGGGGTGGGACCAGCGGACCTCCCACAGGCGTGCTGCCAAAGGCCGCCTGACTGCCACGCTTGGGGCGACGAAAAACGTAGAGCCACCCCTGGCCACCAGCTAGCATTCCTGAGCACTAATTGTTATACTACAATAGATCCTTTCCTGAAACCTGACCTTCTTTCTCTAGTTCAACCCATTAGGCCATATCTAACCATTTTATGGACAAATAAACAACAAAATTAACTAACTTCCAAACCTGCAAAACATCAACAGACCAGAGGTTACCAGCACTTAGCCCAATCACAGTCTCATCTTTATCATGGACAGGTTGTTCCTGAGATAATGTGGTTTCCTCAATGGGCGACTGGACCTTCATTGCACTACTTCTATCTTCTTTCACCTTCCCTATCACTAAAATCTTTTTGAAGCCTCAGTATTACTCCCTATCTTTTTGCTTTCCAGAACTCTTGGCATCTTGAGGGACTCACATGGGTTGGAAGAAGAATGAGCAATACTTGTGGCACCTTGGAGACTAACAAATTTATTTGGGCATAAGCTTTCATGGGCTAAAACCCACTTTATCAGGTGCATAGAGTGGAACATATAGTAGGAAGATATAAATATCTAGAACATGAAAAGATGGGGGTTGCCATACCAACTCTAAGAGACTGATCAATTAAGGTGAGCTATTATCAGCAGGAGAAAAAAAACTTTTGTAGTGATAATCAGGATGGCCCATTTCAAACAGTTGACAAGAAGGTGTGAGTAACAGTAGGGGAAAGCTAGCATGATAAAATAGATTCCACTCTATGCATCTGATGAAGTGGGTTTTAACCAATGAAAGCTTATGCCCAAATAAATTTGTTAGTCTCTAAGGTGCCACAAGTACTCCTCGTTCATTTTGCAGATACAGACTAACTTGGCTACCATTCTGAAACCTGTCACATGAGTGGGTTTTCCATTCTTCCCTACCTCTTGTCCCTCCTGAAACCTGACCCACTATCTCCTCCTGTCCTACTTCTAATACTACAGTACTTTGCAAAAACCACAAAAAGTATCTTGATACATGGCAGAGTTCTATGTCTGCAATTTATTCAGATCATGTAGCAGATGGCCTGAAATCCCTGATATAATACAATTGAGTGCTAAAAGGAATGGCTCAAATGCTTCCTTTTAATTTGAATAGTTGCTGTGTGATCTGGATACTGCAACAAGATGAAACTGTCCTTGTGCTAACATGCTCAGTATTACACATTCCCTACTGAACTGGCAACCCCATGACAGCCTGGATCTAATATATTGTACTCATACAATGATTCTATCAATATTACTCCTGCCTCTGGCTACAGCAAGACCTTCAATTGCATTTGGTATAATGCTTTATGGCTGGACTCTTTATAGCAAGTTGAAAGTTCCAAGGCAAGGTTCTCTCTGACCAAGACAAATCCATTTATATCTGGTAGGTTATCTTGGAGATCAGACAGGTTAAAGAAAGGATGAGCAAAGTTTTGAATGAGGATGAGCTAGTGTATAGTACTGTACTTGGCCCACCAAGGATACTTGTGCGTACCACCAAAATTCTTCTGGGTAACTTGACAAAATTTCCCTAGTATTAAAAACCAAACAATGTGGATTTCATGTTGTTTGGTACTCTAAACAAACAATGACTTAAACATTTGATATTGATCTTGGATCAAAGCTTAGCTTATCAACATTCAAATTCAAATCAAAGTAGCACCATTTTACACTGTCTCTTCACAGATGTATGTGATGACACAAAGAGCAAAACAGTGAAGAATCAGGCTCCTTCTCTTTATTTACATTAATTTATTCCCAATTGTGTTGTTGACTTTGATTTGACTCCCAAATGATGCCACATCTGCAATGTCACTGGGTGAATTGGGGATGTTGTCTACCAGAGTTAGGTATACCTAAGGGACTATTTATTGATAGAATTTAGAAGATTAGTTATAAAAGCTGATATCAAATGGATCACAGAATGACATTTGGATTGCTCCATTTACATCTTCCCTCAATTAGGGCTCTGGTTCTCCTACAATTCTACTCTCCCAGGATGATATCCTGGCCCCACAAAAGTCAACGAGAGTTTTGCCATTGATGTCAGTGGGGCTAAGATTTCACCCCAAGTTTTCACACATCTCCATTTTCTTTACTAGAAGAAAATTCCTAAGCCCTACTGCTCCTACATGTGAATGTTTGGACGCTAAACAATGCAACATAATCACACCTACTGATACCTGCCACATGGACAAAACATCTGTACTTACACTCTTGCCACAATAATTGTGGGAAGAAACAAATCTAGACGCAGATGGTAAATGATCCAGTGGCAAGCCATTTAGGAATTACTACCCACTGTAAGAGTAGAGATCCAATACCTACAGGCTACATCATTAAAACCAGGTGTCAGGAACAGCTCTCATTTATTGAGAAAACAATATTAGTGGATGCTGCTGAAGAGATGTTGGTGGCAAAGCTAATGAAAACCCTAAGGTACCCTTAGTACAAGTGCACTCTTCTTCGCTGTTTCAAGACATTTGCAGTGATTCATTGAAGGGAACAGAGATCCAGAGTGGCACTAAATATAGAAATAGTCCTGCAGATTTCCCAGGCAGATACTTTAAAATACGGTGAAACTGATGTCTTTTTTTTTTCAGATGCCCAAGTATTGCACTGTATCTTGATGCACCCCATCTGGGGGTCTTTTTTGTTTTCCTTTCAAGAAGATGTTTACACCTAATAAAATTCTACGCTTCATTGACAAAAACATTTCAGTCACTATCCTGCATATTCCTGAGTACAGAAGTTAAACATGAGGAATTTGAAATTGTTTAAAATGCATGCAATATTTGATTTGATTTCCGGTTCTGGCTGTGGGCCATTGAGCTATACTAGTGTAACATCAGCTACAGATCAGACCATATGCATGTTGTTTCCACTGGTTATTACTTTGAACCTGTGTTTTGTGCAGTCATACTAACAATAACTGCATGAAATGCCAAAGGATCTAAGGCCAGATTTACGAAGGTATTCAGACACTTAAAAATGCAGGTATACTAGAACTTATAAATCCCCCTATAGGCACCTAAGTAGCTTAGATGTCTAACTCCTACTGCAATGGGATTTAGACATTTTACTTGCTCGGGCATTATTGAGAATTCCACTAGGTACCTATCTTCATCTTTAAGTCTTAATACCTTTGTAACGTTGGCCCCTGGTGATTGAACAAATCATATACTGTTTTTTTGCAGTGCAAGTCACTAGAAATGTGGCAGATTCAGACATTTCAGTGGTATTAATTGGTATACATTCCAGTCTCTCTGCCTAGTGCCGAGTGTACCTTTCAAACAGGACAAGTCACTAGGTAGGTAACAGGATTTGTCAACAGAAAATTCCTCCTGGTTTTCATATTGCACTTGACAATGGGACATAAACATTGCATTTGGGACCGACTCTTTTGGAGTGTGATGTGAGTCACTGTGACAAGGCATGCCGCCGCTGGGACTACAAAGTCTTGGCAAGAACAGGGCACTCCTTGTTAACAAGCTTATCTTGTCCCATCCTGTGTTTTGTTAGTGCCCCAACACCAAAGCTCAGAAAGGGTGGATCAGAGTTCCCCATTCCCTCCTACCTCCCAGCATTAGGGAGCTGTGGCATTCCATAACACACACAAACCCACTACTGGAGGTCAACTCATGGATATCTTAGTAATACAATCAAATCCTGTGTTTGCACATGCGAACAAACACCCAGGCAGGCAAACAATCTTTCTTGTTTTCATGCCATTTCCAATGCCCACATGCTGGATTAGGGCATTTTATTACAGTTCTTAAAAGGCTGCTTTGCAGAAATTATAGACTTGCAGGTTTAATGTTGCTTATTGGTTCCATATCTATTTTGCTTCACCTGCAAGTAAAAATGATGCTCTTTCTAAATGCCAGTGCCATAAACTCAGCCTGAGACCTGAGCTGGCTTCTTTTCTGCTCACATTCTTTAAACTGAGAGCACTATAGGGCAAAGCACCATCCCTTCTGGAATGTCTGGAAGGTCTTGCACAAAGTCTGCCCAACCATAAGCAAAAAAATAATAGTGAGAATAGTGCATCAGTACCAGAAATAAATACTGATGTTGATGATACACATAGGATCCTGCTTCTCAATAGTTATTGCCTGTAATGCAAGTAGGAGTAAAAACCATATTTATGGTCCTGATCCTCTTCTTGTACCACTTTCCCACTAGTGTAATTCCACTGAGTTACTCCTCATTTTCACCAGTATACAAGGGAGGAGAACCAGGTCCACTATTGCTGAAGTAAGGCCCTTGGATACGTACAGGGGACAGACTTGATGAGTATGAAAGTTCTGTTTTTACCCAGCCATTTTTCTGAACATAACAGCACTACAGAAAGTTACTTCCACTTGAAGTCACCTGAAGTTTTGCCACTGTATTTAGTGGAGGCAGCAGCAAGTAAATAAAATCCCCATGTAGAATCTTCTGATGATATTTTCAGGCACATAAGTAGTAGTTCATGGACCCTTCTACATCTGTTAAAGTACAAGCATCAACCTGAAGTAATATGTGAAAGAAGATATAGAGTAAACGTGTCTCTTGCTGCCTTCCCAGTCCTCTTTCATGCAGAGAAGCAGACTCATGGACATTCTCACAGCAGACTTTTGTGCAGTTTTTTTTTTTTTCACAAACTAACCTACAGAATGTACCGGGAACTCTATGAGAAGATTTATTCCAAGATACTTATAGTGTGCTGTTGAGTAACCACCAGATTTCCAGTGATACTCCTAAATGTACCAAGGCTTTGCTCCTGACTTAGGTTACTAGGCCTAAAATGATTCGCTGACTCTGACATCATTCCTTTTTGAGGCAGTACTTCTGGAAATACATTCTGAGAAGTGGGGAGAAAGTAGGGTGACCAGATGTCCCATTTTTAAAGGGATAGTTCCTGTGTTTTGGGACTTTTTCTTATATAGGTGCCTATTACCCCCCACTCCCTGTCCTGTTTTTTCACAGTTGCACTCTGATCACTTTAGGAGAAAGCCAGCTCCTTTGATCTCAGTGGGGAATGTGTGTGGTTAGCCCCTCTCTAGATCACTGGTATGGTGTGAGTGTCCAGCTGAAGTGGAATTTTCAGGACCACAGAAAAAAATTATCTCCCACCTTGATGAAGGCAGATGGAAAGAAGAAAAACATTGGCAAAGGAAACCAAGGAGAAGAATGAAAGTAGAGCAAATGGCAACAAGAAAATGAAAATTGCCACTAAGTTCTTGGGTATGGAAGAAACCTCCTGCCTTAGCTGTGCTATCTATGGCTCTTCATTCATGTCTGAGAGGATGCTGAAACTTGTTCTCTCACAGCGTTGCACGGACAAATGGCTTTCCCCTAGCTCTGCTTGAGCTCTTCCATGTTTTGTTTGGAGCCATTGTCACATATCAGCACGAACCATCATTATGAGCCTACCCAATCTCTCCTGCAATGACATAAAAATCTACCCTCGAAATTAACCCCAAAGGATCAACTCCAGAACTGGGGAGCATTCCTTGACTCTGGGCTGCCCTATCCTCTACCCACTGTTTGCAGAGATAATTTTAAAAGGCTTTCTTCCCTTTGAATTTTCAAAAAAGAGTCTATATCAAACAAAAGGACAGAGCGGTAACGTCTCTTCACAACTAGTGTCAGAGTCTGCGGTAGAAAGAGGAGTAAGAATGACATCAAACATGGAAAAGGGAGCTTTCTTACTTTCTCAGGAGAGCAACATCAGAGAGTCGAGTCGTAGCAATTTTTGTGCGCCTAAGAAAAATATAAAACACTGCAGGGGACACAAAATGAGAACATCAGAAAAAGTTCAAGCAATTCTTCCTTGTGCCAAACATCATGGTCAAGACTCTAACCTAACACATTTAGTTGTGCTTTAGTCTCTGACTGGTTCCATTGGCTTCATTGAGAACACCCATGGAGTAATGTACTATGCCACATGAGTAAGAAGAGTATGACAATCTGGCCCCAAGAGTTTAGATGGGCTTTTTTCTTCCAAACTTTTCAGGTTTTCCATCCATACTTTTAAGCTGGATGTTATGTTATCCATACTTTGTATGGATGTTATGTATATTTCCCAAATTCTATCCCTTGTTGGCTTTTCTCATCATCAATGACCCTGCTAAAACATACAGAATCTTATTCTACATTGGCTTTTTGGCCAACAGTTAAGATTTACCTTACAGCTGATGACATAAATTGATGACAAATGTATTCCCCATTATTTCCAGTCTGAAAATTAGAAGTTTTTCTACTATAAGCTCTTTCTCAGCTTCCCAAGACACTATCAAGTCCCAAGACCCAAGTCCATGCACTGATGAAAGGCAAACCTGACGGCTATAAATCTGTTAAGAATTAACATGTTAATAATTTTTCCAAAGTAATTGAATCTAACATTACAATCAATGGCACTGATTGTCTTTGTGATAGGAAATTGCAACAGGACAATTAAAATCACTTCTACAAACCCAAATCCTTCGTTATTAATTAAGGTAAAGATTAGCTGTCAGGCACATTTACTATCAGCAAGTTACAGATTTAGCAGATAATGGTCCAATATACATTACCTCACTTCTGAATTGGGATATTGAGCAGACATGTTGATCTGAAACCTTTTGATGCAAAATACAATGGAAACCTGATTTTTAGACATTGTGAAAACACGTTGCTCCAATATTAGATATCAGAGTACCCTCCAATACCAAGAAAAAGAGTAAAAGGTGCACATGGGTTTACAAATCCACTCTGTTACATCGTCTTGCAAAAATGCTAATTCATTAGAAAACAGATCATCCAACATGTGATTTTGTTTCCTGGCCAAAGTCATGTTGTCAGAGTTTATGTTTTTTAAGAGAAACCTGAGGGGAAGAAATTAGCAGTTATTGCAAACAAAACCACTTCCAGCTCTTTGGTCACGTCTCTATCTGTCACGGGTAGTTTCATATCTATTGAATGCACTCACTGAGAGTGGTAGTGTAAAGAAGCAGGAGACTTATTTGGAATGCATATCCCATTACTCACAAAAAAGCTGACTGCCACATCAGAAACTCTTTCGGTAAATAACCTTTCTGGGTCAGCCCTTAACATTGCACTTTGGTTAATTATATCAGTGGGAGAATATTAATAGTGATTCTCACTTCATAACTATTCATTTCAGACTAAGAGCTTTCACTTCACCAATTCATCCAGCTGCCAGCCTTGAACTTGCTATTTGTCTTAGTCTGAGGGCATTATAGAAGTTTAACAAGTTAAAGGCCCAGCCCTCGTTATCCGTTTCACAGTAAAGCACAACTTGCTTAGTGCTTAGTCAACGAAATCTATTCCTGTTAATGACATTCCCTACAGTTAGATACTCTTTAGGTAAAGAAAATTGAAATCAGTGATACACAATGTTGCAGGATACCTAAACAGAGTTTCCATTTTAAAAGACAACAGACTAGGAATTAAAATCTTTCTTGTAGGCTATTGACCTGATTCTCTACTGGTCTGTGCCAAAATGCAACCATTCTGATTAAGGGCTTTTATATATTCACTTTGTGCCCGTGCAAGTTGCATCCCAAGATGAATGGCGGTGGTGATTCAGGTCCTGTATACTGAAGTAAGGGACTTATACTCTACCAAATCATGGAAGTTCGGACTCAGACATCATGAAAACTGAGCAAGGAAGGAAAACTAGATTAAACCTATTAGAGAAATGGCAAGTGTTTTAGGTTAGGGTTATTAAATCCTTAAATGAGTCATGCATGAGGCAGCTATCCAGATTCCTTGTAGTGGCTGGGCCAATGTACACTATACATATACCTCAGTGATGATCATGCTGTTAAAGCTTAGCTATGAGTTAAAAAGACAGCAAATTAACAGATGTTGTATTTGGAGATGGTAACAAGCTACGGAGTTTGGATCCCATTCTGAATAGCCCCAATATTCAGGCATATTTCATGAGACCTATCTCAGATAACAAATGCTCAGTCTTGCAAACACTCACTTAAGTAGCCCCATTGACTTTCGTGGGACCAATCACAGGACTGACGAACACCCATGTGAAAAAAGGCTGGAGGGATTGGTCCTATTATACAATGTTATTGCACATAATACTCTAGCAATTTGAGGTCCCAACCAAGCTGAAGATCCCATGGAGCAAACGATAGTTGCTTGGGAATTTTTTGACAAAATGTTTTTTTTGCAGAAAATGCCAATTCACCAAAACCAAAACTTTTTGCTGGAACATACCCATAAATGTTCTCTCTCATAAAAAACTGCAAAAGGTCCTGAGTTCGAACTGGACATTTTTTTACATCTTCAGTATTTTCACAGGCTGGGAAAATCATTTCGTGCCTACCTCTATTGAAAAAACAGAATAAGAGACATTCCCTGCCCTGAAGACCTACACAAGATAGAGACAAAGGGTGGGGAAACAGGTGCTCAGAAAAATAAAATGTGTTGCCTTAGGTCATTCACAGACCAGTACCAGAGCTGGAACTAGAACTCAGGTTTGCCATCTCTCACTCCCCTGTGTTATCCACTACACCTCACTGCTTCTCATGTAGTACGTAGGGAGAGAGTAATAGATACATATTTCATGCTTTCAAAAGAAACTTGCATAATAGACTTAAGCTTAGAGTCCCGGCAAGGTCTGAATTATTATCCCGCAGTGGCCATCTAAACCTCATAATGGTACACACTAGGCACTATGTAATGATAATACTCACATTGCAGAGGCTTCTTCTGACAATAAAAAGGACATAATGTTCAAATTAGTAGTTATGAGCCAGTTATTATTCACTCAGATCATTAGGAATTTTAATCTGAGAAGTGAAATGGGTAAGCAGCTACTCTCTCTAACAGTCTTTTAGTCAGTATGTAGGATTTATTACTCTTCCTGGCATGTCTAAGGCATGTAACATATTGGGGCAAGTATGTGCTACTTGGAACATATAACAACATAAAGTATCTCTCTTTGAAAGACCAGTTTGTAAAACAAAATGCAGTTGCAAAAAGCATTTCTTTTTCACATCTGACCTATGACCTTGCAGGGTAGTAAGGATGATGTCACATTTGCATTGAGGGGCAATTTCAATATCCATTTAAGAGAACAAATACCACTGGCTTTCAATGGGACTTATGCTTCTAAATACCTTAGGCTGTTTTGAAAATCCCACTCCAGGGATACTTTGCTCCTGATGTAACCACTAAAATACAAACATTCACAGCCCCTACTGATGTCAGTGGGAGATGTAGATGCTTTGTGCATATTAGGACCAGGCTCTTGGGTACCTGCAGCTAGTAGCTAAGGTGATGAAGGCTGAAGCTTATGGTTTGCTGAAGTCAGTGGGAGTCCGCTGACTTCAATGGGCTTTCGACAGGGAACTGTCAACAACAGGAACTGACTTTAAAGAGGTGGTGGGATTCTCAATGAAGGGTGCTCGAATGCACTTATCCTCCCTTCTTACCAGCAACCAAACCCCCACAGAGATCCTTACATTTTTGCTTGGTCGGCAATCGGATGAAAGCCAGCCCATGTCCAGATTTTGGTCTTACAGATGCTGATTTAGTGGCTTGTAGAGGAGACATATATCTTGTAAGCCTCTGCCTTCACAAACATGAATGAGGGATGGGAGGATGAATGGACAGAACTATCTGAGAAGAGAAACCAGTGAAACTTAACCATTGCAAGCCTAACAGTCATATAAAAGTAGCGGCAAATATTAGTGGTCTGAAATAAATTACATCCTTGTATATGATCACTAGTAGCAACCCACAAAGACCAGCAACTATCCCTTTGGAGTGGAGAGTGAGGAATAAATGGTGCCATTTATATAAAGTAAGGCACCATCCGGCCTCTTGTAAGCTGCTTGAAGTCACTCAGCCGGGCAATGAATAAGTTGAGAACAAAACCCAGGATTCCTGACTCCCAGACTCTTGCTCAAATCACATCTTTTTGTTCTATGTTTGTAAAGCACCTAGGACAATGGAGTCCTAGTCCATGACTAGGGCTGGTACGTGATATAGTAATACAAATAATACTACTAGAGTCATACTGGGGTAAATATATTTGCTGATTCACACAGCTAGCACAAGCACAGCCTGAAAGTGTTAATCCTGTTAGTGCCTCCAAAGAAAAAGTGCATAAATTTAGAATAATTGGAAAAACCATTAAATCTTCTTTTGCATTTGGAATCAACAACATAATTTGTATTGTCCTAGTACAAGTCAGCCAGGCGCTTTGCAGGCAGCTAGCTAACATTTAACAAATAACCAACATTTAGATATTGGCTATTTTATAGACAGCAAATAAGACCAACTTGTAACTGTATTACTAGGTACATCTTCATTCAAACAAAACTCATTCCAAAACAGCAATTATTTAATCAGATAAATTGGGAGCATTGGCTTAATATACTTCCTGAACTACTCACAGGGAAAAAATTAGAGAACTGTTCAAAAGATAGATTCTGAAACTCCTTTTGTAAAGGTTAAGGGTAATTATTGTAACTTCTGCTTCTGCATCAGGGAAATAAAGCTGTTTATGAAGCTATATGACCTACTGTTCCATTTGTCCTAATTTATAGCTGCTTAGGAAATACTGTCCATGTGAAAGGTTCATTTTCTAGATTCTTCAACCCAAAACATCTTGGTTTTAAATTTTCCCTAAAAATGTTATAGAAATATGATTCACACTGGACTGAAATTCTCTTATGTGACATTTCATTAAAATCCGTGCATTGAGAGAGAGGGGGCACATCTCTGGAACAGTGTATGACAATTTGGGCACAAGATTATCATTAATGCTATTCAGAGTTGTACACCTAAGACTCCATGAATTGGGCTGAATTTTTACCTTATTATGAGAGAGAGAGAGAGAGAGAGAGAGAGAGAGAGAGAGAGAGAGAGAGAGAAAAGAAATGCCCTGCACCTTTTCTAGGAGATAATGCAATGTTCTGAGTTAATATATGAAACTGCTTATTGCCTATAGCAGATTATGTGCATGTAACATATGATTTTCTCTCTCTCTCTCTCTCTCACACACACACACCCCCCCCCATTACTCCAACTCACCCCATTCTCTGAAAATGAAAAGGAATAATAAATCTTTAGTTTTCAGGTATGGAAGAGACTGCAATCAAATCACGGGCTGCTTGCAAACTCCCTCTCCTCCCCACCCTTCAGGCTGTATTGCTGATCAAGATTAATGACTCACCATATTCTTTCTAATGACTGTCTATTCCATAACTGACATTTTGTTAAATTACAGCAACTGACATATCCTCAGGGACAGTGTAATGATCAATTAAATTTGTAAGCTTTGGTTTCTCATCCTAGAGAGACTGGCAGAGGAAGTACATGAAGAAAACAAGGAACACAAACAGAAGTTAAAAACAATAGTCTCAGTGTATTTTATCCTGGGGAAAGGTACAATCTCTAGATGTACCATTCAAAATGATCAGTTGGTTATCTTTAGAGGGATTTGTGACACCAACTCACCTGTCTCTCAAGTTTATAACTCCAAAGCATGTTTAAGAGGGACTTACTCAAGAAGTGATAGCTCCAAAATGTATATTTTGTTTTTAAAAACTCAGAATTTCACAAAATTTCAGAGGTTAATGAAAATAATTGTTTGGAAACAGGTACTACTGCGACAAGCTCTAGGAAGGAAAATAATGGTGTTCAAGAGTGAAAGGAACACCAAATACCAGTTTAGTCCAGGGAGCGAGGAAAACTATTGTCCGATGATATTCTAGGACCAGATATCGATATCTATACTGAGGGTGAATAATTATTTACTCAAAGGACTGTTATGGTTAAGTATAGTTATCAGTACATGACCCTTATAAGACAGAATGTTGTTACTCATATTGTCATCCGACCAGGAATCTGGGGTTAAACTCCCAAGGTTAGAAAAAAATACCATCATTAATGGTCCATCACTCAGGGTATGTAAAATTATACACATGAACAATACCATTAAAATTTCCATGTCACTTATATAATACATGCTAACTAGTTCTGTGGTCTGTAATTGTTACATTGAAGGCCACATGATTTAGCTACTGTTAATAAACTTGATGATAACCACAGTGTTTTCACAAGTATAAAATGTGCTTCATAAACAATGGTTCTACCTAAGCCACTCACTCTCCTGATGAATTCCATGTCCCACCTTATGGCTCTGATCCTTCTTCTCTGTGTTCTTTGCACTACACTGTGTAATTGGTTTCCTAGAAGATCTCACAATGAGCTATGTTACCATGAGCCATTGCCACAATGAGTAAACACTGTTACCTACAATAACAGCATTGATCCTTTCTACATAATGACACTTCCGAAAGATCAGGCAAGGGTTGAATTCTTTGACCACCCTCCCTCTATGCGAATGGATCACTATCCTACTTGTCTGTGCAAGTGGTTGATTTCATTTACCATATTGCAAAAAAGAAAAAAACCCTGCTCATTATGTATATGGATTGAAAGAGAAACAACTTATGAAATAATCTCTCACAAAGTTGAGGTTTCTAATTTTGAGCTCCTGCATAACAGGACTGCTACTGTGAGATATACAGGAGCCTGGCATAGACTGAAGCCTGCTGCTGCAGATCCTGCTGCGTCAAATGTTCTACAAGAACATGCTCCTGCAGTGAAAGCAGCTCATCTGGCATGCATGCATGACTGAACTTCCAGAATGATGATGATTTTATTGTGTGTGTGTGTCTAGCTAGCCACATGGTAGCTATGAGGTCCTGATTCATGGACCCAGGAGTGTCATAAAAATAAAGCATCTCGAGCCATCTGATTTAACTTGCCAGTCAATCGTGCTTTGAACCAGCGGTTTCATTTCCAGTACACTTCTCTAACCAAGATAATACTTTGCCATACCAAATGCAGCTTGGGAAACTTTGGATACAACAAATAAATGGAGTGGGAAAGAAAATGCAAAGAACTAGAGTTGTTTGGGGGAAAAATCTTGAAAATTTTCCTCTACACACTTCCCTGCCTCCCTAAGAAATCAAAATCTGAAATGTCAACACATTGGAAAAAGCTGGTTGAAACCCAGGGGAAAAGATACTTGACTGAATTATTTTCAACATTATTATGACAGTCTGACAAATGGTCAGATCTGAAATAAAAAAATCAAACCATCTCTAGAAATAATCCTGTTTAGCCCAAGTACCATCAGCACACCCACTAGGCATTGTAATGATGGGTAGGCTTCAGGACAGACATGAGCTTTAAAGAAGTATTGGAAAGAGGACAGTGTTTCTCCCTACTCTGTACAAAAGGAAGGTCAATATTGTGTCTGCCAGTTGGTTACCTCACTCTAGAAAGGGCTTTTCTACACACAAAAGTTGTGCCAGTTTCACTATAGTGGTCTAGAACAGGGATTGGCAACCTTTGGTCCGCAGCCCACCAGGGTGAGTCCCCTGATGGACCAGGCCAGTTGAATGCTTTTAAAGAGCTGCTGAATTCCATCCTAGAGATGAATGCAGTTCAGTGGTGAGCAAAGCCATATATATATATATATATATATCACCTTTCAGCAGTATTGTAATCTTAATTGGGACATTAAAGAATGAATGTTTGAATACTTGGACAAAAAGCTGCAATATTTAACATAACTGTTTTATTACATAGTAACTCCTATTTCAAGTGCTACCAAACAGCAGATATGAGTTTACTCCTCTAATACTACTTCTGTGCAGGTACTGCTCCAGTCTCATAGTCCACCCAGTCACATTAATATAAGACTATTAAGCACTGACTTCACTGTGGATAAAACTCCCTAGTTTGCAATTTTAAGCAGCTTTATCTATATGCTTTAAGTTACATCTAGGTCTCAGTATAATTCGGTTACCAAATACTATAGATCTCCCCTTTGTAGCTGTTTTTTTTCAATATAACAACTACCACTTTGTAATAATTTTCCATCCAAAATACACCTGAAAAATATGTCCCCTTTGCTTTTATTAGACAGTCTCAGGCAAATGTAGATATTTATTGTCCTGCTTATCATGTCTGAATGGGAAATTATCCCTATGGGCGGCAGACTCTTCTCCCTTCTAACTTCCCATTAGGAAGGAGCAAACTGTGGCTTGTTGCCTGGTGCCTTTCCCATCATGCCTGCCACATCGTCTTTTCCACAATACCCTGCAGCAGCACAGGTGCAAGGAAATTCATCCATAGGCAGATTGTTAAATGCAGACCTCCTTCCAGGATGAAGGTCTGAATCCAAGACATCTGCTCTGCTAATATCCTCTTAGTCTGTCATATGACAGGGCCAGTTTGTTTCCAGATACAATGGTTTTCTTTCATTTGCCTTTCATTTTCAGGTCCCCTTCCATGCAAATCATTTATAACACTTCTACGCAAAACCACTTTTGCCAACTGAGAGCGATGATTAGCTGCAGTTTCTAAGTCTCTGAGATAGCAAGTTCCACTGAATTGAGCTAACCTCCCTGTATCTTGATCACGTGGGACTGGGTCAAAAATTCAGTGACACAGGAAAAATACCATGTGGCTTATGCTCGAGTGACATATCCAAATAGTTAAGTCCTATAAAATTGAAAAGAAAATACTAGCCCTTCTATATGGTTTTTCAGCCAACTTATACAATTTATTAGAAAATTATAGCAATGCTATAGACAGGTCTGATGTCCCATCGTGCTTTGCTTTTGAGATGAAGTCAGCAGGTCATTCAGTCTACCACACTGCATGGACCACAAGGGTCTTTTTTGAGACTACTAGCTGGTATTTTGTAACTGACTCTGCATTACCTGAATTCCATGGATCTGTACAAACTAAAGAATAAGCTAACAGAGGTCTTCACTGATGTCATTATTTGTACATTGGTAATATCTTTTTCTTTGACTCTGTAACGTTTATCTACTTACCTTGCCCAGTTTTATAGCTTTTAACACCCCGAGCACAGTGCTGCAGATTTCCAAACACACAAGGAGTCCTCACTTAGTTTTACTGAAAACAATGAAGAAATATTTTTATTGTTTTTAATCCCCTTTAAAGTTCTCCTCAGGCACCTTAGATTCACATATTGTATTTCACTACTTCCGATCCTGCTACCTCAACATAAAAATGAATCAAACTTTGAGGTTTTCATGTTTTATACTTTTTCCTTCAGTGTGTTTTGGTTGATCTTCATAATGTTTCAGCAGCCAAATTTGCAACCATGTCATAATTCTGCTTCTGCATGTAACATGAAAACTGTTATCATGTCCCCTCTCCATCTTCTCTCTCCAGACTAAGCAAACCCAATTTTTTCAATCTTCCCTCATAGGTCATGTTTTCTAGACCTTTAATTATTTTTATTGCTCCTCTCTAGACTCTCTCCAATTTGTCCACATCGTTCTTGAAATGTGGCACCCAGAACTGGACACAATACTCCAATTGAGGCCTAATCCATGTGGAGTAGAGTGGAAGAATTATTTCTTGTGGCTTGCTTACAACATTCCTCTTAATACATCCCAGAATGATGTTCATGTATTTATTTGCAACAGTATTACACTGTTGACTCTTATTTAGCTTGTAATCTGCTATGACCCCCAGATCCTACAGTACTCCTTCCTAGGCAGTCATTTCCTATTTTGTATGTGTGCGACTGATTGTTCCTTCCTAAGTGGAGTACTTTGCATTTGCCCTTATTGAATTTCATCCATTTACTTCAGACCATTTCTCCAGTTTGTCCAGATCATTTTGAATTTTAATCCTATCCTCCAAAGCACTTGCAACCCCTCCCAGATTCATATCATCTGCAAACTTTATAAGTGTGCTCTCTTTGCCATTATCTAAATCATTAATGGAGATATTGAACAGAACTGGACCCAGAACTTATCCCTGCAGGACTCCACTCATTATGGCCTTCCAGCTTGACCATGAACCACTGATAAATACTCTCTGGGAACGGTTTTCCAACCAGTTTTGCACCCACCTTCAGTAACTCCATCTAAGTTGTATTTCCCTAGTGGGTTTATGAGAAGATTATGCAAGACAGTATCAAAGCCTACTACATCTACCACTTCCCCCAATCCACAAGGCTTGTTACCTGTCAAAGAAAGTTATCACGTTGGTTTGTCACGATTTGTTCTTAACAAATCCATGCTGACTGTTACTTATCATCCTATGTGCTGCCTCTACACCAGGGGCTCTGCCACTATACTGATATAGCTGTACTGGCAAAGCCTATATAATGTAGACTAGCCTTAAACTCGCTGAAATATTTCACACACTTGAAAGTTCATGGGGGCATGAGTTGATGCAGAGCATGCTGAACTCAGTCCTGGGGAGGGAGTGCTGCATAGGAAAGCTGAACCCCTCAGGGGCTAGGAGGGGAGTGCTCAGATTTTTGTAGAATTTTCCTTCTGTGCAACAGGGACAGTCCTGATGGATTTCAGAGGTGATAACATACATGGCATATTGAAGGGTCTCTGGGCACAGGAGAATAAATTGGGGATGTTGAAAGCCACTTTGAGAGGCACAGACACACTCAGCCACTTTGCAACCAGCATTTAGCACAGGGCACGCCTTTTCCCCTGATGAATGCTGCAACTTCACCTTGATTTCCAATTACTGTTTTATGTACAACCAAGCCGAATGGTCAGCCAGTCTCTCTACCAGATTCAAACCTAATGGGCAAACAATAGGGACTGTTAGAGGTTTATTCTTGGCAATCCATCATTTCCAGTGCTATAATGACAGTTCAGAATGGACGGCCATGTGAGAGGACATCTGCTGCCCAAGTGATGTGCTCTTAGAAGCACTGATTAAACTGCTGAAACTGTGTTACTAGGAAGCAGAAGTGTACTGAAATATGTATGTTAAGCCATTACATGCACTTACAGATTACTGCTAGCGCTGTTTCAAAGAGTAAATGTACTAGTTCCTTAGACATCAGACTCTGCCAGATTGGAACCACGTATGGACAAAGCGATTAAGGGCCTGGTTAACTTCCACTGAGGTCAACTGAAATCTTTCTATGACTTCAACGGAGCAAGACCGAACCCTTTGTGAAAGATGAATATTAATGAAATCACTATGTGGTCTATTCTGTTCATATAGGTGGTGAAAGGAAGATGGGAAAAGCTCAGCTCTAACCATCCATGAAGTTTGGGAGGGTGAAGGGATGAAATCCACATCCAGATCTGAATTGTGCACCATGCCTGTCTCTGTCACAGGCCAAGGTGAAATCCTGGAGTCACCACATGAAAAAATTATTGGGAGTTAAGAATCCATTTCTGAACCCAAATCCACAGTTAGATTTGGCTCCATCTCCAGTTCAAATGGAAACCTTGAACTTTCATCCAAAACCTGAACCGATATGTCTGAATCAATGTTTCATTGAATTACATGTTTAAAAATATTTTTTTACTTCTTTTTCCACTTTGCACTTTCTGTTTCAGGCTGGGGCTGGAAGCATAAGTGTTAGAAATCTCATGAGAGAGCTTCTGAGATTTCCAGGGAAATTTTTGTAGTGTCAAGAGTTTGAGATTATTTGGATACAGCTCATAGAATCATCTGGGATTGAATCCTGGCCCCATTAAAGTCAATGAGAGTTTTTACATTGCCTGCACTGGGGCCAAGATTTTACTTCTGGACTTTGGGGTGTGTATCTGAACTGAACTCTTGGGCTGTTTATCCAAACATGCCTTCTGAGTTTACTTCATGCACAAGTGACTATGTATTAAGTTCCGCTTGTTTAGTGGAATTTACTCTGCAGTTATACTACCTTAAACTAAAAATAATATCACGCTGATAAAATGATGACACATTTAAACTCTCTACTTCAGTTTATAAATATTTTAATAGTGTGTGCTTTCCACCAAAATGCTTAAATATTACGGAATATCCATTTTAATATGCTCTTGGATGATACGGAAACACAGACTTTTGTGAAAGTAGCAGCTCGCAGCATGATGTGGCTACACAATTTTCATTTAATTGAGTATAAATGTTTAATTACATTAGGGATAACCAGGAGAACCCCTTCAGTCTGTGAAGGCAGCCAAAGGCAATTTAGCACCTGGCTTATAATAAGGTATGAAATGGAACCAGACATCTGTGCATAATGAAATAGGCAAAACTAGGAATGTTCAATGTCCAATTCATTCTAGCTGATTATTGACTAAAGCTCAAATAATTGTGTAAAATGAAATCTCTTCTTTTTGATGTGAGGAAAATGGAGATCTGGAAGTTTTGAGAATTCTTTTTGGGATCTGATTTTCTTTTTTCTTTCTTTCTACGTTCTGTTTTTAAAATGAAGTTCAAACTTCACGCTGTCAAAATTATAGAAACTTGTTGCCAAAGTCTTACAGTCTCTCAGAAAGATCAAATGTAATAGACTCTTACAGAACAAATGCAGATTGCATCTGATGATTGGTTGGCTAACAAACTCTATCATCCGTGGTTGTTAATAGCCATTCTCTCACAATACCACAAAGGACAAGAAAAGATTGCCAACATAGTCCATGGAATTGGCAATGGAATATGGAGTCTTTTGTCCCTAAATGACTGTTCTGAATCAACTAAACGGCTGATTCTAATCTTTATATCACTCATCCCAGTGTAACTTTGTTGCTTTTAGTGGAGTTACATCTGATTTTCACTGGTGCAAGATGGAAAATCTTTCACCATCCATCCTTCTCCACTGAGCAGAAATGTCAATGGGCAGAGACTGAATGACCATACATCTTGAGGGGCATCCTCTTCAGAACAGGGCTGAGGCACTACCACTGCTTTCAAAGTACCTCTTCCCCTAGGGAGACCACCTGGTCTGGTGGAGTCAAGAGTCCGGGGTTCTACTGCAGGCTCTGCCAAGACCAGCTGTATGACATCAGGCGAGTGTGAATTTCTGTGCCTCACTTGCCATATCTGCACCATGAGGATAATAATGCTTCTTACCCACTTTGAAGCCCTTTGAGATCTACAGATAAATATTACATATAGTTATTTGTTACTATTTCCATTCTTCATGGTTCCAGCAATCACATCTTTAGTCCATGATAAATTCGCCTTGCAAAAAAAATAAAAGAAAATCCAATAGCTCTTTACTTGCATCATATTCTAGAGGTGCTGGGAAGCAAACCTAAGTGAATCTCTCTGTTTCACAGCTGTCCAAGTATCTCTGTGGTATTAGATGTCCTTGGTCTTTGTAACCTCTAAAATATTCAGCTTTTTCCATACTGATCTGTGAGCAGACTTCATCAATGAAAAGCATAGGAAACTAGCCCATCTGTTCACCCATATTAACCCAGTTCAGATGAGGTACTCTCAGGAAAGCAACAGCAACCCAAAACTCTAAATATTAAAATAGAGCTTTCTAGGTGATCAGTATTAGTGAATTTTTAATGGCCCATAGCTTCTTAGGACAATTGTCACTTATTATAGGAACAAACCTTGCTCTCATTGAAGTCAATGACAAAGCTTCAAGTCACTTCAGTGGGATCAGGATTTAGCCCTCAGGGCGTGATACAACACTTACTTGAATCAACAGGAATCTTGCCTCTCTCTTTAATAAGAGGTCTTTAGGAAACAAAGAGTTAAATCCTGAACTTGCTTTTGCATTGAGTTGAATAGTCTCTCAAAGTTCTAAGTGATAACATGCATATAGGAAGATCCTAGCAATTGAGACAATTCCTTCCTAGAGTCTTGCGTGCTCTCACCCAGATTACAGAAATACTTGCTGAATGAATAATTCAGATTTCTCATTTTATGGCAAATACGAACTCCACAGACAAATTAACTTTAGTGACCACCCGCTCATCTGGCCTACATTTCTAAAGCAGCATTTATAAAAGACTGCTGTACTCCATTTACCCTACCATTCAGTCAGCTTTAGGTTCCCAGGGTCCAGATGACATTGCTCCAGTCCTATGCAGTGATTCTAATAGCAATATTGTAAAATTGGAACAAAGCAATGGTGAATCAGCCCTCAGTCTGCATTCAGCAAGGAAATAATATGCATAGAACCCAAAAGTAGTGATTTACTTGCTGCATCCCCACTTCTGCCTGCTGTACAAACACACCCAGAACAAAGTCTGTCTCCCTTTCATTTCACCAAAATTAGGGCCTAACTCCCTATCCTGTGTAGCCATTTACCATTATGCAGAGTAAGGGCAAAGTGAGTATAAACCATTCTCATCTGGTAGCCTTTCATACCCATTTTGCATAGGTGAAAATGACAAGGTGCAGAGCAATGTAGAATCAATCTGTCAAGGTGGAGGCAGTGATGCCACTTGCACAGAGCACAGAACTGGAACAAGTGAGTTCTATTGCAGTTTCTGCCACTGACCTACATGGCACCCTTGGGCAACTCACTTCACTGTTCTGTGCCTAAGTTTCCCCTTCTATAAAATGGGGATAATGATGATGAGCTCCTTCGCACTGTGCGTGGAGATCTATGGATGAAAAGCACTAGCTATTATTTTTATTAAAGGTCAACTTCTCCAAGAGCTTCTCTCTGCTGAAGTGCTGTTTGTTCAAACATTGGTATAGGTTCCTTAATCCAAAGCACTTTGCACAAGTGATGATGGCAACAGCAACCAGTCTCTTTGCTAGTCACAATTAGCCTACCAGGCAAATGGCAACAAGATTGGTAAACCTTAAAGGACTTTGCACACCAGAATTCAATTCCCTGCCAAAAAGCAGGCTGCTCCAGCTTTTATATACATAGAACTTCATTAAGGGAAGCAGCTAGTGAAACCGTTTTCACAGCTAGGTTCCAAACTGGAGCTTATCGGAAAGAGTAAAATTTTCTAAAGTAAAAAAAATTAACCAGCTCCAGCGCAAACAAAATCTGTTTCCGTATATATAGTGCTGGTCAATAGAGTCTAATACTATGAAAGGAGGGGGGTAAGCAGCCACTGGCCTTTGCAAAATAAAAAGATGCATACAGTAATGCAGTCAGGTTGCTTATTTCAATCTAATAGAGCAAAGCAGCAATAATCCAGATGTCAGGCTGGAACCCTGTTCCGTTACAGGGTGGTTGTTTTTTTAAAGCTCCTTAATCTGTATGTATGATGCCATATGCAAGGAAGGTAGCTTGATTCTGCATAGTTCTGTTGGTAACCTAGGTGAGACATTTGATAATGAACTTGCTACACTGAGATGAGTGTGTTTGGTTCTCAGTAAGATACAGATTCTGTTCATCTTATCTGGCAAAAAAAAAAAAAGATTTTCAATTTACACTTTTCAATTTAGCATAACAAATAAGAGGGAAGTTAAATAGTATAAGGAGCAATCAGTTGCCAGACATTGCTCCACCTAACTGTAATAAGCTGGTTATAATCAAAGTTCTATTAATCATGCTAATCTGGGGCCAAATGGTCAGCTGATCTAAATGGGTATAGCTCCATTAACTTCAAAGGAGCTACTTTGATTTATACCATTTGAAGATCTGGCTGGTAGTTGGTCATAAAATGAGATCTTGTCTATCTGTATTCAAAGTTGCTCAAGTTTAATTAAAGATTAGATTTTAAACTGAGTTTAACCAGTTCAAAACCCTATGTGGACACTCTTAATCCAGTTTAAAGTTGTTTTATATCAATGTAATTTAAATTCAACAAGGAATCAATTTAAGCAAAAAAGGTATAAACATGGTTTAAATTTAATTAAGAGGGTCCATACAGGATTTTGAATGGATCTAATTAAATCAGGTTTTTAACTAATTTAAGATTCATTTAAAGGCTGGTGCAAATTTGAATATAAACCAGGCCTAAATTGAGTAACGTGTGTGGGAGATATGGATGATCGAGGTAGGTGTCTTAATATGTAAAGCAAAGTCATGAATGGAGAGAATGAGAATGACCCATCATTTCCCATCTTGTAGCTTCATAAAAAACTAGGGAAATGCAACCTTGATGGAGCTACTATAAGGTGGGTGCATAACTTGTTGAAAAACCATTCCCAGAGTAGTTATCAGTGGTTTACGGTCATGCTGGAAAGGAATATTGAGTGGGTACGTGCAGGGCTCAGTTCTGAGTCCAGTTCTGTACAATATCTCCATTATGATTTGGATAATGGCAAAGAGAGCACACTTTTAAAGTTTGCGGATGATACCAAGCTGGGAGGGGTTGCAAGTGCTTTAGAGGATAGGATTAAAATTCAAAATGATCCGGACAAACTGGAGAAATGGTCTGAAGTAAATGGATGAAATCCAATAAGGGCAAATGCGAAGTACTCCAGTTAGGAAGAAACAATCGGTTGCACACACACAAAATGGGAAATGACTGCTTATGAAGGGCTGAGGCCAAGGAGACTACTGCCTTCAAGGGAGCCTAGATCCAAGGAGCATAGACTACAAGGGAGCCTAGACCCAAGGAGACTACTGTTTCATAGTGATGATCTCTCTGTAGCTCTCTCTCTCTCTCTCTCTCTGTTTGTGTATAGATAGGTACATAGATGTAGATATATACACACACACAAACACACACATAATTATTAACTCATTGGGCCCAAAAAATCATTCATGTGGCTCTATCAGCACATAGAATGCTTCTCTTCCCAGTGTTCCTTTGACGTCAACGAATCCAAGTATGGTAGGTTAATCTCATGGGAAGGGTTTATTATCGTATTTACTATATTAATTATAATCAGCACTTTCCAGATAGAGCTAGCTGCAGCTATGTAAAAACAATTTCCTGGGGTTTAAAAAGGTGGTTTTTTTTTAATCTAGCAAATCATATCTGAGCTTTGAAAAATGGATGGAATTACTAATCAGAGCAGTGTAATCCAAAATTGGTGGCAGAGGGAAAAGAGGGGGAAATTAAAAAATTAACAAGCTGTTACTACAAGACCTCCTGGGAAAAGTATACATTTCAAAGATGGAACTAATGATGTTTTCCTGTCATGTGAAAACATGAGTCATAGTTTAGGCTCCTAGCAGATAAACAGATTTAGTGAATTGCAGTAACACATTTCCATTTTCCATATATTTCAGCACTGCCAACAAGTCAGATCTCTAAAACCCTTCCTTTCTGAGTAGCTGAATGTGTTGTCTCCCCTACCAGATATCATAATATTTCCCATTCTGATGATGGGTTAACAGTAGCACTTTTTTTTGTTTGTTTGTTTGCTTGCTTGCTTTTATTTAAGTCAGTTGGGAACAGGTTGAAATAAGTTACTTTTAAAATGAAATAAGAGCATACATTCAAGGGTTTGCACCACTTTAACTAAGTCTGTTTAAAAAGACAATAAAGTCTATACTACAAAGTTTTATTGGCAGAACTATTTCATGGGTATGAAAAAAAACAACTATCCATACATTCCACCTGCCCCAGCTATCCTGGCAAAAACCCCAGTAGGTTTGCTGACAGAAGAGTGCTTCTTTTGGCATACCTAATGTTGTTTAAAGAGCTGGCATTGCTATGCCACCAGAAAAATGCTGTCGGCATAAGCTGTGTCTATACCAGGGGGCTCTGCTAGCGTAGTTATACTGGTACAGCCATACTAGTAAAATGTTTGTAGTGTAGACAATGCATACTTTAAGCCAGTGCAACTTTCCCATGTAGACATGAGCTTAGAGAGATTGGGCCAGCTGCAATATCTCGGTCTGGATCCAACCTTTCTCACTGTTCAAGGGAGGACAGAGCATGTGTTTACAGTGAGGGTTTTGGCCACTTGTTTGAAATTAGATCCAGACGTGAACTTTACCGAAAGTTCAGTTATTTAGATGGAAGATTTTGTCACAGGCTCCTCAACAATGACAATTTTTTTATTACCACGTGATCCTGCAAAGTGCTGAATAACTTCTCCACTGCCTTTGGCTTTAGCAGGTGTGTGGTGGAGCAGCTACCACACACAGGCAGAAGAAGGGGTAAAGCAGCCTTGGGGAGGCTCACAGAACCCAGCCAATTAGAAGAGGGCTTATTGAGCCAGCCAGTAGAGAGAAGACTTAGTGGAGCAGTCAGTCAGGGCCAGGCTGGCCCATATAAGAAGGGCTGCTGAGCAGAACAGAGGCAGTCTCTCCCTGAAGGCTAAGGGAGGAGGATTGACTGCCCTGTAGGAAGATTGAGAGAAGCAGCACCATGGACAGAGCAGTGCTGGGCAGGGTCGGAGGAGCAAGAGGGGACTCCAGCCTGCCAGAGTGAAGCCTTGATACAAGGGCAGAGAAGGTGCTGGGACTGTAGGGAAGCGGTCCAGGGAAATGGACAATGGAGTAGAAGGAGGGCAGTATGCTGGCTATAGGACTTAGGCCAGGACTTAAAATAGTGGGTGGCTTTGGCTCTCCCTGACTTCCCATGGAGGGGAGTGGCTAGCCCAGAGACTGCAGTTTGCTACTGAGGGGAGTGGCTGGACTGAGGACTGTCCGAAACAGTGGACAGCACTGTGAAAAGCTCTTTGGAGGATTTCAAAGCAGTAACAATTAATATTCTCAGTATTAATCCTACTTGCTGAAGCACACACACATACAAACAGAAGCGGAATTAGTAGACTAAACCTCCTAGGAAGACCCCTCATTCCCTGCTACAATTTAAACAAATACTTGAAGGGATGAGTTTCTTTAATGAAAGAAGGATTTTAATAAGAGGTGTGTTTGTAGGTTGCTTGTGCTTATATTTTCTAATTGCAATTAAGGTTTTTATTTTTTTTTCTCATGGAAAAAAATGTTGGTATTAAGACAACATGTGGCTCTAGACAATTATTAATAAAACAACCAAACATAGGCCAGCCTCAGTTCTCTTTCACTTCAGGTTTTTTAAAAAAATTGGCACAAAGATATTTAGCATAAACAGTACATCAAAATATAAGAGCAAACACTTTATCTCCTAATCAATTAGCCTATACTAATATGTAGCATTCATTGATACAATTGGTAGATGAAACCATCTCTGATTATTGTTATTTATGGGCCTTATTCACTTCCCATTGAAATCAAAACTAGTCTTTCCATTGACTTTTCTGGCCCCTGGAGCTTGTTACTAACTTCCTCAATTTTATTGCAAGTCTTGTGATATTTAGTGGTTTTCTTAAAGCCTCAGCTCCCAGGGTCATTTGAATACATCAAAGGCTCAGCCTTCGCTTAAAAAAAAAAAAGTAAGATTTTAGCCCAAATAAAGAAAAGCTTGGAAATGTGAACCTTAAATGCTCAAAAACAAGAAGGCAAATACTAAAGAATGCAACATGTATTTATTTTTTAAAATCTCATGATTTTAGGGCTCTGACCATTGAGAATGTTGAGGGTTAGCAATACTGGGACTCTGCCCTCTATGAATTCATTACTATAGACCAAATAATTCATTTCAATAGCAGTGGGGAAGAAGCTGGAGAATGCATAGCCATGGAAGAGTGGTGTGTCTCTGTGGCATCATCCTTCTTTCCATTCACTCTGTGGAAATTCCTCACTTGGGACTCCATGGAGCTGAGATCCAAAGCTGGGGAGGGCTTGGGATCAGGTGCCAATGGTCTTTCCATCCATCTTAGACACTTACACAAACCCATCACTGTGGTATCTCAGTGCCTTACAGTCTTTAATGTATTGATTCTTACATTTCCCCAGGGATGGATGGCAGTGCTAATATCCTCATTTTGCAGTGGGGAACTGAAGGATAGAGAGTAAGCGAATTGCCCAAGGTCACACAGGATGTCAGTGGTGAAATACGGATTTTAACCCAGGTCTCCCAAAACCTATACTGGTGCCATAACCATTAGACCATCATTCCATCCCCCTTACCACTGACGGCATAGAGAACACTAGCCTAGTGGCATGTCTACACTTACCTCTGGGGTGATCAATCCAGCCGGGGTCGATTTATCGCATCTAGTGAAGACATGATAAATTGACCACTGAGCACTCTCCCATCGACTCCGGTACTCCACCAGAGTGAGAAGCACAGGCAGAGTCGATGGGGGAGGATCAGAAGTCAACCTACCACAGTGAAGATACCGCAATAAGTAGATCTAAGTACGTCGACTTTGGCTACATTATTGACGTAGCTGAAGTTGCGTAACTTGGATTGATCCTGTTGCTAGTGTAGACCAGGACTAAGTTATGCCTGATACATAAAGACTACTTTTTTTAAAACCTTAGCTTCCAATCACACTGCCTTTGGGATTCAGATATCCAGACCATGGCTGAAGGAAAGGTACATATTAATGCTTATCACTGAGCTGCTGGGCTTTTCTGGTATTAAATTACATTATATTCTGGCCCAACATCTCAGAGTTCCACCTATTAATCTTCACAGCCAGTGTCAGGCCCAGCTCTCATGTGCGAAGTTATAACCCAGGGGGTGAGAAACTCCTTCAAGTCTGAGTTGGTAGTGTAAATTCTAACCATCCTTAACTGTGGCAGCGGGGGCATGGTGCAGCTGTACTCAGAAGGCCCTGACAATTGCTTTGTAAGGTAATAATGCTGAGCAGCATCACAAAATGTCACTATGCTGCAAACACAGAAGTCTGAGATTTCCACATTATTCTGTCTGAATGCATTTCAGATGGCAGAATGTTACAGTTTCACAGGAGGTTTATAAATTGGAAATACCAAAAGGAAAAAAAAAAAAAAAGGCAGATCCTGGTAGGTGTAGCTAAGGAAAAAAGGAACATGATTTTGGAATGTTATCCTGTTGCTAAGTAACCCTGTGCTGTGCAAAGAACTTGCTGTTTTCTCACAAATGTCATTAAAGAAAACCCACAAAAATGTGTAAAAAGCAATGACAGGGATCTGACCTGAGCCTATTGAAGCTAAATCACAGTTCATAGCCCAGCTCTGAAACTGAGCCCGCAGTGCCTGAATATTGCAGGGCTGGCAACCAATGTGTAAAATGTACTAAACAAGGGATCACTGGCATGGTATTTCTTTGCTTTTGGAGATGAACATCAAACTATTAGCACTGTCTGAACACAGCTTCATCAGGCATAATCCCCCTCCCAATCCTCTGAAAAAGACCGACTCATAGAAATGAGGACACAGAAGATCATAATGTCTTGTATAGCACCTTTGTAATATCTCATAGATAGACTGTGAGACAATATTACAATTAACAGAAGCACACAGAGGGGACTCATAGGAAACTGTGCACTTCTCAGGAAATACAGGGTGATAGCTGCCAAATTCAATGTATTAACAACTATTAATGCAATGTGCAATCAAGCTGTAATGGCCATCATCAGTGCTTGTCCGTAACCACTGTACACTTTATCCAATATACAGTAATGGCTTTGCAGAGTTGTTGTCTTTCCTCTGATTGTTCACACAGGGACTTTTTACTATATGGCTTATTGACCCAGTAAACAAAGTGGTTACAGAGGTGTCATGTTTCCATGTCTATCTGGGCACTTTTCAGACTGCAGGATCCTGAACCCTGAGCAGGTCGAATTTTGAAAGGATAAACCATAAATCTGAGGTAATGAGATTAAACCAACCCTCACACACCTCAGTATTTAATATTTCTCTGTTAAATTCCATTGCTTCAATGAAGCAGTTGCATATGTGCACTAATATAATGTACTGAAAATCATTATGAAGGGATTGGTAGTAGGATATAGAAGCATTTTGCTTCTAGATCACCAGTTCAAATACAGATAAACACACTAAAATTATCATCTGTTCATTGGCCTATAAAACAAGATGGTTTTTCAGACTAGTCTATAGTCTAGTCTAGTCTAGTCCTAGATGACAGATGACCACATCATTCACAATACATCATCACAATTTATAGTAATTCATCATTCTGTCAGTTCGCAGGATAGAACTGGAAAGACCTATAGTGGCTTATTTTGTTAAATATCTGGGATTTGAGGGGGGGATTTTAATAACTTTATCATTCACTCAGGTGAGTGGGAGCCTTGAATTAATATACTAAGAGTCAAATCCTGTAGTCCTTAGTCCTTCTTTAATCTGAATTGACTCAAATAAACATTTGGTCTGGACAGATCTGAATAAAGGATTTGATGTAAGGCTCAGTATTAAGACAACTTCTTTAGTACACTGAACTCAGCCTGGATGGAAGTCTGCAGAGAACTCACTAAAATTTAACAGGCATCATGAAAATCCCATAATAGCATAATCCAGCTGTTCAGGTAGTGCAAAGCTACCATAAATTCAACTTAACATTCCCCCAAAAAGATTTTCCAGTGGAGGGGGATCCGCCAGTGGCTTAAGGCCACTCTAGCAGTTCATTCGTACACAATGCACCCTCCTAACTGATGTCAGGGAGTAGCCAGGTTAAAGGAGGTACTCCTGGCTCATCACATGCTCAGTTGATTTTGGCTTCCCCACCCAAATTGGCCCTACAGCCGGACTCTGGACCAAGGGAACACAAAGGTATTTTAAGGCCACTTTAGTCCAGTGCCTTCCTCCCACCGACCACTCTCTGCTCTTGCACCAAGAACAGCTTAGACAGATCAAGAAATCTCATTGACTTCCCACAAAGAGAATGCTCAGCTATAATCCCATTGTGGGTACTGTCTCCCATCCAGGACAAGTCTGGATAAGTAATCTATCTTGTCCTTTGTCAATGGAAAGGTATTGGGAGGTGGTAGTACATATGCTAAATCATGCCCCTTCGAAGTCAATGGGCATGTTGCTGTTGACTTCAACGGGAACAGAATCAAGCACGGTTTTATTTCTCATATGACTACCCCAGTTACAGAATATTTTTCTTACCCTGCTCTATCTGTTTGAAAGCTGCTGATCTTCAATAGTAGTAGAAGGTTCTTTATGAAGGCATTTCACACTGGATAAATATCTAACTACCAGGCAGTCTGCTAAAAGATTGCCATTATACACATGAACACGAAAATGTGTCTTAAAATGTGCTCAGACAACCATGTTTTAAAATGGCTTGTCTTCCAAAAACTCTAAAGCAGCAACTTAACAGCAGGAACAAGAGTTCTGCTCATAGGAAAAAGTATGATAAAATATACTGATGCTTAATTTCCTTAGAAAAACCAGAATTCCCCTTTTTTTAATCTGTTAAAATAGTGAAGCACTCAATAATTCACTGAAAAGAAATGCAATTATCTTCCTTTGAGAAATTCTCCAGTGGATCATCCAATTAATTGGAAAAATATTAACCTTAGGAGGGTCAAGCTTCAGTATATCTAATCACAATACACCTTTTTTTTCCTGATCTCTTTAACAAAAAATTATTCGAGTGTCTGTATGTGTGTTTATGCAGTGTTTGGTAATGGAAGCTGTATGTGGAGATTAAGAGGATCTCAGTAAAATAGGCATATATTTCCACATTATTGTAAAACCTGCAATTGTTAAATCTTATCAGTTCATATAAATATATGGTACTGACTGCCAATCATTTTAATAGCATGTTTTCACCGATAAAACCCACATTATGTGTTAAGAATGTTTTCAGTGTTCTCTAATTTACTGAGAAATACTGATTCTCAGCCTCCTGCAAACTTCCACAGAATTTTAAGGGAGATATAAATTGTTTATTACTGGAGATGGACCAGAACCTTTTATTTACCAGGCCAGTGGCCATAAATCTCTGCATAAGAGTTGCGGGTCCTATGCCATCACATGGACAGGAATCACAGCTGTGGCAAAACTGCAGCTCTGCCCTGGATGTCAGTGGGTGGAACCTAGACCCCCTCTCAAAACTCTCAGGCTTCCCCAGATAAATACCACTTGGTCTGGCTTTGTCGAGGAGGAGGGTGAATTGTACTTCATGTTAGTATACAATTTCCTTTAATAAGTTTTGGGACAAAGGCTTTATCTGAAATTTTCAAAGCTGAGTGTTGGAGATTTTCAAAGACACAAAAGGCAGTTAGGCACCCAACTCAAGAGCTGACCAGAGGATGACATTTCTGCAAAGAGGACACCAAAGAGAGGCATCTGGGAGGGAAAGAAAGTGATCCCTTGCTGAAGAAGGAGCAAGCACTAATTTCTGGGGTGAACTGGCCTATCTTCAATTAAAAGTAAGCCCCTAAAATTTCTTGTGGAAAGTTCTAAGACACTGAAGACTTAACTGAAGTTGAAGGTGGAAGTTGAAGCTAAACAAATTTAGACTGGAAATAAGGCTGGGGTTCTCAAACTGGGGGTCAGGACTCCTCATGGGGTCATGAGGTTATTACATGAGGGGGTCGCAAGCTGTCAGCCTCCATCCCAAACCCTGCTTTGCCACCAGCATTTATAATGTTGTTAAATATATTAAAAAGTGTTTTTAATTTATTGGGGGGAGGGGTGTGTCTGCACTCAGAGGCTTATTATGTGCAAGGGGTCACCAGTACAAAAGTTTGAGAACCACTGAAATAAGGCATAATTTTTCAACAGGAAGGACAATTACTATTGGAACAACTTACTAATAGTTGTGGTGGATTCTCCATCAGTGGAAATTTTTAAATCAAGATTGGATGTTTCTCTAAACGATCTGCTCTAGTTCAGACAGGAATTATTTGGGGGAAATCCTACAGCTTGTGCTATGGCAGGAGGTCAAATCAGATGATCACAGTGGTCCCACCTGAATGTCGAATCTATGAATTCTCAACTGCCTTGCCTTGAATAGTGTATTGCTATTTACACCTGTGCAAAGTGTGTGTAGAATGCTACTGTTCTGATACCTAGATGTCAATGGGAGTTAGGAAAACCCAGTCATCATGGAGGTTGTCCTCACTGCAAAGCTAACTCGAGTTCTTACTACAGTGGAGTCCTTAATCCAAGTCCTGTACATATACAGAAACCTCTCACTTGAATATAGTGGTGCCAGTGGCAGATTAATGATTTTGCGCCCCTAGGCCCTGAAATAATTGCCGCACCCGGCCTCATATGAAATTGTTTTGGTTTTTTACAAATTTGTTTGAATTAAAATGAATCTAAATATCATTAAAATAATTGAACATTTACAAGATTTATTATAAAATTACAAGTACAGCGAACCCTCGCTTGAACGCATGTCTGTATACCACGATTTCGCTTATAGCATGGGATTGTGCATGGATCCAAAACCCCACATTCAAGTGTGGTTCTGGTGTATATCAAATATACTATTATTAAAGTTTAGGATTCTTGCGAGTATATTTACTAAAATGGCATCGCGCCATCATTGGTGGTTTCAATACGCGCTATGATTGGTAGAATCGCGGCGTCACTGATGCTGCGATTACAAAAATGCTGGTATTATAAATTTGCCGCCCCTGCAAATTTGCTGCCCCCAGCCTAGGCCCTGTTGGCCTAAGCGATAATACGCGGCTGGTGGACAGGGGGATTAGGTTAAAGCCAGAGTAGCTGCTAACATGACCATTCAGTAGTGTGGGTACAGATTGGTAGCATTAGGCCCCTTGTTGACTTCTTTCCACATTTCCTTCCTCTAAGGAAATCAGACAATAAAATATTATTCTGATATATCCTGGAGATATTAATTCCAGTACCCATGTTGCAATACTAATAAGATAGCTAAAACGTTGCACAGTTAAGATCTGATGCAAACATTATTGGAGTCAATGGGAATTGTTTCACTGACCATGAAGAGTTATATATGAAGCCCTTCATGTCCCTATTGTAGTAGACTTTTGTTATTGCTGGAATTCTTATATATTTCCTTCTGAGCAATTGATTCCATCTGTATCATCTCACTTAATATCAAGTTTTCATTCAAGCCAATGTTTCAAACATATATTTGATAACCTCAGAGTGGCTTTTTAACTTGCGATGGCTCAGTACCCGAACGTCTCCAAAGATGGAATCATAAAGGTATTAATGCTGAAAAATTGCAAATACCCAGTGAAAAGGGCAGCAAATGCTCATGCTAATATGCAAGATTGAGTCAGGTAATGAAGCAGAAATACAGTACGTGAGTGCTTGTGTCACCCTCATTGATGGGAATACAGATTGCTCACTGGCTGTTAAGTGATTTTAAGGACAGTCTTGTCATTTTCTTACTTGCCTGAGAAACCAAATGCAGCAAATTAGCATCTTGTGGAAGTTATTTTATCTAATTGCCAAAGTAACTCCACTTTCCCCACCAAACCTCTACCTAGATGCATGGAGAAATTGTATTAATATGAGCAATTGGACACTGTTGAATATTGAAAAAGAGGTCTCAGCACTTTACAACAGATAAAACGTGCAAAAATATTTTGGGTGCTGCCAATTCAGATCATTCTGTCTATCAATTCCAGGTGTTATCAGAATAGAGGTAATTGTATTAATGTATAGGCTATCCTATATAGCAACTAAAAGTAGTATTTTATCATTTATATATTGAATGTGCATGACACTGTACAAATACATAGAAGATATTTTTCATTCCTGCCCCCCAACCCAAGGGGCTTACAGGTTAAATCCCAACTCATTTGGAAGTCAATGGGGCACCATATGGGCACAAATGTCCACCCAGGTGCACCACATTATAGGACTGGGTTTAAACTCAGCAGACAATACAATTCAAATTCTAAAATTTTGTTTTAGAGAGAATTTCCAAATGATCAGGTTTTGTTCTAGATTGGAATGAAAACAAACTTCGAAATTTCTAAAACAAACCACGAAACTGAATTTTCATTCTCTGCTTCTCTCTATGTACTATTTCCAGCAAGATTTATGTTTCAAAGCTGAGTGAAACTCATAAGCTCGCTTTCAGTACAAACTGATACACCATGTTAAAGTAATTGTTTTTGCTATTAATAGTGAAGCTTGTTTCTTTCATTTAAACATCATCTTAGGAAAGCTAAAATGATGGATCCCCTATTAATTATGTACAGGCACTTTGGGCCTTATGCAGCTCTCATTCAAGTCATTGAATGACTCCCACTGACTTCAATGGGCTTTGGATCAGGTCCTCAATGTCCCTTTGTCTAATGCATTAACCAGAGCTACATATATGAATTTTAATCCATCTACTTAGGAAGTGCTCAATCACTGGGATATCTAGGTAATAATTTACACTGTGACATACTAATCAGTCTATAAAAATAACAGGTTTTTATACAGATTAATGGACCTTCTACAGAAACTAAAACCTGGTCATATTAGCAAATAAAGTAATTGCATCCCGTGATTGAAACTGCTGACAGTGTTTAATTGCAAAGTTCACACATGATGACAAGTTCAATGGGACAGTCATGAATGCCTGTACAATGTTGGCATAATATTAGTTAGCCTAAGATTTGGATCAAAAGTAGAAGCCTATTTAACCTGAAAATAAAGCAATCCAAATATTTCTTCTATAAGCTTTAGTTCCATCATTGACATGCAGTAGTGATACCAAATAAAAGCAAATATTTCTTTATTTGTATTGCTTTTGTAGTCCATAAGAGCTCCATTTGTGGATCAGGGCTCCATTGTGTTAGGTATTGTACAAAGACAGCACATAAATGAAGTCTATAATCGCACATCTCAAGTTAATCTCTGATTGTGTTGAACAAACAAACAAATGAAATTTGGTTTAAGAACTCAAAAGATGCTTTGAACAAGTTCAGCTCAAGATGGCTGTTCAGAGATGCATGGTTGCAGTAGTCCATGGATTTTGTCTGCCAATCACCTAAACCTCTCTCTCTGAATTGATGAGTACAACCCTCAAATATTAGCTTCTTCAAAAGGAGTATCCCTCACTGAAGACTTACGCATTTCATCTGTCGCATTGAGTCCTACTCCTATCACATCTTTTCATTATTGCTTTATAAATCACTGGGGAATTGTGGCAATGATGGGAAAGGCCATTGGGGCACCTGTCACCACCCTTAGGCTGTTCAGGATTGGGTCCCACAGACCATTCTACACCGTGGCTCAGTCTTGTTGTAAATGCCCTAACATAGAGCTGCTAGGGTGACCTGCTGTCCCAATTTTATAGGGACAGTCCTGATTTTGGGGTCTTTTTCTTATATAGGCTCCTATTACTTCCGCCCCTCCACCCAGACCCAATTTTTCACATTTGCTGCCTGGTCACTCCAGGAGCTTCCTTTTCTGCTCCTGGGAGAGGAACCCACAGCCCCACAGAGCCCAGTCCAGCTCCCACTGCAGCCAGTGGCAAGGGCCTCATTGGATGGGGCTCATCATCCTCAGCGCAGTTGGCAGGACTTTCCTGATATTCATCCAAATTGCCCTTCATTTCACCCATGATCCCTGGTGTTGCATTAAATGCCCCCCACCCCATTGGTGTTTACATGCTCCAGGCAGCTTAGTCAGTTCTCACAGCCCCTCCCAGACAGCCCTTAGCTGAGTCCCACTATGGATATTTGGTTCTTTTTGTCCTTCCCTATAAATTAATCCCTTCAGCTGTTGATCATTCTGCTGATTTGCTCTGGGGTGGACAGGCAGTGACAGCAAGGCGCCCTTCACCCAAGTACCTAACACCCTTTACATTCCATGCCGGTCTCTCTAGCCACTGAATCAGTGCATCCTCGAGACAGCCTGATTCTGGCTTTGCCACTTACGTATCCGTTCTGGCCGTCTCTAAACCACAAGCTCTCCAGCCCAAGCTCCAGTGATGGCTCCACAAGCAAATCCGGCCCATAAAGTCTTTCATCTCTACCTCCTCTTTCCTTCCAGCCTCTCCAGCCGACTCATCCCATCACTGGAGTCTTCTGGTCAGGCAGCTGCAGAGGAAAACACCAGAGTCCGGTGCAGAAGAGCTTTTACAGCTTGATCCTGCTACGTGGGGGAGTCTGATGATTGACTGGAGAATGAGTCCAGTTCTCCCCTGCAACCGGCTCCCTGTGCAAAGTACTTCTGTACCTGACCATGCCACCACCGTCTAAAACCGAGGCCAATTGTGCCCATGGGTAAGCCTGTCATCTAGTGGTTAGTTACCGAGTGGCAGCAAGGTGAAGGCACTTACGCCTGACAGGAGGCCTGCAACTATTTTTACATGGCCATTGCTACTTACAGTACATAGTGCCAGTCCCCTCAGCAGATGCATGGGTGAAGGCACATCCACCCTACATAAGGGCCTTGGGGGAAACACTGCGTTGTCACTGGAGAGGTGTGGGACTGCCACCCTGCAGGTGAGGAACCGCAGTAATGGCTCAGGAAGGCCCCCTGGCCTCACGCATTCTCACACCATCACTTGTCAGAGGAGAACCCCAGTCCGAAAGGAAGATTTTCCTCTCAGATAAATCAGTAGACCTTTTCCCTCAAACTCTTCAGGTAGTTTGAGCAAGCAATGGGGGGAACAAACAACTTCTACAGCTAGCGAGGAAGAGGCAAAGAAACATTCCCCTCCCTTCAAGTTATTTGTCATGATGTCCCCATTGCTTGTTATTTACTGATGGGAAAAACAAAGTGATGCACATTCATGTTGTAACAGTCTGATAAGGTGACATCCTCAGAGCAGCAGAGATATTAACTCCCTGCCACTAGAACAATTTTTGAGTGCACTTGCTATCAGCCGTTCATTTGCAAGATTAATTTTCTTTAAAACCTCCAATTATGACACTTGTCAGACAACAGATATATTTCAACTATTAGTTTGCTTTTCCTTAATAATAATCAGCAGACTCGAGGGTTTCCAGCTGGGTGAACCACAGGGATGCAGAATCAGTTCCAAATTCAGAAGGACTTATCAAGTTATTGGTATGCCAGGCTCCTTGTGCCTTGTCTTTCAATTGGATTGCTCTATCTGGGCACTGAATAGCCTGCTTCGGTGCAAAAAAGAAATGTTCGAGTGAAAGAGCTAGGAGTTTCCATCATTAGGAGGAGTTTAGATCACCCAGCAATTAGAATAGGAGAGATAAGGAAATAAGACTCACATGCAGAAAGAAAAAAAATCCTAGAAGAAAGGCCATGTGTCTGATTCTCCTCTGTTACAGCATTTTTGACTTACATTGGTTTAGAAATGAGGCTGAACAGAAATGGACTCCTTCTGTCCAGTGCTCTAGCTTAATGCCACAAGTTTTCTGGCCCTATACACGGGACATCCCATTGGCACCAATGCCAGAAAACATCTCTGTTCAGGAAGGGCATTTAAGGAGATGCTTAAGTTCCACTGAAGTGAATATAACGTTGTAACGGGTTGGGACTCACCACCCAGTGCCTCCTGCTGGACAGTGCGGGAATTAGCTCAGTTTGGTGGCAGAGCGCCCTCTTCAGGTGGTGTCCCGTCCATCTCTCGCTCTCGGTTGCCCTCCGTTAGGGACTGGACATGCGTGGCTCCTTGCATGCGGCATCCTCTTCAGGGCACTGCCCTCTGGCAGTACCCCCAAGTCCACGCTCACCCCCTTCCAGGGAGGGGGTGTTCACAGCAGTCTTTCAGCCCTCCAGCTGCAGTGGCCAACCACACCCCACATCGAGCCCCTTCTGGCAGGGGTCTGGTGTAGTCCACCGAGGCCACTTCAGCAGCCAGGTGCAATATGAGGGGGAAAAGAGGGGACCCAGGCCTGCCCTCTACTCTGGGTCCCGGTCCAGGGACCCTTTGTTGACAGCCATCCTGCCCTCCTTCTCTCCTCTAGTCCCTTTCACTCTCCCTAGGCCACTTCCCCTGTGGCCCCTCTGCACCGGATCGCCCTTCCCTCAGGGCCAGCAGCCTGACAGGTACCCAGGCTGGAGTTCCCTTCTGCTCCTCTGGGCCTGCGCTGTGCTGTCTTTGGTGCTGCTGCTCCTCTCTCAGGAGCCAGACCTTCCTCCTTGAAGGTCCAGGAGAGACTGACTGCCTGTCTCCAGGGCAGCCTTCTTATAGTGCCTAGCCTATCTCTGATTGGCTGGCTACAAGCTAAGCCCTGACTGGCCTGCAGTAGGCCCTTTTCTCACTGGCTGATAGCCTGTGCAGCCGCTCTGGCCTACTCTTGCCCACTGTGGCATGGGTGTGGGGCAGCCACCCCACTACAAACATAAATCTTGTTTAAAATTAATCACATGATTAAGCGCTTTCCTGAATCAGGACCATGTGACCCTTCTTGTTTATTTTAGGTAAAATTCACCCCTACTCAACCATTTAGAACAAGGCCTTTGCATCACTTAAATCCCACTTAAACCATCAAAATGGGCTTCAGTGGTATCCAGACTTTACGCTGGCTGCACATGGGTGAATTCAACCTCAGACCTTTAGGGTATGTTTACATTGCAATTAAACACCAGCAGCTGATATGTGTCAGACGTCTCAGACTTGCAAGGCTCGGTTATGGGGCTGTTTAATTATGGTGTAGACATTTGGGCTCAGGTCTGGGACTAGACCACAAGTAGAGCCCAGACTACAGCCAAGCCTGAACATCTAGTCTGTAGTTAAACACCCCCATAGCCTGAGTCCCATGAGCTCGATCCAGCTGACATGGGCCAGCCGCAGGTGTTTAACTGCAGTGTAGACATACCCGTGGTCGCTCAGATCAATATTTTCAATTTATGCACATAAAAATGTCAAACTTACATAAAAATGGCCTTTTTAAAAAATGTTAAGCCTCCCAGTTTTCACTGGGAGCTCCAGGTGCTGAATGCCTCTAAAAACCTGGCTACTTTTATCTAAGTGCCTAAATACTGATTTAGTTGTTTGACTTTAGACACCCAAGTTTGAGAAAAAGTGGCCTTTACTCCAGTGAACAGTATCATTTGCTCACTGAATTCTTTCGGGCTGCAGTTCAGCTTAGCACTTAAGGCGTGTGCTTAACTTGACTCATGTGCTTAAGTCTCATTGCCATAAGCACACAGGGACAGTTTTTCAGGAGTATTTAGACACCTAAAGACATAGCTAGAAGTCTAGTGAGATTATCAAAAGCACCAAAACAGGTTAGGCACATAACTCCCATAGGCCTGGGCTACACTGGGTGGGGGGAGGGGATTTTGAACTAAGACACCCAACTTCAGCTACGCTATTCACATAGCTGAAGTCGAAGTATCTTAGTTCTACTTACCTGGCCATCCTCACGGTGGCGAGTTGACCATGGCATCTCCCCTGTCGACTCCGCTTGCTCCTCTTGCAGAGCTGGAGTTCTGGAGTCGATGGGGAGCGCGTTCAGGGATCGATTTATCGTGTCTAGACGAGACATGATAAATCGATCCCTGATACATCACTGATCCAATGGGTACATAAACGAACCCACAGATTTCAGTCTAGCCCATTGTGATTAAATGCTTTGCTGAAAAGAGACAGTTTACTGAATGAAGGCCTCAAGGATTTTGTTTAGAATTTCAGTTGAAATGAGCAAGGGTTTTTTAATTCTGCTAACATAGTAGCAAAGATAGTGAACAAAATCTTGGACTCATAGGAAAAAAATATCTATGGGCTAAAATGAGCCTGCATTAATCACTGCTAATTTACATTATATATAAAGAACGCTTCTAAAAGCAAACAGCTACCTAACAGCATAGGAATGATTAGCAAATGTGCAGCTTCTTGATCAGATAGAGCAGCACAGAGTAAGATCAACAATTAGATATTCGTCGAAATTTCAACAGCATCTATTGTGGCGCAAATAATTTAAAACAGTGATTTAAATTATCTGGAACTAAGCCATTAGTAAGAAGAGATCCAAGATAACTGTTGTTGCACCAGGAATATTCATAGGGCCAGATCCTCAGCTGGGTAGTGGACATAGCTGTACTGTATTCAGCAGAGTTATGCCCACTTACACTGGCTAGGCTCTGTCACTTTGTACTAACTGGTAGTAGTCTGGGACGCTGTGAATATCTCACTGAATGCAAGTGAGTGAATTATGAACAAATGGGGGCAGTTACTTTTCCACTGTCTTGAACCTTATGAAATCATTTACTCCTCTGCAAAATAAGTGCAAAGCAGGTATACAAAACTACCACTTTCAACCCAATTTGTACATTTGCAAACCACCACACAAGGGGCTAATTTAGCTACAACTAATCAGGAAAAAGATCTTGGAGTCATCCTGGATAGTTCTCTGAAGACATCCACACAGTGTGCAGTGGCAGTCAAAAAAGCAAACAGGGTGTTAGGAATCATTAAAAAAGGGATAGAGAATAAGACGGAGACTATTTTATTGCCCTTATATAAATCCACGGTGCACCCACATCTTGAATACTGCGTACAGATGTTGTCTCCTCATCTCAGAAAAGATATACTAGCATTAGAAAAGTTTCAGAGAAGGGCAACTAAAATGATTAGGGTTTTGGAACAGGTCCCATATGAGGAGAGATTAAAGAGGCTAGGACTTTTCAGCTTGGAAAAGAGGAAACTAAGGGGGGATACGATAGAGGTAAATAAAATCATGAGTAGTGTGAAGAAAGTGAATAAGGGAAAGTTATTTACCTGTTCCCATAATATAAAAACTAGAGGCCACCAAATGAAATTAATGGGCAGCATGTTTAAAACAAATAAAAGGTGGCCAACATAAATCAGGAAGATGGGGGATTTATCCAAACCTGAATAAAGTCTGGCTCAGTTTGGAGGTATGAGTGGATATAAGGGCCATATTGGACACTCCAAACAGATTTTCCATTACAATGATTATTCTTGTGCCTTCTTCACAGTCACTGTAGGTCCAAGTCTAATTGCCAGATTTGAGTCAGATGGTGGATTACATCCAACTGTGGCTTTGAGTATGGGGGTGGTGCCAGAGCGGGAGGGAATAGATTTAATAAGCAAGGTTTTGCACATCCAGTGCTGGGAAATTGTTCTCTCGCTCGCATCAATTTGACTGCCATGTGGCTCCATCAGTGTAGGTGGCTGGAGAAGTTGGTCTGGTCTGCTTGAAGTTAAGGTGCAGAATGTCTGTGTTGTGCTTCACTCCTGTCTGTACAAATGAGGTGTGTCAGAGAGGGCTCAGTTGGCATCACAATAAAAGGAAAGCACGGATGCTTCGCTACTCTGATGCTGGGAGCCTTCTGTTAATATTCACAAGTAGCAAAGCCAAGAACTAGCAGATGCTACAATCTGTTAACTCTCAGGATGCTGAAGATGACAAGACCCTGATTCTTCTCTCACCAACACCAGCTTTGTACCAATGGTCTCACTGACTGCAGTGGCATTACCTCTGATTTACACCAGGGGTAGTGGAAAGAAGAATCAGACCCCTAGCATTTCTCCTCCTTGAACAGAAAACTGTGCACAGCCATGTCTATAATAGACTCAGAGCCATTACATGCAAGAATCAAATGAATATGAATGCTGTGAGGACCTGTCTGAGCATGAGGAAGAGACATTTTTCAAATCCTGTGCACAAACAGATGGACTCACCCTTCTTGTTACTGGCTTTTTTAAATTTTGGAGTCTGTTCATCATGATTAGACTGTAGCGATAAAGATTCTTGCTTTCAAAGTTAGCCCAGTGACTGCAGACCCATTAAAATTGACCATATGGAACAATTTCTCCATTTGAAATGGCCAACTCTCTATTCTATCTTGTCCAGCCCCAGTCCAGAAAGCACTGGGTCACACCTCCATTCAACAGAGGATGTTAAACAGCCACAGCTGGCCTGTGTCAGCTGACTTGGGCTCTTGGGGCTTGGGCTACAGGCCTGTTTAATTGTGGTGTAGATGTTTGGGCTCAGGCTGGAGCCTGGGATCCTGCAAGCGGGGAAGGTCCCAGAGCCCGGGCACCGCAATTAAACATGTGGCTGGAGACTTGTGACCCTGAATCAGCTGACATGGGCCAACTATGGGTATCTAATTGTAGCATAGAAATACCCAGAGAGACCCAGCACAGGTGCTGCAGGTTAGGTTTGGGGAGGGTGTGTTAGCAGAGCTCGAGGATAAGGGAAGGTTACCCACTTTGTACCTGATTCTACTGAGGGCCATTAGCCCCTCACTTTTAAGAGCACTTCAAATGTTAAATTCTGCCTCCTAAAGCCAATAGAACTAAGACCTTGTCAAATCAGAGTTGTACCCTGCAAGTGTGGAAGCAGTTACACCAGTCTAAATATGTTTCTACTGGTATCGCTATTCCAGTGAAGGAATGGGAATAAATCACCTGAATACTGGTATAAATACTAGGACTGTCTACTCTTAAAACACTATAGTGGCACAGCTGCAGCTGCACTGCCGTAGTGCTTCAGTGTAGACGCTTACTACAGTGACAGGAGATACTCTCCCATCACCATCCCTAATGAACCTCCGAGAGGCAGTACCTAGGTTGACAGAAGAATTCTCCCATTGACTTAGCAATGTCTATACCAAAAACCTAACAGCTTAAGCAGTAGCTATAACTTGACTCTGTTGCCATGTCATTTGCAATGGCCTCTCAACTATGTACAAATGGGACCTTTTTTGGCCGTAGAAAAGGTAGGATCATTGTCATGGAGTTCCCGGGGCGATGGCCTGGACCAGCTCCTTAAGAAGCCAGTCAGGACTCTGAGGGGAAGCCTCTTCTCCATAAACAAACTGTCTCCAAGGCTAGGAGCTTCACAGCATACAGCTTCCACCTTTCTGGGTCTGACCTCGGAGCATTCAGCACCTTCTGCCCCTCCGTGCGCTTCCCTCAGTGAGCCCAGCCAGGCAGGGTCCTGGGGAAGCCCGTGGGTAAGCACCCCAACTCCACAGTCAGACGTGACTCTCAGCCAGCCAGTAAAACAGAGGTTTATTAGATGACAGGTACATGGTCTAACACAGACCATGCAGCGAATGCGACCCCTCAGCTGGATCCATTCTGGGTCCAGGGAACCAGGCCAGCCTGCCTGTAGCTCTCTGCCTCTTCCCAGCCAGACCCAGACTGAAACTCACTCCCCCAGCTCCTCTCCTGCTTCCTTTGTCTCCTTCCCAGGCAGGAGGTCAGGTGACCTCTTCCCCCCACCTGGAGTCAAGTTACAGCTTCAGGCATGGATCCCTTCACACAATAGTCAGAGGAGCCATTGAGAGCATTTCTATTCCCTCACAATCATAAGTCTCCTACTTCTAGTTACATGAAAGAGCAAACAGAAAAATGAGACCACCTGCCTTCTCTTGAAAATTGAGGAACTCTCTAGCAAAGGCATAAGGACTTACTTATGCATCATCATAGTATTGGAGCACCTCCCAGGCTCCCTGTGAAATTGGGTGGGGGACTGATGAGGGAACTGAAGCACAGAGAGGCTAAGGGTACATCTACACTGCATTGTAAGCCCAGGTCTCTGCAGGCTTGGAAATGTTCACACTGCATTGTAACCTGGGTTTACGATTGCTGGACCTGGGGTTGGGGAGGTCTTGGCTGTGCTAATGCATCCTTACTGCACTACACAGACCTTCTGACACAGGCCTGCATCTTGACCTGCGCCCGCTCTGCAAAATGAGCAGACTTGGACCAGAATCTCAGCAGGACACAGGCTCTGACCCACCCCCAGTGATGTCCTAGGACCTATGTCCTGAGTGCTTGCTGGCCTGAGTCAGACTGGTGTGTGTGTGTGTGCGTGCGTGCGTGTGTGTGTACAGAACTGGGGCTTGGGCTCAAACATGAGTCAGAGTCCCAGTTTAGTGTGCAGTGTAGACCTACTCTAAGGCCCAGATCCTCAGGGATCCTCAGGTGCCTAAATACCTTTGAGGATCTGGGCCTAAGTGACTTGCCCTATGTCTCTCAGGGAGTTTAGGGTAGGGCAGTGAAATGAGTCTGGATTTCCAGTTCCAAAGCTAGTGCCCAAACCATTGGACCATCCTTCCTCTCTATGTGGGAGGGAGCTATACCATTGTGGTATATGTCACTAAGTAGTTGTCTGTTGCCATTTTGTTTCTACGTACTGCACCTTTATACTTTTAGGAGTCTGCTCTCTGAAGCAGTTGGTGTTTTGTGAGGCATAGAGATGCAGCATGTTACAGTGACACATTATGTTCTTGCTTAGAGACTTTGCTTTTGTTTGTTCTTATTGTGTTTTTCCTCAATCTGGAAGTAAATAGGGGTGTATCTGTGTCTGCGTCCTTTTTAAATGCAAGTGAGTGGTTTGATGAAGAAGGATAGGGAATGGATGAGACAAGGTTCCATCCCATCCCCAAATACATGCTAGCCAGTGGAAATGACATGTTATAAGGGAGGGATGTAAGTTGTAAAGGTCTGTAGCAGATTATTTACCTCATAGATGCGCTTCCTTTGTGGGACAGTGCAACTACGTGCCACATCCAACACAGGGCTTAACCTAAAGGATAAGTCCAGCCCTTCTATAAACATCCATTTTTCATGATTTGCTTTGCAGAAATGGACTCTGACATTGCTGGCTTTGTGTGTGTGTGTGTGTGTGTGTGTGTGTGTGTGCACGATTGAATCATTAAAAGGTTTCGATAGCAAATATATTTGAAACAAACACGGACAGCGTAGCCATAAATAGAAACATGCCGCATTTTAAATAAATCAGTGGAAAATGGGTTTTGACGTGAGACACTTGGGTCACAGTCGTTCTGAAAATTGGAAGTTGAAGATAAACTATTGCAACAAGGAATTGTCTTTCAGAAGAGTTAGTTGATGATGAAAAATTTTATATGAACTGATTATTTCAAAATGCAAAATCTGCCCCTGTCTGGCAGTGCTCTGCATTCCTCCTCAAAGAGCTTCGAGGTTGGTTTTTGTCAGATAAAATTATTCCAGCACAGAAGGTCAATACAGACAAGCTTATGCAGTTTCTTCACATGAGATGTCATAGGAGGTTGCAATATTTTCCTCTCTGTAGCTAGGAAGACAACTAACAGCCTGATTCTTTTGAGGTGTTCCACACTCCTTGCAAGACGTACTGCAAAATACCCTCAACTCCTACTGAAGGCAATGGGAGCTGTGAGCATTTTGCACCCTGATGACATGCTCAGTACTTTGCAGGATCAGGCCCAAGTTTTTACCAAGAAAGGTGATACAGATACAGGGTGAGCCATGGTCATTGAGTCAACAAGAGTCTTTTTATTGACAGCAGTTGGTAGTGGATTGGGTCCCTACTTCCTAATGCATGCAATGAGTAAAGATAAAAACCATTTTAGGAAACGCCATTACTGTACGTATCTCTCAGAGCACTGACCTGCTATCGTGATTAGCACTCATTAATACCCAAGAGATTAAAGCCCTGTGGCCTGAAGCCTTAGCGCGTAGGAACTCTCTGACCACATCTCTGGTGAGCAAGGGGAACTGGCTGAATGGTCCAGGTCTCATCTGTATTTCAGTTGTGACAGTTTGGGGCATATGGGCTCAATTTTGAACTTAAAATGCTATTGATCCTGATAGGAAATAATGGAACAAGAGAGAGAGAGAGAGAGACACTAAATATGGCTTGGGTCACTCTGACTGAGACCACAGTCAGGCACACAGTGGGGTCAGAGCCTGGACGTGGCTGAAATGGGGGAAGGGGAAGGGAGAGGCTCCTACCTTCACTGGGAGCACTGCTCTGGTGGGAAGTCCGACGTGAAGAGTCCTATAGGCCACTTGTCCTCTCAAGAGATGAGCTGAGACCGTGGCGGGTGCAGCGTTGAGGCAGCAGACAGACAACATGGAGCTGAGGCGACTTTGGGGCAAGATTCTGAGGCAGACTGGGCGGAATCTTACCAGAGGCCCTCCAGGCCAGGCCTCCCTGCCCAGCAATTAAAACTGAAATCACCTCAGCTGTGGCAGGTGGCAGAGCCCCCGGAGCAGCCCAGACAGCACTGACTTTCCAGACACTCTCTGGACTCCTCTGACCCAGGGCAACAAACTGTGAGTGGGGAGCCCAGAAGTGACTAGAACCCCTCAGCAAAGCACAATGGCCAGAGGCAGATTGATGGGGGCGGGAGGGGACTCTTACCTAATATTGTTAATTTATAAAATGCTGGTTTTCCCAAGTTTATTTTGTTGTTTTCCTCACCTCCCCCTGCAAAACATGAAGCCTGGACTTGGTGTTTCCCAGCGAGGAAGTATTGCCATCAACGATTTGAGATGTATCGTTTCCCAGCTTTCCGGGTTGGGGCATGTTTCGAAAGAATGCTTAACTTTTTGAAGCTGGCCCTTTTCGCTGCCAGGAACACCTGACAGAAGGGTTTCTGGGAGGTACTATGACCGTGGCTATTGTTTATACGTCTCTGCATGCACTTCGCAATTGAAAAACAGGTCCTTGTTTCTAACAAAAAAGTCCCTGCCTTTCCCTGGCATCTCACAAAATAATATGTAGTATATAATAGTATAAGTTACCTGAAGTAACTTTGCTATGGGGCAAGAGGGGTAGTTGTTCCTGACCTTGATTTACCCCCTCACCCCAGACATTTAATAGGTTTCTATGTTTCACTATGTGTTCCGCTCCCCCTAGCTTTGCAGGATATAAAATAATCATAGATAATATTTTATATTTTGACAAAACTTTGCCCCAGCCCACTGAGATTTTTTTCTGAAATGATACTAATGCTCGAAGGCCTGTGTTGCCAATGGGGTAGATTATTACAGCCTTGACTCTGGTACATAGAGGAGCAAGGGGGAGAAATGGGCTCCCTGCTCAGCCCAGCTCTGACCGTGACTCCCTTTGTGGTGGAGAGAGGGAGGTTATTGGCTATGCTGTGAGGTAGTGGGCAGGCAGGGAATAGAGTGAGGAGGACAGTGGGAAGAACGCTTCTAGGTGGGCAAATGGGAGGAGTCCACTGCTCCACAGAAAGAGGTGAGGCAATTTACTGTCTCTCCAGAGTAAAGGAAAGGGAATATCAACAATCTGGTGTGTTTCTGGCATAGTTCAGCTATGCCTTCTCCCTCTCCTGTCCCCTTACCCAGGACATGTTGTAAACTAGCCCCAAAGAATGGTTATTTAACATGTGACCATATTTTAATTAGATATGGCGTCTTGTATGCTAGTAACAATGTATTTGTACAGCTCACATGCCTCCTGCTTTACAAGTATCATATAGCAATGTCCAGGTTCTGAATCGACAGATATTTTGGGTCACAGATGCTTGAAATGAGGCATTGTCCTTTCCAGGATTTTTAAAGTGCACGTTGCAGTTTAACAGTGGATGACTCTAAATATGGATGAGTTCCAGAATTTTGAAGCTCACAATAATAACATGACAAAAACTTTTACAATAATCCTATGAATGTGAAATCTCCCCATCAGATCTGCTTAAGATTTCTCCAATAGTTCTTTTTAGTATTTGAACATACCTTAATTTCTATTGTACATAACTGATCCAAGACTTTGTTCAGTGATGTGAATAAGGTTGGCCATTGTATATCAAATATAATTGTATCATGGATTTGCCACAAGGATCTCATCTTAGTTCCTATGTGTATATACATCCAGATCTCATCTTAGTTCCTATGTGTATATACATAATTGTTTGGATTAAATATGAACTAGGATAAGTCTCAGCAGTGCATTTACTCATGCTTGTTGAGGCCTTTCATAGAATAATCCACCTGGATTTATCAGTGCTAAATCTGCCCCCAGCTGACATTTTGTTTTTTTCTTACATAACGGCTTCATATCAACTCTAACTGTGATACTTTCCCAGGAAAAATAAGATGCATTTATATAGGCTATCACTGCCTGAAGCTCACAAAACAAACCAGCCCTGTATAGCTGGAGAGTATAGACCTAATTCCAGAAGACTTAACTAGCAAATCTTGGGCTTGCAATGCCTGTCACAAGGAGAGAGAGACAAGACATGCAAAAAGTTTAGTTTATTGCAGCCATTGATTTGTTTCCATGAGAAAGGAGTGCGGGCTGGCAGCTCGTGTTTTTGTTCAGCCTTTTTAAGATTGACAGTGTTAAGTCACAGTGGTTGAAAGGCTTTTGTTGTGATTGTTCATATGGAAGCAAAGCACAAAAATTGGGACTGAAAACATCCACTTTTGTACTAAATATTGGTTTTGTTCCCAACCTTCTCTTCCATTCTCTCCCTTCTCCCCTCCCCAACATACCCATTTTCTTAGATTATTTAGACTTATAAAAATGCTTCTTAAAAAAGAGATGTTTAGCCATATTCTCCAGGCACTCTTAACATTACTTAGAAATGCGTCACAGTTAATACTTTAAGTGCAGCAGTACTTGGCGCTGGGTTCTAGTAATGACTCAAACCTCCTTCTGATTCTGACAATCCCCCACACCCCTTTTTTTTCAAAGTAAGCTTTGCACTGTGCTTGAACGTCATCAGCCTATTTCAGAGGAAGGAGGAGAGCAAATCCCATAGCCACGAGGCACTCAGAGAACACCTGGCTAGCAGCCTGAAGGTAGGGGCACAATTCTGCTCTCTGTTACATCCTGTGCAAACCTAGTGGGCTAGATCATTAGCTGCCACTCTGTGTGGCACAACATTGTCAGAGCTGTGTAACTGGATAGCTGAGGATTTTCCTAGTGTAAAAGGAATCCCTAGGTGGCACTGAGCCATCTTAAGAGTTCTATGCAATCCCCAGCCACAATGCCCCCAGCCACCTGCGTGGGGATAAGGCGAGGTCACGCTGGAGCACTGCTGCCCTCTAGCAATCTCCAGCTGCTATTAGACCATCACTAAATAGGCCTTTGCAGCACTACCTGACTTAGAGCAGCAGTTTTAGCTCCTGGTTTCACTGGGCCCAGTCCAAGCCCAGCTGTGGATCTCACCCGTTGGGTCCAATACTCCACTCTCACTGACGTTACCTAGACATTTCTGCATGGACTTCAGTGGCATCACTCACGACTTGTACCAGGTAACTGAGAGGAGAAGTAGGCCCTACGTCATTAAAACAATAATCAGGTCTCTTTCAAAGTCATAGCAAGTTAACACCCTTCTAGGGGTTTCCATGGGCTACAACTCACGCACTGTCTGAAGCCTAACCATCCATGTGCTACATATACCTTTAAAATTAAGGATGCCTTTAAATACAGGGTTGTTGTTTTTTGTTTGATTATGCTGTCCCATTTCTGAATATATCCAACCAGAAAGTTTTGCTTCCAATACCCTATTTTCTAGGCTGTTCAGCTAAACTTTAGCTGGGCCTCTAGTTAGGTCATTTAGACTTTTGCCAAGACAGTTACAATATGGTGAAAAAAGTGTCTCGCATTCCCTTCTAGAGCCTAGTGTACTGGAGGATAACAGCCTACTACTGCTACTAGTTAATGAAGTTACTCTTTTAGTCCAAGTGGTAGAGCTCTGTGTGTAATACTGACCTAGGCTTCAGACCTTGGTGATAACCTATTCCTGGGTATGGTTACCCATGGAATTCAGACAAACAACCTCACTAATTTTAAAATGGAGCTTGATAAATTTATTAACAAGATTATAAGGCAGGGTTGCCTGTGATAGCAGAGGACTGTAGGCAATGTCATTTCCAGTCTGACGTTCCTAAGTGGCCTAAATTGTGTCCTGTAACAACTGTGGAAACAAAATTGCTTCCACAAAGTATTGGTGTAAACCAATAGCCAATGTTTCGAAAGCTGGCCTAATCCCTGTATTGTATAATTGTATTTTACTGCGATTCAGGGTTAACATATAAAATACCTTGATATTTGAAGGTGTCTTATAAATCAGTAAATAACATAAAACTGGGATACTAGAATGAGTTTTCACTATTAATAGACAGCCTGCCCATTCTTTTATTTGTAATAATAACAGTATAATTGTTTATAAGCCATACAGAGTAGAAAAACCTTAAAACAATTGCAGCTGTGGGTTCTTTACCTAATACCTATGCCTTCATACTGTGTTATTCAATCTTTTTACCTTAATGACTTCCTATTAACAGCATTTTGGAAATAATTCCAAGCTGTAATACTAACGCAAAACAGATGTAAGGTTCCTGATACAATGTATGTACTCAGGTAAGCACTGCATTCCTTTAATTGTAAATAAGTACCCTTTCAGTTTCTTTTGTGCTTTCTGTAAATACATGAAAGGAGACTTCACTGGTAAGGGGTCTATAAGCAGAAGAATCCCCCATTTATTGACCTGAGTAAATAAAGAGTAATCTGTATCTTAATGTTCCCCTGAGCAACATAAGTTATACTGACCTAAACACCTAAATGCAGACAGCTTCAGCCACCAACATAGCTATCACCTCTCATGGGAGGTGGAGCATGTAAACTGACAGGAGAGCTCTCTCTCATCGATTTAGAGCATCTTCACCAAAAGTGCTATGGAGCACAGCTGCACTGGTGTAGATGTAGCCCTAGTTTAGATGTAGCCCTAACTACTGCCTCTTGGGGAGCAGTTATTAAAGTTGGGCTATCCTGATTCTTCCTTTATATCTTGCCTATTTAGAATGTAATCTCTTTGGAGCAGGGATAGGAGTCTTATTCTGTGTTTGTAGCAAAATGAGATCCCAATTTCGTCTAGGAATTCAAGGTGCTACAATATAAATAAATGATGACGTTTGAGAATCCAAGGCAATTCTTCCTAGCTGAGCAGCAGTTAGGAAAAAAGTATCTTTCAAGTTCAATGGATTTAAAAAAATCTTTCTTCGGGGGAAAGTATGAGACAGATTAAAGCTGTCAGCCCCAATGTGGGAATAAAAAAAGAAAAAGAAACCCAACATGTCCACTGGGTGATTTGATTAGAGAGAAGAGCTCAATGAAATGTCAGACTAATTTTGCTCCCTGATTAAAATCCTGAAGTATAGAATATTCTTGAGAAGTACATTTAGAATCTCATCACTTTAAGTCAAACTCTTTTACCCCTTTCATATTTCCCTGACATGAGAGTGTCACTCATTGAGATGATGGCAGCGTATGATCATCCAAAGGTAGATTTTAGAATAGGAAGAATTATCAATGCTGTACTTTATCCCTTCTGACTGATGGAGTGGAGGATGTAAGTTTATATGGCTTTGAAAGCATGCCTCATCTGTATGTGGGGAGTGGGTTTTGATGTTCTCACTGCTAAAAGGCAGAGAATCCTGCCTTTAGGAAAAAATGAGCATGTATTCAACATTAGCTGCCATTGCATGAATGGCAATTATCAAACTGATAATCCAAAAAACACTCATATGGAATTTGGGCAACAATCTATCTAGGTCATGCAAGATTTTAAGGAAACATAGGCCCATAAATTTCAGCAACACAATGCCAGCACCACCAGATTATGTTTAAATATTACAAAGACTGTCCCCCCATTCCTTGTACCATCTTGACATTTATCCTCCCCAGCTCCTTGGGCTATTGAGAGAAGGTCCTGGGATGGTCTCCTATAGAAATGAATATTTCTTCAAGATAGAAGTCACTAAATGAGGTTTGTGTGAGGTGGATCAAAAATATAGCATCATTCTTGTTTCTGCAGAGCAATAGAATGATCATTCTGACACATGAATGACTCCTTTATCTGTGAAATGTGCATTTTCTGGGTTGTTAGCATCAGACCTAGTTTTGCTTCGGGACTCAGTTGTCATTGGAACCGGCTGCTCAACTCTTACATACAATCAGGCATCTGTATACCTCCTTACTGGTTCTCAGGTTGGCACCAATTAATTCCAGCTGTCCTCCTGGGGAAGATGTTCTGTCCTGTAGGGTGAGTTCCACTTACTAACATTGGATTCCTGTAACAAAGACACTCCCTATCTTCAGGTAGGGAAGAATTTTTAGGTTTCAAGAGTGCACATGTGCTTAATCCAAAGCACAATGAAATCTAGTGGGTGCCTTTTCTTACATCAGTCTTGGATGTCTTTGGATCAGGTTTCATATGTCTAGGACATATAGTGTAAACCATGTTGGATTAATCCATTTTGCATGGAATAAATGTACCACACTGTTTTTCTGTTACAATCATATTACATGGACAGAACCTGTAATATTTCATCAGCATATGGATATAATGGACTGGCCTTCTGGTGCTCACAGAAACATTTTATTAAAATTTGGCCAGCAGCTGAAGGAAGAATTGGGATGATTCCCTACTTCTGATAGAACCCTTAATCATCTCTAAATACTGCTTAAATAAACCCAGACGGTCATGACTGACTCCTGGGGCACATAAAAATAGTTCTGAAGAGTATATGCATTGCCCTAACATGCCGGCTCACTCCCTTCATATTACACAAGCTGAGCACTCTAGTGCTAAATCAATGTACTCTCCATGCTTTTCAGTAGCAAAATATACGCTTGTGTCCTTGGCAGGTATATATTGGCTTAGCTCTGCTGAAAGTGATAGAACTACATAGATTTACACCAGCTGAGAATCTAGCTCATAAACATGTTACAGTAAGTGCCTTTCAGTTAAATTTGCTTGCTGGGTAGTGTTGACTTAGTCCATGGTTAGGTTTATGAGAAAGCATTTTCTCTTTAAATGGGAATTCAGGTTTCTCCAGGCCCCTGTTCCCCAGAACTCTCCACTTTCCCCAATATTAGGGTTTAGAATAGGCAAAAAGGAAACATCTTTCTGACCGCCCTTTTTTGAGTAGGTAGGAAGGATGGCCTAGCAGATGGGACATTGGATGGGGAGTCAAAAAAAATTCAATTTCTATCTCAGCCAGAAATTTCCTGTGAGACCTCAAGGAAGTCACCTAATTTACTCCCTGCCTGAGTTTCCCATCTGTAACTGGAGTTGTGAAGATAAAGGCTATTAATGATTGTAAAACACTCAAGTGCCACAGCAATAGGATCCTTATGAGAAAATTATATTTTAGCTTGCTAGAACTAGTGGCAGCATGTTGAAGCATGATAAAGTTCCTATTGACGTAAGGCTAGCTTGATTGCACCTTATGAAAACACAGGCTTGTGAACTGAAGTCCAGGATGTCTTGTTCATCGGTCTAAACCTGACCATAGGCTTAGATTGATTACATAAGCTCTGTAATAACTAAGCTGGGAATCCAATAAAGCCCCTTTCTTAATTATGTGCAAAGGAAGAAACAATACTATAAATACTTGTTATGGGAGAGACTTTGAAAGAAAAATTATCTTACATTTGTATGCAGTTGCTAATTAAATATATTTGTGATAAATAATGCATTGTTACATTAGCACTCAGATTTCTAATGCTTTTTTCCTCTTATTGCCCTCTAGCCATGGTTCTTTCATCTCTGAATTAGTATGATTGGTTTCATCAAGAGGGGAAAAAAAGGGCAAAGAATGACACACCTCAATGTAAAGGGATTTTTCCAACTAAACAGTGCATATGATTTCTTAAAAGCTTAAGGATATGGGAGGTGATGATAATCAAAGCTAACTAGCTAGTTAGATACCACCCATATTTAGAATAAATGATATTAATGAGCTTCATACTGCAATATGTCTGCAAAATTAACAAACACCCTGATGCTGCAGACAGATGGACCAGCATGGAGCCCCACTGAGCTAATTTTGGGATTGTCTACACTGGTAATTTACAGCGCTGCAATTTTCTTGCTCACAGGTGTAAAAAACACCCACTGAGTGCAACAAGTTTCAACGCTGTAAAGCACCAGTGAGGACAGTGAACCAGCGTTAACCCTAACCTATGCCCCTTGTGAAGGTGGATTTTTTTAAATCGTGGGGAGAGCTCTCTCCCAGCACTCTGCCACAACTACACAAGCCACATTAAAGCATTAAAGAGTGGTCTTTTTCTGAGCACGTCAATGAGACTGAGTCTCAGGGCTAGATTTTTTTGCCTTCGATTCCCTCCGTGTGGACTACCTGGACATTGGGTGCCTGCTTCTCCCGTCAAAAGTAAGTTTGGGAGAGGGCAGTTGGCAGAGCCTTAAAGCCACACCCCAATGGGTTGGGCATTGCAGCTGAGCTAGCATGGAGAGTTTTGCAATGCTGCTAGTAAAGGCCAACAGCAACTTACTGACCCCAGAACAAGGGACAGGGGAGCAAGGATGGAATGGTGCCTTTCTTTCCTGCTGCTCCTGAGGCAGTGCATATATATGCTGTCCCACACACCGGGCTCACCACAACTCTGGGAGATGGTGGTTAAAATTATGTACTGCCCTATCTTCAATGAGCTTCCACATGGGTGCAGAGGACAGCTCTAGTGGGTCCAATTACAGGATTTGAGCCAAAATAGGTCTCATCTTTCATTATTAGACTAGGACGGTGATGCCAGCTTGATAAAATGCTCCAGTCTCCAGATATGTCGTCATCCAGTGCCACCCTCCATTCTTTTAATGCTTAAACTTAATCTGTAGCATTGTCACGGTTGGGCAAAAAGTCACAACAGAATTCATTGCAATTCAATGTGAAGACTACGTCTCACAAGGAGAGATTGCATTTGAAATATATCTGTGATTGGTAATATTTAAGTGCGCTGCCTCCAGCTTTTTTTCTCTTCCAGGGTGATAGTAATTGAAAGATGGATTCATGCAATTTTGACATTTATAATTCAGCCGCGGAAAGGTCAACTTCCTTTTGGAATCTTATTTAAACTGGTAGAAGAATGGTGTAGAAATGTCACATCGTCTTGCTGATATTGTCACAAAAATCTTTGATTAATAATAGTTTCAATTGGCAATGTAGAATTATGTAAATAAAAAGCCCTAAACACAGTCATAACCCCATGAAGGGCCTGATACAAAGCGCAATGAGATCAATGGCAAGACTCTCATTTATTTCAACAGGCTTTTGATCAGGTCCTAACTGATATGCTCAAAGACAGACAAATCTGTAATATTACTCTGAAATATCCTGTTCTAGTCATGACAGCTCTGAAAGGCCCTTCCTGAATAGTGGGGTTTAGCAGAGGAAGAAAAAGGAAACGTCTTCCTTACAGCCCATTGTTTTAGAATAGGCGCAAAGGTGATCTAGTAGCTAGAGCACTGGACAGAGCCTTTGGAGACCTGGGTACAAGTTGCAACTCAGCCACAGATTTCCCATCTGATCTTGGCAATTCACTTAGTCTATCCTGTGCCTCCATTTGCCCACCTGTAAAATGGGGCTAGTGGTACCCTAATAAACAAGGGGTGTTGCGAGGATAAAATCCATTAATGGATGTTATAGCATTGGGTGTATCTCACTATATCAACTCCCTGCCACTCCAGGGGCCTTGAGCATTAGTGCTCCTAGGCTCCACATGTAACAAACCTTAGCTCGGCTCCTGAGGGCTGTAATATTGTGGTATAATTCTGGCTGTTGGAATTGGGGGTGGCAGGTAGTTGGTGTTTAGTGGCCTGTGATTTACAGAAGGTCAGACTACAGAATCTAGTGGCACCTGCTGGCAGTCAGTTCTGTCTGTAAGTACATTACATATGCCAGCTAGCTAGAACTTTTGGCAGTATGTTCCTGCTCACCACGCAATCTGATGTAAGATTGGCTTGGTTAGGCCCTGTGACAACACAGTCTTGTGCACTGGGATCTGCAACTCCTGTTCAGATGAATGCAACTGACTGTGTGTTTCTATTGATTGCACAGGCTCTGCAATGACTAAGCAGGGAATCCAATAAAACTCTTTAATTATGGGCAAGGAAGAAACAACACTATAAACATGTCTGTAATTGTACTCTGAAATATTTCACTCTAGCTTTGAAAACCCCAGTTTGAAAACAACTTTTTTCGCCTCCAGCTTTCTGCTCAGGAGTGTAAAGAGAATTTAATTTAAAGTGTGCATAGAAATCTCCAAGAAAATTTAACACTTAGCCTCCCCACTCCAAATGACACTCAAGCTATAATTTTCTCCTGCCCCAGATAGTCTTGTGCTCAATCTGAAAACTCCCACTACTTTAAATTATTCTAGGCTTTTGACTTATGTTCACTGGGCAAACTACAGGACATCTCCAGATGCTAGGTCAATGAAATAATTCAGGCTTTTTTAGGTCAACTTAACTACGTCACTCATAAGCATGACTTTTTTTTGCACTCCTAAGGGACACAGCTAGGTTGACTTATGTTTAAGGTGTAGACCAGGCTGCAGTTAACTGAAGGTTTAAAGAAAAAAAAAAGCTAGCCGGAATGTCTACACTGGACTGTTAATGTCAGAGCATGAGTTCTGCAAGCCTGAGCAGCTGACCTAGGCTCTGGGACTTGCTGTGACTAGATGGGTGTTGGGGAGAGGGTTGTTTGCTGTTTTTTGTTTATCAGTGTAAATATACTCATTGTTTCCTTATCCGTCTATATCCCCTTGTATCGTGTCTTATACTTAGGGTATGTCTACACTACACTATCCAGATCGTCGGGCAGTGATCAATCTATCGGGGATTGATTTATCGCGTCTAGTGTAGACGCGATAAATCAATCCCCGAGCACTCTCTCCTCAACTCGGGAACTCCACCTCAGTGAGAGGCAGAAGTGGAGTCAACAGGGGAGCAGCAGTGGTCGACTCGCCACCGTGTGGATTGCTAGGTAAGTTGGCCTAAGATACGCCAATTTCAGCTATGCTTTTCGCATAGCTGAAGTTGCATATCTTAAGGTCGACCCTCTCCCTGCAGTGTGGACCAGGCCTTAGACTGTTTTGGAGAAGAGACTCTTTTTGTTCTGTGTTTGTCCAGAGTATAGCACAAGGGGGTCCTGGTCCACAAGAGGTTTCTAAGCACTACCACAATACGAATAAATAATAGTATTGTGCATAAGGGACATAAAGGCAGGGATGCCTTTAGAGCATCCTTACTTATGATGTGCTTCTTGGTGTGGTGGTGGGCAGTAATATAAAACAGAGAGATGATTGTACGTTAATTTTTATCTGTCAAGAAATCCTTGGCAATGTCTATCATATAATTAAATTATTTTTATAAATTATTAGTATTATTTCTTGGATTGATCTAGAATTTTATGGAGACTCTGAAGGTGATTTTTATAAATCACCAGGAAGGTAAGAAAATCATTTCTTCTCTCTCTTCTCATTTTGGCCTCTCCCTTCTGTTTCTTTTCCTTTCCTTCTGTGGTAGCAATGCTGAATACTAATGAGGCCTATTCAACTAAATGTGCTCAGTCATTTCCATGCTAATTAATTCAGGTTCCAATACTCAGAATTTGCAAAGGTTAGATATATCCTCCATAATCTTGGCAATTTTAGCCCAAATCTTCTTCCATTGCATAGAGGATATTTCCACTCCTGCCCACATCTGTTTAAAGTATCCATGCAGGGATTATTTTAATTAAAGTGCCAGGTACAAAAATAACCCATTGCCCATGCATGGTGTACAGATAGGATTCTAATCCAATGTATGAAGCTTTCAAGCCAATAGAACAATTAATTTAAAAATGTATTTCAGTTGAGATGAAAAATTGGTAAGGATATTTAAATCTCCAGGTTGAATAAACCACAGAAGACAATCAACATGCATTTTCTTCTTATTCTTTTTCATTTATTAAACATCAAAGTGGAGCAATTACTCCTTCAGTGAGATTAATCAGAGCTTTTCCTACCTGTGCATGTGCAATTCTAGAATTAGTTTTCTGAATATGTCTGTATAAAGACTTAGGAAGTTTTGTTAGAAAACAGTGTTCTACTCTTAATTGTTTTCATTCAAATACTTCCCATGTCACAAAGTCACCCACAGAAGAATGTATCACTACCGTAAAGCATTGCTACAAACTAGAGATTCTATCCTGCTTCTATTGAAGTGAATGGGAGAAGAATCAGGCCCTAGAGTTTGGGTAGGGGTGGGAGGAGCGTATATTCTTTATGGTTACACAGTATGATATACATTGCACTTAGCATAACTCCAAAGTAGCATAATGTTAACATAGGAATTAGGGCTTTATCTGAACACCTAGTGTCCCACTTATTATGTATAGTTGTATTGTGTTCTAAATCTGGCGTTTACATTTTATCAAGGGACTAAATATATGGTAGGAAAATAGTTAATCAGCCGCTGTGTTCCACACCAGAGGTGCCACCCTGAATGATTGCAAAGTGATTTCTGTAAACTCAAAAATAATTGTTACATTTTAAAATACCCTACATAATTTAACACTAATAAAGGGAAATACTTTTTTGTTATACAACTAGTTGGAGGAACTCATTGCCTCAAGACACTACTGAGTCCAAGAACCCATCAAGATTAAGTTGTTGGTTTTTTTAAAGGATATTTTATATAAGACCATCAAGAGTTATATCAGTAAATGTTAACAATAATCAAGAGTTTTGGAAAAATTGTAAATCCTCCACATCGAGGGCATAAACCAATCTCAACCAATACAGGTTAGGAAGAACTTCACCTATGGCAAATTATTCCATAACTGCACTCTAAAGCATTTCTTGTCCCTTCCTCTGTTGCATCTGGTATCAACAATTGTTGGAGATGGGATTCCAGACTAGATGGACCTTGGATCTGATCCAGTTTGGCAGTTGCTATGCATCTACTCTGAAATCCTTTTTCCTTTGAGGGGGAAAGGGCTACATTTACTATACTAAAAATGATAGAAAGGAAAAGATGATAACATCTTATTAGAGAGCTGTCCCATCCTTCTACCTGCTTCCATTAAATCCTCAGTTACAATATGTCAAGGTCCCCATGCATCTTTCATGTTGTTTGTGCCCTACCAAATACAGTGCAGTACTCACCACGCTCACTGCAAGAGTTAATTGACTTTACCAGCACCCAAACTTTTTTATCTTTCTGGTTTATTGCCTTAATCCTGCATATTTCTCCTTCAGAGAAGAGTTACAAAAAAATTATTCTAGGAATGAAAAAATATGCCTTACAGTGAGAGATTTAGGGTGCTCAATATGTTTCACTCATCAAACAGAAGAGCAAGAGATGAGTTGATTATAATATACGAGTTCCTTTCTGGGAAAAAAATACCAGCTTCTCAAGGGCTATTTAACCTCCCAGAGACCAGCATAACAAGAACCCATGGCTGGGCATTAAATCCAGACAAATTCCAATTAGAAATAAGGCACACACCTTTAACAGTGAGAGGGAGTAACCACTAGAACAAATTACCAAGGGAAGAGATGGGGAATCCATCTCTTAAAGTCTTCAGACCAAGACTGGATGCCTTTCTGGAAAATATGCTGTAGTACAGTGGTTCTCAAACTCTGGGTTGCGAACCCGTTTTAATGGGGTCACCAGGGCCAGCGTTAGATGTGCTGGGAGCTGGGGCTGAAGTCCAAGCCCCGCTGCCCAGGGCTGAAGTCAAAAGCCGAGGACTTCAGCCCCAGATGGCAGGGCTCAGTTTCAGCTTTCTGCCCTGAGCCCCAGGAAGTCTAACACTGGCCCTGCTGAAGTCTGAGCCTTGCTTTGTGGGGCTGAAGCCCAAGCAATATGTCTTTGCAGGGTCCCCTGTAGCATGGGGCTCCGGCAATTGCCTTGCTTGCCACCCCCTAACTCCAGCCCTGCACTGGGATCATGTACTAATTTTTGTTGTCAGAATGGGATTGTGGTGCAATGAAGTTTGCAAATGGCTGCTTTTAGTCAAACACAGCTATTAGGGTTCAGTACCGGAGAAACTGGATGAAACTCAGTGGTCTGTATGCTGTCCAGGAGGTCAGATGAGATGATCTCTTCTGGCCTTAGAATTGATGAATTATCACTAAACACCCCATCTACAGTTGCCAAATGCTACCTGAAGTACGTTACCTATTCTACTTGATTACAAAATAGGTACATTTTATATTTTCATTGTGACTCATATCCAATTATCTCAGTATAGTGGGCCCAGATTAGAACGACTTATCTGAATCTGTTTATCCTGTCCCAGAAGCTCCCAACCCTTAACTTTGGAAGTCAGGATTAACAGAGAGCTGGACCTAAACCTGTTCCAAGTTTTGGATTTGGTTTTGCAAAACCAGATTTTAACTAATGAGAATTTATAAATCCAAACCCACTTGTGGGTTTACCCATCTCTAGAGACAGACCCAAATTAGATCACTATCTACGTCCTCCTGAACTTCAGGGTTTCAATAAACTGGAACCCAATTGTAACCCACCCATAGTTTTGATTTTGAAAAACCAAACCCAAATGAATGATGCAAAACCACTGTAGATTTTCCTTCTTTTTTAATAGGATGGATTATTTCTTTTAACTTCACCAATGTCTACTAAAGGTTATCCCAAGCATGTAATGCACAATTTGTGATTTCATACCAAGTGATCGTCCATCAAGTAGGTTTGCAACAGATGTTAGAATAAAAAATGTTAAGAACCTATTCATTTTAGGATAGTAATGAAGCTGCCGTCTGGTGCAAGTTAACTAAAGACATCAATCACTGAGAGCCAACTAACCTTTCTGTGTCTATTGCCTCTGATAAGAGACATTGTTGAGCTGTCACATCACCTAGTTCAGCAGTACAACAGGTTCAAAGAAAGAAAATGTTTCTGCAAACAACTGTAACATCTCTCCGATAAAATGCTGCCCATCAATTTTGAAGAGGGGGAAAAAATGTTGCTGATAGTTGTTGACACCTGGTCTGAACTAGAGTTTGGATGATTTTATTTTTTTACTCACTTTCTCTCCTTCCACCCACATTTTCAATTAATTACAAGTAAACTGTATAATTGATCAGCTTTCAAAATAGGTCAGTCCACGGTGGGAAGGAAAATGCCAAGGCTTTTTAACTCCACCAGCTGTCTCAAATTAGCTTGCACATTTTTTCAGGAAACGAAAGTGGCTTGGAAACAGAAAGATTTGTGTTTACACTTCTCAGGGGGGAAAAAAAAGCTTACATTTCAAAATCCAAGGGCCTGCCTTTATTGCGATGATCTTGAAGCTGAGGCTTGGTGTCAATAATATGAAAGTCGTCATGAGAGCCCTTGCAAAAGTTTTCCCACGAATATCAGAGACCTTGAGAAGGTTGGCTGGATGTCGAGCTGCACTTGAAGCGTAATTGAGTGAACCTCAAACAAGACACAATGGCTGGAATACTGGCTGTGGCTGAGGAGTGCACTGTGCACAGCACCCTGCAGGAGGGGTGGCTTAACCGTCTTTGGGCTTCCCAGAGAACTGCTCTATCTGCCACTGGCTGCGAATAGCCCAAAGATACTGATCCAGCAGTTGAGGATCGCCAGTGTGCAAGGAAGTCTGCCCTCATTTCCTTTTCCCCATTCGTATCCTTATGTTGCCCATAGGAGAGAAGGCCAATACAGGAGCGGCCACGTTGACTCCACACCAGCGAAGGATCCTCTTCCTGCCATCTATTCTGGCTTTGGGGCACTGTCTCCTAGCTGTATGGCCCAAAGCACCCACTCTTCTGGGAAGAATCTGCCCCACCCTTCTTAAAAACAATATCACGCAACTGATGACCATGCAGAATAATGCAGAGGAGCACAAAGGGTAAGAATAAATGCACTAAAACACAAGTAGGGGACATAATGTATAAATAAAGATAGGGATCAGCTAAGGTGAGAGCAGAAGAAGTGATGATGGAAGAACAGGTGGAAGCTAAATTGATCTTCTTTGAAACAATTGTCGTCTTGAAAAGTTTCAGTGTTAACCTTCAGTAGCTATCTAGAACCCACAGCAGGCTCTCTTCACTTTATGCTTTGCAAGTGACCAAAGGAGGGGCAGCAGATTCTGTCTTCTGCTTCAGCTGCAGTGAGCTGTCCAAAATGTCCAGAGAGAGGGAAGGCAAGGCTACTCCTAAAGAACCATCTGCCACCATAAGGAAAATGGGCTGGAGCCTATTATCAACACTAGAATATTTCTTCCCTCTTTGCTTTTGCTGTTGTTTGTCTTTTAAGCGAATGTAGGCTCTGATCCTACTCCTATTGAAGTCAAAGGAAAGCATCACATTGACTTCAGTAGCAATTGGATCAGGACCACAGTGATCATTAAGAATCAGAGAGGTAGCCATGTTAGTCTGGATCTGCAAAAGTGACAAAGAGTCCTGTGGCACCTTAAAGACTAACAAAAGTATTGAAGCATAAGCTTTCGTGGGCTAATACCCACTTCGTCAGGTGCATGCAATACTTTTGTTAGTCTTTAAGGTGCCACAGGATTCTTTGTCACTATTGCTCATTAAGGGGATCAGAATGACATCCCTGGCAGCAGAGGGCAACTAGCTAGGCATTTCACATAACTGCTACAGCATAGGCAATAACAGTGGAAGTTTCCCCAGTACTGCCCCTACCTAACATGCTTCAATACTACCCAATGGAGACCAGCTATGGGATCAGGATGGCAGTTGGCTCGCCATGCTCACGCCTTCCTTATTCCCTCTGCTGGAACTGACAACACGGGTCCCAGGTAGGGACAATTCAATGATCATTTTCTTTAGGTAATGTAGCTTGCTACCCTTTAAAAACTGAAATGAGACTCACAACTAAATACACAAAGGACACCGAACAGCCATAAAACTGAGTCACCATTAACCTGGAACTGAACTCCTGCCAATGACCTAGACCAATGCCAGTGACAGGTTCTGTGTTCTCTTGACACACCCGTTAACCAGTCCCATTATGGCTAGAAATATAGTCCTTTTGCCATAGACAATATACTCAATCAAACCCAGGTCCCTCTTATTATTAAGTCAAACTCTGTCCCTCTAATCATTAAAAGCTTTGTAGAAGTCATTTGGGTTTTGCCACTGAGTTCAATAGGAGTAAACCCATGACCTAATTTCTCCATTTGAAAGTAGACAAAGAATAATTTGTCTCCACCCTCCACTTTTAAAACAATGACTGATGTAATTCTTCTATAATAAAACTCCAGTTACTTCTTATGGCTGTTTATAACTGTTATCTATACACCCTGTTAGTAGATTTAAGGTTTTTAAAGAAATAAGGCTGAGGTTTTATGACCTATGGTATTGTCACAAAAGTAGCAGCCTGCCTTTCCACATTAAAAGCAAAAATCAAAGTGTAGCGTTAAAACAAAGGGCATTTTATCAGCCACAAAGTTTAATCAAATCAATATTGTTCAGGGCTACTTTTACACACAACATCCGCTCATTTGAAAAAAAAGTGGAGGGTATGTGCTGTGCATCAGAATGACTCCATTAATCCCAGCAAATGCTATAACAACTGAGCTCTTTTATTGTGCTTCATTCATTAGGAGGTATAAAAACCAGGCTGATCAATATTTGTGATGTCAGACAAATTGCTGAATACTTAGCACATTTGATTTGTATTGGGTAAAAGTAGTTAGATCACCAGGTGAGACTTAGGCTATGTCTACATTTAAAAAGCTACAGTAGCAGCGCTTTGGTGTAGACACTATAGTGACACGGGAGGTTCTCCTGTTGCTAGTTAATCCACCTCCTTGAGAGGTGATAGCAAGGTCAATGGAGGAATTATTTGGTTGATCTAGCCAAGTCTACACTAGGGGTTAGGCTGGCATAGCTACATCCCTTGGAAGTGGATTTACCCCGAGAGACATACTATGCCTATGTAAGTTTTCAGTGCAGACCAGCTCAGAGAACCAAAAGCTCTCAACACCTACAGGAATGCAACTTGAAATGGCCTTCAAGTAGCAAGCAACTTCAAATGGCCTTCGAAACTGTCAGCAATATTCACAGATTAAACCATTTGCAGATGCAAAATATATATTTGTATACACAAATGTGCATTTGGGGACACACAGTTATCCATTTTGCATATGCAACTGAAGTTTCTGTGGGTGCAAATGGGTGTACCCACACCACAAATATTGCAGGTATAGTTTAGTTAGCCATTTGAAAGTGTGCCCCAAACTATCCTTGATCAATATACTCTTATTTAAAGTTTCTCATTCTTATGGCTTATTTTAGGATTCATTATCTCTCAGCTGCAGGTTTTGGCTTATAGACGTAGACTATCAGAAAAGACATTATTAGCAAAAGTTTAATCAAATATCAGAATAGCTCAGTTATCATTTAGGAATTCAAATAAGGGCCAAATTTTTAAAACAGTTCAGTATTCACCTCCCATTATGGCACTCCTGGGCAGATTTTCAAAAGAGCTCAGCATCCAACATGCTGAACTCTTTTAAAATGTGGCTATTTAATAGATGCCTAAATGGGAGCTGAGCTCTTGGAAAAAATCTAACACCCATTATGGGTGTTGAGTCTTGTTGAAAATTCCACCCATAGTGGATTTTGATCACTGCTTTTAAGACAGTGTCTGATCACACCTCTCTGAAAGCCAGGCACTAATGATTTACATTTAACATTTGATTCTGTGCTCATTGAAATCAATGGCAAAGTTCCCATTGACAAAACTGGTGAGAATACTTCCAAAAAATCAATGGGAACTGAGGGCATATGGCAACTTTCAAGTCTTAAATGAGGGAGATACAGTATGGTCTAGTGGACAGAACTCTGGATTGGGGCCTGGTCTATACTTAAAAATGAAATCAACCTAGCTACATCAATGAGCCCGTGAAAAAATTTGAGCCCTGAGCAACACAGTGAGGTCAATCTAATCCTCAATGTAGATGCAGCTAGGATGACAAAAGAGCTCTTCCATTAACTCAGGTACTGCCCCTCAGAGAGGTGGATTAACTCTATTTATGGGTGGAGAAAGCATTCAGCCAGCAAATTGGACTGAAAAATCAACCACAAGAAGACAGATATCATGACCTTAAATATTGCCTCACCACAGCAAGTAAGGATAGAGGATTATGATCTCACCAATGTAGAAACATTCACATACTTGGGCAGCACCATCAGCCAGGACAGCGGAACAAACCAGGACATCCAGAACAAAATCAATAAAGCCAGGAACACCATCAGGAGCTTAAATACAGTCTAGAAATCATCAAAATACAACACCAAAACCAAACTCAAGATTTATCAGAGCCACATACTTTCAATACTACTTTACAGTGCAGAATTCTGGAGAATGAGAAAGTATGACAGGTCCAAACTGTCTTCACTCTGACTTGCTTCAGAAAAATCATCCGTATCTTTTGGTCCAGAACAATCTCAAATCAAGATCTATTGATCCAGTGCAGCACCATCATGAGCACAATCATTGTCAGGGGGCATTGGAGATGGATTGGTCATGTGCTTCGGATGGAAATTGATTCCATCACCAGAGTACCAGTTGAAGGCAAGTGAAAATGAGGCCACCGAAAAACGACATTGCAAAGAGCTGAGTTCAAAAACCTGGGGCACAGCTGGGAAACTATTGAAAGACTTTCCAGAAACAGATAGGAGAGGAGGAGCTTCATTACTGCTCTAAACACTAGAGGTGTAATAGGAACATCATGATGATGATGATGGGGAGACCCTTCTATTAGTGTAGGGAGCATCTACACTACAGCTGCACTGGTGCAACTATGCTGGTATAGTGTAGACATAACCAACAACTCAGAAGAGCTGGGTTCTATTATTGACTCTGCCACAGCTGGGACAAGTCATGTTATCTTTCTGTGCCTCAGTTTTCCCATCTGTAAAATGAGCATGGGTATAAAGCATTTTGAGATCTACTGACAAAAAGCACTGTTACTGAAAATACCAAGAGAACTATGTCTGGGCAATGAAATATTTTCTCTGTCAATGGCTACTAGCCAAGATGGTCAAGGATGCAACCCTATGCACTAGGTATCCCTAAGTCTTTGACTGCCAGATGTTGGAACTGGATGACAGGGGATGGATCACCTGATAATTGCCCTATTTTGTTCATACCCTTTGAAGCATCTGACATTGGCCACTCTTGGAAGGAAGGATATTGGGTTAGACGAACCATTGGTCTTACCCAATATGGTCATTCTTATGTTATGTTATGTTCTGTATCTTCCCACTAAGGCTTTTGGACAGCTCTGATATCCTGATAGAAGATCTTAATTACCCAAGAAAAGTCATTGCAATGGTTAGATATGTGGCCAATATGCAAATAAACACAATAAAATTATCATATATTGTGTACCTCACTGGGCTCAAGATTATAATTATAATGTTGGGTACATTTTTTAAAAATAATAAAAAAAGAAAGTCAGTATGATATAGCAACAAAAGCCAGTTATGACATGGTATAAAATGCAAGTATTGAAAAGCTGGGTTACGTGTAATTAGACATAAAGTGTATCCAAGCATATATTCACAGTGTTCATTACAATGCTGAATAACAAGTCACTAGAGATAAAAATAAGCTCCAGATATAATAAAACTCACCATCAATTTTGCCTGCCATAAGAACCCTTAAAAATAACTAGGAAAGCTGGTTCTGTTTTGCAAATAAACTTCACATGAAAAGCAGCAATTTCCAAAAGCAACTCATGTGATACTTGCCAAATACTTTTTTAAAGAAAACCGTTTCCCTTGATTGTGGGTGGTTTTTGTTTGTTTGTTTTGCTTTTCAGAGAGGGAAAGTGATCCCCTTTTTTTTTAAACCAACCATAAAACACATTTTGTTTCAGAAGAGATCAGAAATGATGGGGGAAAGATTGAAACATTTGTATGCCAAAGTGAGATCATAGGGGGAAAAAAAGCTTAAGACCCAATTGTATTCATAGCCTCCATTTCAGTACAAATGCACTAGTCATTAAAAAGAAATATAGTGTGGCAGGGCTGGATTTATTGCTAGAGTTTGCTCGCTGCTGTAAAGAATGTCCTCTATTAATGACAACAGCTGTTGGTTTAATAACCCTGGAAAAGATCATTAAATTCCTTCACATTTCCCAGAAACAGATGGAAGAAATGCAAAAGTGTTAAAACATATGGGGGAACATATTGAAATCCAGCAGCCTCCTGCAGTGGCTAGGAATCCTAATACTATAATCTCTCATTTTACATTGGTTTACTCTTGTGTGCTTAAGGTATGTGTGTTGTGAAGATTATTTAAACACTGAAAGGGGAAAGAGGAAGTGTGATGTTCTGTAGGTGGCATTTGCTTTGATATTTTACCATAACTAACTGTATGTTCACAGTCAATTATTTCCCCTCTCTCTATATCCCTATTAACAGCTTATTTCAGTTTCACATTTTTACGGAAAGATCTCTGCATAGAAGAGAATCCATTCATGAAACAGTGACTAATATTCTTGCAAATGAATGAATAAACTTAACTTGCTACCAGCAAAAGGTGCACCGAAGCCAACAGGTTCAGTTTGTGATATCTACCTTAAAAAAGAAATAAAGTATTACAAATTCTAAAAATCACAGTGTGCTTTACAGATCAACCAGAAGCAGCCCAAAAGGGACTCTGAAGAGAATCCCCATTGAGCCAATCACACTAGAGGAAACACTATTATTATTAATAATATTTAACATTTTATATTCCAGTAGAACCTAGAGACCTTATCTAGGCCAGCACTCAATTGTGCAGACCTATAGAAAATGACAGAGCTTAGCTGTTTGACATCCATCCTATTCAGGGACATTAGAGGAGGATAAAGTAGATTCTCATGAACATGAGTAGATACGACTTAGATTACTTTCTGTGGGCCTGATCTAAAAGCCTACTGAAGTCAATGGAAAGATTCCCAGGGACTTCAGTGATCTTTGGATCTGGCCCCTAATTGTTTCTAATCATTAAATGTGCAACAGATTGTCCTTATGATACCAACTATGGGGAAGAGGCAGATATAAAGGAGAGAGATGCTACAGAGACACGTCTGATTGAATTCATCAGGCTGCAATAGAACTAACTTTCAGGTTAAGAACAAACATGAAACCCAAAGCCTAAGGGAAATTAACCCAAGAAGCAAGCCTTTTCCATGTCATGCTTGTGGTATCACATACTTGTTTTCTTTTTGGGCATCCCAAGCTACATGGCAAGGATGCCTTGCTAGGAATGCCAGCCCAGAGCTTAGCCTCAGTGTGCAGTCTGTTTAATTAGACACCCTGCCGTCCTCCATGAGTGCAGTGAAGAATAGGATTGTCATAACAGAAAGGAAATTGGAAACTAGAGCTGGCTGAGTAATGAAAAAAAAATCTCAGTGAATAAATTAACTAATGAAGAAGAGAGAGGGAAAAAAAGGGCCAAATCCTCAGCGGATGCAGTTGTTAATACTAGCTGGGGTTTGTTTTTTGCCAGCGTCTTGGATCACACTGAAAACAGGAGAACCAGCTCTAATGAAAATGCTGATGACTCTGCTCTCTGATCTGCACTGGTGAAGGGCTGCAGCTGGAAAATAAGGATGGACATGCTGTGAAATGAAATGCAGGCACACTGGATTCTGGCACTGTGTAAAGTGGTCGAAAACCAGCAAAAGATTTTTAGCGGAAATTTCAATAAGCTTTATTAGTAATCTGTTGATGTACGTCTAGTAGGATTTAGTATGGAAGAAAGATGGGCTTATGTGTTAATGTACTGGGCTGGAACTCTGGAGATCTGGGCTTAATTCTTGTGTGTCCTTGGGCAACACATTTAATGTCTCAGTGCCTGAGTTCTCGCTGTTTGAAATAGGAATGATAATACTGCTCTGCCTCAGAGGGGTGTTGTGAGGATAAGGAGCCCATCAGGCCCAAGTGTATCAATGTCTGTGAGCTGCTGATACCTAAGGAGGATGGGGGCTTTACAAGTAGATAGGTCCAGGCCTCAAAAATCCCTGGAAAAATATGCCCACTATATATAATATCATCACTGGAATAATTATTTAGGTGTGTCCAGCAATGAATGGGTTAATGCAAAATGGTACCTAAAAGTTGTAGTGCCAGGCAATATTTTTTAAGTGCTCCCTTTTCATCTGCAAATACTTTTAGGAGGAAATAGTCGAGCTTCATAATCCGCTTGGATTTCACTTTCCTTTGCATCTTATTATGTTTAAACATCCCTTTTTTTATTTTGTTTTTGAAACACAAGTAAAACTTTTTGGAGGCGCATTTACTGCGGCAGATGTTCTTTCTTTTTGAAGAATAACTTTGCTTCCTTTTCTTCCCCCTGACATTTCACCCTCATTATCATAGGTTTCTTCAGAGGATTTAGATTCAAACCTGTTATTTGTGGCTTCAAAGGCTCAGGCTGGGACTGAAAAATGCTGTTCGGATGTTTTATACAAATATATGGTAATTATGAAAAGATGAAATGTATGCCAGGATTCTGTGAAGCATGTGTACAGCAGCAACAGAATCATATACCTTACACAAAGCAAGGAGTAAGCCAAAACAGTTGGCATAATTGTTTAATTAATTTCTGAACTATGTTGTCTTTTACTTTGCCGTTATTGTATGCTTTTTTGTGTGTTACATTTTCTAGTTTGCAAACACTTGATGTTTTTCTACCTTAACTTCTTTTTTGTCAATCCATTCAGAAGATATCAGGACCAGCTTTCCACTTATTCATGCTGGTTTTCCACTGGGGGTACTCTCACAGGAGGAAGGATGGCCTAGGATTAGGGTGCCAGCAATGGGAGTTGAGTGCCTCGGTACCTTTAAAAATCTGGCCCTTCATCTCTCTAGCCCAGATCCACAAAGATATTTAGGTTCCATTGAAATCAATGGAAATTAGGAGCCTAAATGCCTTTGTGGATCTGGGCCTCTGTGACTCAGTTGCTCCTCTGCAAAATGGGGACAAAAGCACTGACCTATCTCACGGGGGTGTTGTGAGGATAAATATAGTAAACAGTGGGAGGAGCTCAGATATTACAGTAATGGAGGCCTGCCACAGAGCACCCTGCTCCTTTATAGTCCGTCTACACTGCAGCAGAGAGCTAGCCACTCCGCCTGGGCAGAGACACTCACGCTGGTGGGGCTCAAGCTACAATAGCCGCATAGAGCTGGTGGCCCAGATGGCAGCTCAGGCTCTCAAGTCCTCCTGTGTCTGAGCTTGGGTGGCTTCTCTGAGACTGCCCAGAGCCATGATGTCCACACCACTGTTTTTAGCACGCTAGTTTGAGCACTTGGTACCTCTCTGGCCTAGGAGGGTCTCGCGATGAATGGTTGGGTAGAGGAACTGGGTGGCAGGAGAGCTGGCTGGAAGGAATAGGGAAATGAACTCAGATTCACAATGGTATTTAGATGCCTAATTCCAGTGAAATTAGTAGGAGTTAGGTGCCTAAATATCTCTGAGGATCTGGGTCTGGGCTAAGAAAATAGCATGGAAGAAGGCATTGGTGCAAGAAAACGAGTAAGAGGCAAACACTGACAGCCATGGCTAGCATCACAGGGTTGCTGTGCTAACACGCACTGGTCATCTGCACATCCATAGTGACAGACTTCAGTAGTGGAAGGAAGCAGGGCAATTTACATGGTAGGAAACTACCTGTAAATGTCTCCATTATAAAAATCCATCTGCAAATTGTAATTCTAGGTTGAATCATGGAATAGTATTCTACCGCTTCTTCTTGGCTGTTTTTCCTTGGGGAAGAAACAAGCTTAAGAAAAGGTCACTCAGTTTTCAGCTGTGCGTATGTCTTTCTTGGGAAAGAAGCAGTGATAAAAACATCATGAAAGCTCTGAGAGCTTGGAGGAAGCCGTATTTTAAATCCCTCTTAAATCTACAGGCAGAATAATCAAACCTGCTGTGATGCTATTACGTTGTATAAACATACCTAATCTCCAACTGTGATTCTATCAGAAGGGTATCTCTGTACAGGGGTGAAAGTAACTTAAAGGACTTACGGGTACTCTGGAGTCCTGAGGACGAGGGTGTGGAAGAAGCGTGGCCTCTACCAGATGAGGCAGGCCCTTTAAATCCCCAGGCCCTTTAAATCAGGATTTAAAGGGTCCAGGGCTCGGGCTGTGGTAGCAGCAGCTGGGAGCCCTGGGCCCTTTAAATCACCCCCGGAACTACCAGCTGCAGAGGTGGCTGGGAGCCCCACAGGTCTGATGGTGATTTAAAGGGCCCGGGGCTCCAGCTGCTGCTACTCCCAGCTACCGCTGCTACCCCGGGGCCCAGCAGAGCTTTAAAGGGCTGCTGTGGTAGCAGCAGCCAGGAGCCCCTGGCCCTTTAAATCACCACCATAGACCCGTCGCCACCTCCCCAGGGCTCCAGCAGCAAGACTCAGGCGGCTATTTAAAGGGTCGGGGCTCCCACTGCCACTATCTCGCTGGGCCCTTTAAATCTCCATCCGAGCCCCACCGCCGCTTCCCCAGGGCTCCAGCAGTGGGAGCCCCAGGCCCTTTAAATTGCTGCCTGGGGAAGCCAGTCCTCCCCAGTATGGTGCGCTGGCTTACTTGCAACTCTGTCTCTGTATCTATCAATGAAAATCCCATTAGGTGCCTAAGTCTTTAGGCCTCTAAATATCTTTGAAAATCTGGTGCTAGAGGCCCAAGTGACTTTTGAAAATGGGACTTCGCCTCCTTAGTCACTTATGCAGTTTTGAAAAATCCCACCCGCCACCTCCGCCGTGCTGTAATGCCTGCAGATTCAGTTTGTGATATCTACCTTAAAAAAGAAATTACCGGTAAGCATTATAAACTCCAAAAATCTCAGTGTGCTGTACAGGCCAACCAGAAGCAACCCAAAAGAGTTCTTAGCACCTTGAGGGGGTGGGGAGAAGAGAGGGGAAAATACATGCTCAGACTCTCTAGGGTTGTGGGCCCGAAAATAGAGGCTCCTTTTTGAAAATTTGGATTTCAATGGCAAATTAGCAATAACCTCTCTTTGGAAAGAAAACATGTTTGTTTTTATGAAAATAGTTGGCTGCTGTAATGATCACATATTGAGATACACTATATTAGGGTGTTCTGGTTTTGCCAGTTTAGGAAAGTTTATCTTAATAGAGTTTTCGGTAATACAGATGCGGGTTTTAAATGGCAAACTCTTCCAATGAGCCACTTGGATGATAGATTTGTTGCATTTTCACACTACCTATCACTACTAGATCTTCATTATAATCAAATTACTTTGCCTGAAAACAGCTAAAAAATAATGCTGGCTTGCATTGAGGAGTGCCTGAAGCTCTCTAAAGTGAATTCTAACTTCATAATGCAATTAGCCATTAGAACTAAAGTGAATATGGACACTACTATGCTGTTATGATTTTCCTGCCGTGATTTTTCCTGGGTGGTCTATAACTTCCTTCTTTTTTAAAAGTGTTGTAGACAATTTATGGCCTCCTGGCATTTCACTATGTACTTGCAGAAACTGTGCTGTTTATCTTTGTTATGCTTTTCCATCTAATCAATACAACCTCCTCCTCCCAGGTTTCTTTTTCCCCCTAGCTATTTTTCCCCATGAACAGTAGATGGCAACCATGCTCTCTCTGCTGGTCACCAAGCATTCCCCCTGGAACATACTAGTTGTCCTGAACATGTGCACTCCAGCTGAACAATATGTTTTGTATGGCAAGGAGCAGCCATATTTGTTCCTCTTTCCAGATGCAGGCTGCCAGAGTCTCCTTGTGAAACAGTATTTGCAGTTCTAATTTCATAATAGTAGTTTCTTATTTTCAAATTCAAGTTAGCCATTCCAAAATAAGGGAAGTATGCTTCCGATAAGTTTAAATGCTTTGGAGTCTGTGAGTATTAAAATATCTGCTAGCTTTTTCTCCCCACACATTTTAGGTGCACACTTTTAGGACAATCACAGGGGCACGTGATAATTTCAGATCACTAGGGTCATTCATAAAATGCAGTAGCCGCAGCCAAAGAGCTTTCACTGAATTACACTCATAAAGATGATAGATGAACATGCCAACCTGCTGGCATAGTTTAGATCCAGAGAGCTGCCTGTTTTTTCCTAACAATCCAAAGTGCCCTGTGCGTGATAACGAATTTCATCTGCTACAATGCAGGTGAATTTGAACCAGATCAGTTCAATATCCACATGCTCTTCAAGTTCTCTGTTTCAAATTGTGGGTACTTTGTAAATGAAACAAAAAAAAATCCTAAGGCCCAATCTTGTGCCTACTGAAATAATGTCAACGCTCCTTTTGATTGCCTAGTTATGTACTTGAGATGCCTTGGGCCTCTTTCTTTTCCTAATGGGCACATACTATGTATTTGAAAAAACTGCCTAACTATAATTTATTCGCTGCACCAAACTAGTGCTGAAGTTTTCCCCGTCTATCTCTAGGATAAATAGAGGCTTTAATAAATGTATTTGCTTAGATGGCAAGTTCTTTGGGGCTTGAATCATCATTTTCTTCTGTGTTTGTACAGCATCTAGCACAGTGGGGTCCTGTCCACAACAAGGGATTATAAGCACTTCTGTAACTATCATGATCAAATGCTACCTTTTCCCTCCTTCTCTGAAGGCTTTTACATATGTATAGCAAAGTCATAAAATACCAAGGCTGGGATTTTCAAAAGAGTCTAAAGGAATTAGTTGCTCAAATCATATTGAAATGGGAATTGGGTCCTGTCTCCCCATTTCTCCTGTTAAAACCCCAGTGTGAAGTCTTGTTCCAACTCCCACTGAAGTAAATGGCCGTATCTCCATGGACTTACAATGGGAATTGGGCTGGACCCTAAAAAAAAATAAAAATCAATGTTTAATAAGGTTATGTTTAGGCCTCACACTGACAAAATCCTGGAGATGTAGGAGCAAATTCTGGCTAGTACCTGGGAAAAAAGAACTATTTGTGTACACTGGGAAAGAAATTTTAATGTGCTCCTGAACTCCGGCTTGGAGCCCCCAACCAAAACCTTTCTCCTGCAGTCTGTTCTGCAATAATCAGCACTGAAACACATGCACACACACTCTGCCTTAGCCACAGCTGGTGTTATTAAGTATATCTCCATTGACATCAAATGATTTACACTAGCTGAGGATATGGTCCACACTGTAGAACTCCAAACCGTAATGCCTATCTTTAATGTACGCTAAGATGTAGCTAGGAAAGTCTCAGTAACACTCATCAAGGAGGAAATTAGGGGATAGCAAACTTCTTACCTGAACTCCCACTGCTAGCTATTGGTTTTCTGATATATGGCTACCATGCAGTGCCAGCCAGAATATGACCTGTGATTTGAACCCACTCTCCATTCTTACTAGGGAGTCAAGAAGACTATGAGTCAAGAAGACCACTTGTGTTGATATTTAAAGAATTTCATCAGATTACTTCTTCTCTTGAACACGATTTATAGTGTTAAGATTGTGTTATTTCCTGCAGTATGCATTGGTAGGTGTCTCAAAACCTAGCCTATGTATGATCACATCAAAGATCTTTAGCAGGTAGTGAAAGCCTTTTAGGACAGGGTACCAGTCATTTTAGTGCAGAGCCTTTATTTGTTCCATTATATAGCATAGAAAAGTCAAATGCTATGTTACATACTTTTATGGAATGAGGCTGTTTTCTGAGATAAAATGCCCCCATTATATGGGATGGGAGGAGTTGAAGGCCTTGTTTGTATGCAGCATGGTTATAAAGTTTAGCATGCACAAGCTAAAAAGTGATGCACAGGGAACACTGGGGGATTCGATTCTACTTTAATGAGAGCACTGCTGCCTGCTAGCCAAATTACTCCTGTTTGTGATACTGAAGGGCATAAGGCCAAGGAGAGGATCATTTAGCTATTAGTCTCAGGACATGCTACAAATCATATTCAAGTCCGTGTTTCCTCCTCATGCTCCAACAGGAGCGCAACACTTTTTCATTCTTCGCTTTTGCTATTAAAGGACTTAAAACTGGCTCAGAATAGAGGACTACCTTTTGTGTCCACATGTAACTTCTGTTCTCTCAAATTGGAGCACAACTGTGATCTCCATGCCATTTGCAATGCAAAAATATGCATTATATGGTGAGCGAGAAGTGAAAGTCTGCATATATCTTCATAAATGATTTAGATGTTAGCACAGAGAGGACACTTTTAACGTCTGAGGTTGATACCAACCTGGGAGGCGCTGTAAGTCCTTTGGAGGACAGGATTAGTATTCAAAATGATCTTGAGGAACTGGAGAAATGGCTTGAAATAAATAGGATGAAACTCAATAAGGACAAATGCAAAGTATTCTACTTAGGAAGGAATAATACCTTTAGTTTGTGATCTGCTGTAACTCCCAGATTCTTTTCTGCAGTACTCCTGTCTAGACAGTCATTTCCCATTTTGTATTTGAGTAATGTAAGTCAAAAATGAAATACCATGGGTTGTTATTTTTTTTGCAAAATATCATTCTGGGATGTATTAGCAGGATTGTTGTAAGCAAGACATAAGAAGTAATTTGCCCACTCTACTCAGCACAGATCAGGCCTCAGCTGGAGTATTGTGTCTAGTTCTGTGCACCACACTTCTGGAAAGATGTGGACAAATAGAGAAAGTCCAGAGGAGAATAACAAAAATGAGTCAAAGTCTAGAAAACATGATCTCTGAGGAAAGACTAAAAAAACTGAGTTTGTTTATTCTAGAGAAGAGAAAACTGATGGGGGATGTGATAAAAATCTTCAGCATCGGAAGTTGTTATAAAGTGGAGGGTGATAAATTGTTCTCCTTATTGTCTGAGGATAGGACATAGGGTAATGGGCTTAAACTGCAGCAAGAAAGATTTAGGTTACGCATTAGAAAAAACTTCTTAATTGATAGGGCAGTTAACCACTGGGACAAATTACCTAGGGAGGTTGTGGAACAGGGTAGAAAACACCTCTCAGAGATGGCCTAGAACAAAACTGAAGGACATAAATCCACACCGTGTAGGAGTCAAGCAAAGGAGCTTATTACGTATAGCGCTGATGGAGTGTCACCTCGCTTATCAGGCTCAGAGACACTGTTGATTGATTAATTGCAATGAATTATATAGATTTATCATGGGCGTGGAAAAGTGACGGAGTAGGTGATTCCAAAGCCCCAGATAGGCCTAGCGCAGCAAGACAAGATAGCACAGTAGCCAATGGTCAAAAGATGACACGTCTCCGCCCATCGTTTCAGGTTAACAAGTTAACATGTAATTAATACTTTAATAAACTATATTAGTATAAAATTTATATATGTGTGTGTGTGTGTGTGTGTGTGTGTTGAATTCGAGATGGGGTCCGCAGGAATGAAGTGGCTCCTCTGATCATTTAGCAGGTACATTCCTAGGAATTAAGCAAAGAGACAATGTAAAGTATATGGCAATAAGAATTGTCTTTCAAGTTGGCCCTTTGTGTTTTAAGGCAGGCACTGGTCCCTGGGAAAGTGAACTTGGGAGGGAGCTATATCTTATACTGACATGCCAACCTTTCATAGACTCAAGGTTGGTCTTGTGGGAAGAACTCCTCCTTACAGGAGAACTAGCGCAACAGGAACAGGACATCTTTGTGCCATTTGCAACTTTGAATAAGATACACTTACTTGGTTATGCTCAAACATCTGGCATTTTGCTGACTATGATTTAATAAACAAAGCAAGGTTACTGTCTGTTATTTTGCTGTCTTTTAGCTAATCACTGTTTGCTAGGCCTCTGGCCTCTTGGCCAAACTCTGTACTTTGGGCCTCTGAAAGCTGACACAAACCCATGCCCAAATTGTTATGGCACAGTACATGGATTTTGGCCCTTCAAATACTTAGTCCTCCCTCAGTTCAGGGGACAGGACTAGGTGGCCTTACAAGTACCACGTTTCTATGATTCAGTATGCCTGAGCCACCAAGTTTTATTGCCCATGCAAACTGGTTGGCTGTACATGCAAATGCCTAACCAACCTGTTCCACAAGCAATAACTCAGTTTGTACAGTCATGGTCACTCATAGGATTGCTAGCCCCTCAAAGGGTGTGTGTCCAGCTCCAGCTCTGACTAAACCCTGCTAATGTCCGGTCCTCGTAAAAGCCAGCAAGAGCTCAGGGGCTCGTGAGAGCTACAGGAGAGCCCGCACAGGCACGTAGCATGCAGAGTGTCGAACTGCTGTGTGCAGGCTAGGAAGGAGAAGGAAGCAGTGAGGCCTGCAAAAAGTGCTCTTGTAGAGAATAGCTAGGCCCCTGAAGAGGCCCTGGATCAGGAAAAAGACATGATTGGTAAGTAAAATAGGTTTACTTTGATGACCCATCAATGGCTATTAGCCAGGATGGGGTCCCTAGCCTCTGTTTGCCAGAAGCTGGGAATGGGTGACAGGGGTGGATCACTTGATAATTCCCTATTCTATTCATTCCCTTTAGGGCACCTGGCATTGGCCACTGTCAGAAGACAGGATACTGGGCTAGATAGACCTTGGGTCTGACCCAGTATGGCCTTAAATGTTCTTAAATAAAACAGAAGCCCTAGAGAAAGGGGATATCCTTTGGCTAGAGCATGTTCTTACGTCCACAGACTGGAGAGAGAACCTAGTGATGTGCACTGCAGAGTGGCTTTACACTGTGTGACAAAGCTCTGTCCTTATCTTCGTGGATCCTGCGTTTCCTGGCAGATTTTTACTAGCCTCAGCGGCTCACTGTGACCCTCCACGGAGCCCTTCTCTCTCTGGAGACAAGGTCACATCCTATTGAGCCATTTTCATCACAAACCAGTGAGGAGAAGCTATCCTTCCTGGCACAGTCTCTATTGTCTCCCAATCTCAGAGACTAATTAGGGGAGGCAGAAAGTGGGGAGCCCAGGCCTGCCCTCTACTCTGGGCTCCAGCCCAGGGACCCTAATACTATCAGCTAAGATAGCTGACCTTTTATCCACAAAACACAATACAATTCCCTGGGCTACTTCCCCACAGCAGTCCCCGCTTCTTCAAACTCCACTTCACCCTCACCTCAGGGCCTCCTTCCTTCTGTATGATATGTTGTCCAACACTCAGTCTCACCAACAGCAAAACTTCCTCTCACAGCTCCTGACACCCACAACCCACCTGACTAACTGGGAGGTTTTTATCTGGATTCAGCCAGTCCCTGATTGGCTTCAGGTGTCCCAGTTAGGCTAGCTGTTTCTACTCCTTTCTAGAAGGTTCTTAATTGGCCCCAGGTGTCTTGATTGGCCTGGAGTAGCCTTTGTTTGGCTATCCAGGGAACAGGGACCTGCACACCCTGAGACTAATATACCTGCCTTCCAGCACTCTCCTATATCCTTCTGATCTGACTCCGTCACAACTGGTACATGCAAACATTATCCTTCTACACAAGCGACAACCCAGTTTGTGCTTAGAATCATGGGTTACTTTGTTGCATGTATTATTTTGCACGTAGACATGGGACTCTGCCAAGATGGGGAGGAAGGAAGTCTGAGGAGGGGATCAGGCCTTGTACGAGGATCAGGTCCATTCTGTGTGTGTTATAGTAGAGTTGAGCCCTCCTCCTTTTCACCAGCATTTGTCATTGGTGAAAATATAGATACTGATGCCCCATTTTCTGACATTTTCTAGACTATTACTCATACAGAGTGGCATGAAGTCAAAGCCACAGTTGTTGAAGGTTTTTGATACAATGACCCAGCATTTTAACATGAACAAATAGTACCTAAAGTCACAGAAACATGGATTTATAACCCGTTGGGAAAAATGTAAGCGGACAGCTAAAAGTCTCCCAAGATATTAGTAAATCTATACTGCTTACAACAATCACAGTGCACATGTTGCTCAATTATTAATTCTGTCAAGAAATACAAACCACATACACTGACACGAAATGAAACTTTTATCTATTTCCTCAAGTTCACTTACCCTGTGACCTTTCCCTGCTCTTCCAAGTCCCCCTAGAAGAACCAGATAAAACCCAGATCAATAAGGCAATTTCTTTTTGTGAGCAAAAACACAGTCATTTTAATCAGGCATGACTGACTCTTCAAAGCTGTTTGTAAAACTGTTGCTTCCATTCCCTCCCCTCCCCCAGCTCCAAATACATCAAGAAGAATCATTGTTAAAAGAAAAAAAGACCAGTCTTGTGGAGATATGTACACTGGGACAAATTCATCTCTGGTGTAAATCTGTGGTCTTCAGTGCAGTAACAGTAGGGATCACTTTTGTCCACAATATGTTTTTCACTGTGTTTCTGGGCCCAGTTTTTTGCTAATTATACCCTGCAGGAATAACTTGAACAATGAATGTTCACGCTTCCTCAACTGGGAACAATTCCACTCCACTGTTCCTGCTCCAAAACATTGTGCACTGTCATTGCCTCTGTAATTAGCCCCCCTTTTGAAATGTCATCTTAAAAAGAATATAAGAAATACAAAATTTTTATCTCTAAACTGCTCCCATTTTCTGAGTAAGATAGGCAGAAGTTTGAGACTCACAGGGGCAGGGTGCTGTAAAATCAGCGAGCCTCTCCTGATGTCAACAGAGCTATGCTGATTTGCATCTGGGTCTAGCCAACAAATCGTAAATGGCTTCCAAAAATTAAATTATTTGCTGCATGCATTTCCCTCTTTTCTTGTACTTTCTGCTTCTGCATAACCATATCAAATACTTGGATACTGCTTCCATTCCCCCATCAACTCTGACTGTGCCTCTCGCGGCGGTGGTGTAAAGGAGTTGATCGGAGCGTGCTCTAGGGTTGATTTATCACGTCTAGACTAGAGGTGATAAATCGACCCCCGCTGGATCAATCACTGCCTGCTGATCCGGCAGGTAATGTAGACATACCCTTAGTTCAACATCCCTATGTAGTGAGGAAGAAAGAACCACTGGGTGTAATTCTATGGCTTTTGTTATGCAGGAGGACAAATTAGATTATCATAGTGGTCCCTTTGGGCTCTCATTCTATGACTCAGTTGCTGGTCATTAATTTTGTGCATGTGTGTGTGATTGTTGGCACTGGTGCTGTGACATTTCCTGGAAGCCTTACTTGGTGTAGATCTTTTTCTTGCCTTGCCCCAGTGACATTCCTGGGGGCAGAAGCAGATGTCACTGATTCAGAGGAAGTAGCAGAGAGGCCACCCCCGAAGGAAAGCGCAATGCCCAGGCAATGGGAAAAACAGGTGCTGCTGCATTATTATAACTCTCCCAGTTCTTCATCAGGAGTTTTTCTTTTAAAAATGAAACCTTGTGGAGTTCCGGTTCCTTTTCATTCCTCTCCCTATACTGATTAGCCTCTTTGTTTCTGCTTCATTGCCCTCCTCTGTGCTGTGGGGTTGTGATTCTCCTTTCATTCCAGCACCTGTTTTCTTTCTTTGAGGCAACAAAAAGAAAAAAAATGTTGTCTTTTGACAACTTTTTCTATGACACGAGAAGACAGTCTTAAGTGGCAGGTGCATTTTATTTACTGTTTTCTTCCAATGGTTTTCTGAAATGCTCAGTCTGCCTCCTACTTTCCTTTGTTTGCTATGTATGCTGCACGTGTGCATACAGGGCCAAATCCTGAGGTCCTCATTTAGGGTTGATCGTGGCCCAAGTTCTGTGAGCAAATCTCTCTACCCAGGGATCATGCATTCTTGCCGCATGAATGGGGTCTCAGTTGCCTCCTACTTTCCGCTATGCCCATCTGGGGATCTGCACCCTGGACTGGATACAATGCTCAGTGAAGTTAATACAAGGCTGTCCATTATTTCAGTGGGTATTGAATTAAGCCCACTGGGAAGGAGCAGGGCTAGGGAAAGAGTAAACAGCCAGGGGCAGGGACAAGACACATACCTTCCCCCAACTGGCCCAGTGGATTGAAGAGATACCAAGCAAAAGGCCAGCCATTTCCTCACATGTGGGTTGTATCTCTGTAGGTATGTCTTCATTACCCGCCAAATCAGCAGGTAGTGATTGATCTATCGGAGACTGATTTATCACGTCTCGTTTAGATGCGATAAATCGATACCCAAAGGCACTCGCCTTCGACTCCGGAACTCCAACTCGCCAAGAGGCGCAAGCAGAGTCGACAGGGGAGCCTGTTGCTGCCGTGAGGACTCCAGGTAAGTTGATCTAAGATGCGCTGAAGTTGTGTATCTTAGGTCGACCCCTCCCGCTAGTGTAAACCAAGCCTATGGCAGATCCCCACTGGGTAATCCTGGATGCCATGGCACCAATGCCTTGAGGCCTGACGGTTGATCTTCCTTGCACTTCCATCCTAGCAGCTGTCACTGTGTACGTGCAATGGTCACCATTGTGGTTGACACACTAGGGACTGAAGTAGGGACAGCCAAAACCAGAAGCAGGAGCTGCAAGAGGTGGAGCCAAAGCTCTCTGGGTAGTACTGTCACAGTCTCATATTCTCTGTGGATCAGTCACTGAGGGAGACACTTACCAGTGGCTTACATGTGATTTTTCTTATTATTCGTATCTATAGGGGGGGAAAAGTCCTTATTGTCTTAAACATCTGTGACACTTTGTTGAACAACTACCTGAGATGATAATAGAAAAAGGCAGAAGGTAAGAGAAAGGGTGAAAGAAAAGGAGAATTATTAGCTCCATTTTACAGATGGAGAGCTGCCGCACAGAGGAACTAAGGGCCAGATTTACACACCTAAAGGTGTGCAGATGGATTTGCAAAAGCTCCTAAGTGAGGTATGCACCTAACTCCTATTGATTTTCAACCTACTTAGGTGCTTTTGTAACTCCCACTAGGTTAGATGCCCATTGGCATCTTTAGGCTTCTAAATACCTTTGTAAATCTGATCCAAAGTGACTTAGGTGCCTAACTCCCATTGATTTGCATTGGAACTTAGGTGCCTATTGTGCATTGTTGAAAAATGTACCCCAAGTGACTTGCCCAAGGTCATACAGGAAACCTTTGAAAGATCCAGGAACTGAACTCTTATCTCCCAAGTCTTAGTCCAATATCTTTGGCTGCCTCTCTCATAAGCCACTTATAAGTTATGAATTTATATTTATATTTGAGTCAGTCTAGAACTAAATGACAAAAATTATCTGCACCATTATTCCTGTTTGTAATAGCTTAGTGATTTTAGTTTTCACTCATGATGGCTTTCCTTATAAGTAGAAGCAAGTGATCCATGATGTAGTTTAAACAATTTGCACTCTGCAAGACCTCATTTTTAAGTGCAAACGGTAAGTGACATGAAATGAGAGTCAGCTGAAACTGATATTTGACACACTGAACTCTGCAATTATCAGGCATAATGATCTCTCCAAAGAAGATGATGTATTCTTACTTAAAGCAGGAAAGAATATGAACCATAAAATCTTGAGAGAGTACAACATTGGCAGATGTGAACAAAACAAACCATAGCAGTTAATGAAATTTGCAGACCGCTTACATGTGGCACCTAAGTTTTGACAGGCTACTTTGGCTGTGGGCCTGTATTGCAGGAGGGAAGGTGATCTTGCAGTTTAAGGTTAGGATGGGGAGTTCTGGGTTCTAGTCCTTGTTTTGCTGTTGGCTTGTTTGGCAAGTAGCTTAGAGACAAATTGTCAGTCTCACGCAAATGCATGCCTTTTGTATGTCACTGTCTCATACCCAGTGGTCATTTGCCAACATATTCCTGGAAGCAGCTTCATTAGGACCACTCAGGCTACCGGAAGATGCTGGCATTTGGAGGAGCACAGAGTGGCATAAAGCCACAGTTGTCCTCCTTTCCTGGGCTACCTTCTGAGAGGCATGGGACAGAATCAAGCCCCAAATGCTCAGATAGAATATATTACATGTGTAATATATTCTATCAGGATTACATTATTACTGGCATAGGACTGATTTTCAGAAGTTCTGAGCACCCAAATCTCCAGCTGATGTCAATGGGGATTACTAGCACTCAGCATCCGTGGCAACCATCCGCGTCGTTCTTTCCATTTATGGCACCAGTAATCACGCTGTGTTAGCAGGGTTCAAATAGACCATCAAAACATCTTACCTTGAAACATAGGGCAGGCACCAGTTCCACCCTAAAGTCAAGATACAGGACACTTTGTCATTTGCTGTCATTTATAAATTACAAGTTCCCAAACGCTGGCCTATCATGAAAGCGAGGGTATGAGTTTTATTACAGAGCAAACAGCTTATTGCAAATTATTCCCTTATTAAAATTCACAAAGGATAAATTTCAATAAGAGGCTGTAACCTTTCCATTCATCATAGTCACAGATTGCAGTCTATTTGTCTGATTCTTTCTTTCGTTAACTCTCCACCAAGCTGTCATTGCACAGAAATCCAGGAAGAAGGAGATTTAAAGAACTGTGACAGGAATGCTTGTAGTGGACACTAACTCTTCCTGGCATGTTACAAAATAAGATCACATTTTCAGTTCAGCAAGATGAATTGTACATGTTTCTTGCTGAATTTAGCTAAAAGTGACTTAACAAATACTGAAACGCTCATCATCCATTTTAACAGCCTCACTGGCATGTGCTACAGACTGGTAGCAGCTCAGTTTCCATTAAAACAATCACCAAGTTGTAGCAGAAATATTGAGCCAAATCCTCTGCTGGTATAAATCAATGTAACTCTATTGACCTCCATGGAGCTACAGCTATTTATGCCAGCTGAGGATCTGACCAAGTTACTTTAGTTTTTACTTATCCACTTGATGAATGCACTAAAACAAAATGGAGATTTTAGCAGTAATTGTGGTCTCACTTTACCATCCTGTCTCATCTAGGGTTTCCCATACATTTAAGAAAGATGAGAGAGAGCTTAAAATTTAAATACGACAACTGGTTCTCTTCCAGGCAGTACGCTAATCTTCTTGCAATGCCCAGAGAATCAGTGCAAAATTAAAATTAAGTCCCAAGTGATTGTTGTATGGCAACAGTTATGAATACCCTTTTGTTTAGCCTCCACCGTGAAGTCTCTGCTCGCTACAAAAGAGTTTTGTCAGAAGATCCTGAAGGCACATCTCATGCTTCTACTGCCTGGCAAACACTGTGGGAAATGAATTAGAAGCAAGAACAAATAAATGTACTGCACTGGCTTCAGTGAACAGAATTTCCTGCTTGGCTTCATCACCATGTCTTCAGAGATCCCAAAGTCCACTACTGCTCAGCTATTTCATACCTTCCATTTCATGCTCAAAAGGCAAGATCTATATATACTCCAGACTAAGCTGATTACTTCTCATCCTACCCTGGGTGCACATGGAGAACAATTGATCACTGTCCTCTTTATAAACAACCTTTTATGTACTTGAAGACTTAGCATGTTCCCCCCTCAGCATTCTCTCCTCTAGACTAAACATGCTAAGTTCTTTCAACTTTTTCTCATGGAACATGTTTTCTAAACCTTTTATTGTTTCTGATGCTCTGCCCTGGATTCTTTCCAAATTTGTTCACATCTTTAAGAAGACACCATATGGATACCAATTCACTTCACAGTGCTGGTCCTAATATAAAAAACTCTGTATCAGATTGGGATCTAGCTACCACCAGAGCTGCCTCATCCCCTATGACCCTCCAGTCCAGTAACGCTCCACAAGAATGATATAGCGGGAAAGAACCAAGTTTCGGCTCTTTGGCGCTTGGGGCAGAATGTTCTCAGCTATGGAGCTCCCTATGAGAAGAGGTCAGGTTGTCCCCCAGACTGACAGTTCAGATAGAAGTGTGAGGTGTTCCTCTGCAGGAAAGCCTGTTCCTAGGAATGAAATCTGTAAATCAATATATTAAATACAAATTTGATAAGCATGTAAATTCACATACCACTGCCCAAAAGAGAACAGACCCAAACACCATTTCTTCTGTACACTGGCTCTATCATTTTTTTATCCTTAGATATCAAGATGATAGATGCCTTATAAATATGAACCATGAACAGATATAAAGAGCTGGGGAGGGGGGTAAAAATGCAGGGAGAGAGAGATTGGACCCTCTATTCCCACAGAGAAGGGACCAGTATTCCCTTCATAACACAAAGATCTTGTCTTGTCATTTTGCACCTAAAGGATTTTGCTTTAATTCAAGATGAATATCCAGTTGTTTCAGCCTTAAATTTACATCTCCATGTAATCTGATAAAGTCCAAACCCCCAAGACACAGCTAGAGGAACAAAATGAAAGTCAAACATAATAGATGCTCCTGTGGCTATCTATCTGCTTTCACTGAGTAAAAAGTTGCATCATAGGGAGAAGCAAATTCCAGAACTATTGAGGGCCCTCTCCTGAGAATACCATAGCTCTGTGCCAGGTACCTCAGCACAGAGGAGTTACTGCAGCAGCATTTGGTGAGAGGCATAAAACTTGGTGTTGTATTAGCAAGGGAACAGGGAGCCTTAGTGAAATGCTTTTATTTAACAATAGAATAAACATAATGGATAGAACCTGGGAAATCTGCGGATATCCCCGGACCATGCATCGGATGTGGATACTAATTTTGTGTCTGCCGAGGGCTCTAATAATGAATGAAATTGGATTCAGTGTCTAATGCAGAGAATTCTGTCTCCAAGTGTCTCTCTAGCCTACTTTCTGTTATCTAACTGAAGGGTCCTTTAAAGGGCACTGTGGCCCACTGGAGGGCTCTATGGCCCACTGGGTATGTGATCTTTTGCCACTACATTTGGGCCTGCAGATAATTTTTGCTGGTGAGCAGAAAGGGAACCTTGTGCTGAAGCAGTCTTTGAAGAAGGAAAATGGGCTTTTTAAAAACAGTTTCCATTTTTTGTCTTCATTTAGGGAAACAATAACATCTGTCAAGAATCAGAGGGGTAGCCGTGTTAGTCTGGAATTGCAGAAGTGACAAAGAGTCCTGTGGCACCTTAAAGACTAACTAAAGTTTTAGAGCATAAGCTTTCGTGGGCTAGTACCCACTTCGTTGGATGCATGCAGTGGAAGTATCCAGGGGCAGGTATAAATAGGTAGGCAAGAACCAGATGGGAGATAACAGGGTTAGTCCAATGAGGCTGAACCAGCTTGTTATCTCTAATCAGGGAGGGTGAGGTGTTCCTCTAGCAGCTGAATTGGAGGTGTGAATAGCGAGAGAAGAGAAGCTGCTTTTGTAGTTAGCTAGCCATTCGTAATCTTTGTTCAATCCTTGACTGATAGTATCAAATTTGCAAATGAATTGCAGCTCTGCAGTCTCTCTTTGTAGTCTGGACTTGAAGTTTTTTTTGCTGCAAAATGCTGACCTTTAAATCTTCTATAGTGTGTCCAGAGAGATTGAAGTGCTCTTCAGGTAGGACCTGTAGGAGAGCACTTCAACCTCGCTGGACACGCTATAGAAGATTTAAAGGTCAGCATTCTGCAGCAAAAAAACTTCAAGTCCAGACTACAAAGAGAGACTGCAGAGCTGCAATTCATTTGCAAATTTGATACTATCAGTCAAGGATTGAACAAAGATTACGAATGGCTAGCTAACTACAAAAGCAGCTTCTCTTCTCTCGCTATTCACACCTCCAATTCAGCTGCTAGAGGAACACCTCACCCTCCCTGATTAGAGATAACAAGCTGGTTTAGCCTCATTGGACTTTGCCTACCTATTTATACCTGCCCCTGGATACTTCCACTGCATGCATCCGACGAAGTGGGTACTAGCCCACGAAAGCTTATGCTCTAAAACTTTAGTTAGTCTTTAAGGTGCCACAGGACTCTTTGTCACAATAACATCTGTTTATCTAACTCAGCTTTTTCAATTTGTACTGCAGTAAAATAGACTTAAGGAATTCACAAGGTTATTAATATTGATGAATAGCCTTAAAAGTATATATTAATATTCATTTGGTACTTTTATTTTTCTTCTCCAAAGAGGATTAGCAGCAGCCTAGATATTAATGGCCCAAATAATTTTTGTGTTGCTAAAATGAAAAAAGAATCCATTGGAGGTTAGTGGAAATATTCTCACAGACAGTTTGAGAAAATGTTTTAATTAGCAAATATATGTAATAATTAATACATTTAATTAAATCTCTCTCTTCCTGTCAAAGTGGTATTTTTCTTCTGCATTTCCAGGTAATTTCAGTAGCCCCAGCATCACATTTATTTAAACTATATCGGACAAGATGATTACAGCCATTTCTGTAGGTTGCAGACTGCCACACAAGTTACCTAGGCCTTTGTGAGTTCTATGTTCCTTGGGCCAGATCCTCATATGGTGTACATCAGGATAGTTCCACTGATATCGGTGGCTTACACTGATAGTCTGGCTGCATTGCTACAATGCGCTCAGTACAGAAGTTTCAGGTGGCATACAATGATCTGCCGTCTTGCTTGACAGGGATAGTCATGGACAGCCTATCACGCCAGTTCAACAACAACTGCACCTGCTTAATTCATGGTCATGGATTTATAAAGCTCTAAATGGTTTGGGTCTTCACTGTCTGCTGCTTCTTCTTGTCTAAGCCAGCATGACAGTTCCCATCAGCTGTAGAATGTGTGATACTTCTTAGATTTGAAAGTCTCAAGACAAGGAATAATAATATGTTCACCTGCATTTAGCCACTAGATATCTCTGCTTTATAGATTTCCATACAAGGTGAGGGCTTGGCAAACAAGGGCGACAAAGCTGGAACTCAAGCTGAGTGGGCATCTCCTTGTGTGTGTGGAGTTGTCACTTATTTTTCTTGTTGTTGAATACAAATACCTCTTCTTGTATTCTCAATGAAAGGCCCTTAGAGGTTCTGGAATTTACTTCTCCCTGTGGTCCAACAGAACCAGATGGTCATATACAGTGGAATTCTTGTAGAATTATGCTGGTGTAACTGAGATCAGAATCTGTCCCCATCTCTATCAAGCTTTAGGTCATGGGGTGAGCCAGACTATTTTTGTTATGGTTATGAATGTGGAACAAGAGAAATGATAGATTCTTCTCTTTGGCTGTGAGCAGAAGGACAGGGTTTGAGCCTAGATTTCCATATGTGACTAGTGATTTTGGATACATCAATTTTTAGATACCCACTTATGATACCTTAACAGGGTCTGATTTTTTTCAGGGATTTAGTGCTCAGCACTTTCTGAAATCAAGACCCTTTAAGGTGTCTCATGTTGGGCATCAAAAATGGAGGCACCCAAAATTATTAGGCATTTAAAAAAATATTGATTCAACTGACATTTATTTGGTTATACAGGAGATCCTTTTTTATTTTGTTTGCACATGATCTGAATATGGTTTTAGAAATGGTTTGTATCTCCAGACAGGTTGGCATTGGCTGCATTTCATAAACAAATAAATAAGTGTGCTTGGAGACAGACCGAGATAACATTTTGCAGACACACTGCATATTATTTTTGTACAAAAGCAATTATAAGCTGACTCTCAACAGATTTTTGTTTTCCTTTAGTGAAAACCCAATTACAACATTAAGCCATAAATCTATAAATCTTTTTTCATTGTTTATGTATGATAATTTTCATAAACAAATGGCTGCTGTCTTATCTGAATTGATAGTGCAAGTGACCAGATTTATCAAAGTCACCTAAACTACATTTAAAAGAATATCTTGTCTTACTGTGAATCTAGCTCAGGGTATTCCATTAGCACAAATAACATTTGCTGCATTACTCTCATGAGCAGAATTCTGTTTCAGTGAAATTCTGGCAAACATTTGATTTGCTTGAAAATGATTATTACATTTCATTGCGAGATTCAGAAGAAAGTCTCTTTGCAACAGGATATTTACATGTTTTCTTTTATCCTTTGTTTTCCTTTATATTCAGTCTTCTACTCGACTTCTAGAATTAACAAGCTTTGAAAGGCAAAGAAATTGGGAGGGAGATTTGCAAAAGCACACATGCCAATGAGATGCCTAACTCCAATGGCAAGTCAATGGGAGTTAGGCACCTTTGTGCCTTTGGAAATCTCCCCCTATATTGTCACTATTCTGCAGCAGCATGGGATTTTCAGTGGGTGCTTACCACTGAATTTCAATGAGAGTTGGGTGCTGACTTCCTTTAGGTTCCTTTTGAAAATTCCATTGTAAATCCATAGGGCATTCTCAACTCAAATTTGTCTAAAAGGGTAGTGCATGTGCACACACATTTTAAATAGCCTACATTTACGTGTCAGTCCGCCCTTTCACACCATGTATGTGGATCACTACGATAGCTTGTCTGGACCTGGGGGATCTGCCCCAGAGATACTTCATTCAATCACAAGTAAACCCTGCTGGCACAATAGTTTGCCTTCCTCTGACACCATTTTTGGTTGCTATCTCAATAAGAAGTGGGGATTTTTATCACTATTATTATAGCCTTCATTCTGGAGTTATGTGGTGGCAAGTGTTGCACTGGTTTCACATTCATCATTCAAGCTGTTGGAAGCCTTGTACCTGTCTGTACAGTTTAAGAAAAAAATTCAGAAAATATACTAATAAAGAAAAACACACACTTATTGGCTACTTTTTGTTCCCTGGGAACAAAAAAATGGTCTTTGGTAATTCACTCCAAAGTAATGTTACAGGTTCAATTCACTCCAAGGCTCTGATAAATGTTAAATATGTATATGCAATTCTTTTTTTCTTCTTATGGTTTATTATATTTTAAGAGCACTGGCCCAGCTTCACTGAAGTCAATGGGAATCTTCCCATTGTTTTTCATGAGAGCTAGATCAAGTTCTTAATGCTATGAAAGGTACCATGCTAACTGCTCTGGTGACTGAAGGATCCACAAAGAAATTCTGCACAGGGATCTAGAGTGTAAGCTTCCCAAAAATATCCCACCACTATGCTTCAATGGAGGGACCACCTCTGAAGATAAGAAGGGAATTTATTCTGTGTCCTTTCATCCCATGCCTTCTCTGTTGACAATGCCAGAATGGGTATTGGCTGTAGTGTCAATTTTGTGAGATGGACGGTGCCTCACTGAGGTGTACTGAGAGCTATCAATATTAGGCCATCAAATAATTGTGAAGTATAAACCCTCTGAATCACTCTTAAACATAGCTGGGTTCAAACTGTTAAATTAGAGGGGAGTGATTGTATTACAGTCTCACCTGTAAACCCCTATCCACACCAAGTCCCTGCTGTGTACTGCATAATACATATACAGTAGTAGGACACAGTCCCTGTCCCCAAACAGTTTACAACATAGACAAAGGAGAGGAGAAGAAACAGAAGCCCAAAGACTTGCACCACATCATACAACAGATGTGGCAGTGCTAGGACTAGAACTCAGAGCTCTTGATGCATAATCCAGTGGCTGATCCAAGAGACTACACTGTCTCGCCCAGCTGTCTTTTTGTTAGTTTTCTGAGCTATCAAGTCCCCCAACAACTTTTATTTTGCAATGATGACTACAAATATTACAGCCAGTTTTCTTGAAATAATTGCTTATTTGAAACACTGAAGACTCTTCACTGAGCATATTTTCAGTGTAATGATAAATAAAGTTTACTGGCATGTGTAAAAGGCAGTTTTAGAAGGGAAAGATGCTATTTAATTGTCAGGAGCAGAATACATTTTCATAGTGCAATGAGGGAGCACAACATTTTATTATTGGCATCTAATAGCATAACAGACGATCTCCCAAGATATATCTTTTGATCTGCACTTATTAATGCCAATCTGTTATGGTGCATTATATAGTTATTAATACAGACAAGTCTCTGTGCATGCCCACAGCTATCAGTTTCAAATTCATGACATGCTTTGCTGTTGGAGATGCTGCCCTGACGTACAGTCAACAAATATTAATCAGGCTAGCCTCTTCCAGGTCCATGTCCCTTCTGCACAGTAAGCCTGCCTCTTGCAAATGGTTGGCATGGTAAGCCGCTGTCAGCAGAGTCCCTTTGGATACCAATAAAAAATGAATTAACGCTTTTGTGTCTCACTTATGACACTTGAGGAAGAAGCTCTTTTTCCTTTATTTTGCCTATCCAGTCTTCTAAGGGCCCAATCTTGAATTAATGCAATCAGTGGGAGTTTTGTAATTCACTTTAATGGAAACAGAATCCGGTCATAAGGGCATTAATAATTGGCACATAATTCCCTCTCCCCATATAATAAATATAACTGACCCACCATTCCCACTGAAAAGAGAATAAGACTGATGTCTACCACTCAGCCCAATGTGTAAGAAAAAATGGGAAGGAAAAAACACACTGTGCCACGTCTTGAAAGTCAAGAAACTCAGGCTCTGTGAAAGGATTTGAAACAAATTACGAAGTCCACTTAGAAATATCCCCAGACAAACATAACTCATGACTGTGAGGTTAAGTGTTTCAACTGATCTCAGAGAGGCTGTCTCTGAAATACCCACATCATAAAGACCAATACCTTAAATCACGCCATTAATTTCATTAATCTGGTGGCGTATAGGGTGCATTAGATAGCATGAACGTACACATCACTGTGTTCTGCAATCAAACATCATTTACAACAGAGTCTAGGAGAATCAATATTATTGAGTATTTGTATTATCAAATCATCTAACAGCCCCAGACATGGACCAGGACCCTATTATACAGTGCCTAGCAGAAGCAAGCACAAAACAAAAAGACAGGCTAGAACACAATGTGTTTTGCACTTTTCAGCTCCACTATAAGGGACGGTTGTAGCCAGGACAGAGTTTATTGCAGAAAAATTTGCATGATGTCACAGCTGAAATAAGGGCACGTATCTGATCAATTTACAGATTTGAATCACTGTGTATGATTCACCATTGGATTTTTTTGGCACAGCTTCATCCCACATGCAGCTTCAGCGTCTCTTCTTCCAGCAGGGATTGTCCACAGAGTGACAGTTCCTCTTCTCTCTCTCTCTCTCACACACACATACCCTGTCATAGGGTAGGCCCTTGACACCATGAGCTCATGAGTGTCTTAAACAAAGAGAGTTGGAAGTCATAGACTCACAACTCCAATGACAAACTCAATGCCCTATTTATAAGGCCCAGGATAATCCTAAAACTTAAGTTGTCCTAACTACACTACTCAGGGGTGTGAAAAAAATCACACTCTTGAGAGATGTAGTTAAGCCAGTCTATGCCCCAGTACAGACAGCACTAGGTTGACAGATGAATTCTGCATCATCAGCAGCAGCATTTTAAGTGTAGACAAGCCCTAGGACAGTAAAGCATTCCCTGTGCACCAGTCTAATGGCTGGAACAAATAGTGCAATTACACACAGCATAGTCATATAGAGAGAATGTGAGCTCAAAAAGATTTCACAAAACTAAGTGATTGGTCAACAAAATGGCAAATGAAATTTAATGTGGATAAATGTAAAGTAATGCCCATTGGAAAAAATAACCCCAATTATACATACAATATGATGGAGGCTAATTTAGCTACAACTAATCAGGAAAGAGATCTTGGAGTCATCGTGGATTGTTCTCTGAAGACGTCCACACAGTGTGTGGTGGCAGTCAAAAAGCAATCAGGATGTTAGTATTAATTAAAAAAGGGATAGAGAATAAGATGGAGAATATCTTATTGCCCTTATTTAAATCCATGGTGTGCCCACATCTTGAATATTGTGTACAGATGTGGTCTTCTCATCTCAGAAAATATATATTGGCATTAGAAAAGGTTCAGAGAAGGGCAGCTAAAATGATTAGGGGTTTGGAACAGGTCCCATATGAGGAAAGATTAAAGAGGCTAGGACTTTTCCGCTTGGAAAAGAGGAGATTAAGGGGGGTTATGATAGAGGTATATAAAATCATGAGTGGTGTGGAGAAAGTGAATACGGGAAAGTTATTTACTTGTTCCCATAATATTAGAACTAGGGGCCACCAAATGAAATTAATGGTCAGCAGGTTTAAAACAAATAAAAGGAAGTTCTTCACACAGTGCACAGTCAACCTGTGGAACTCCTTGCTTGAGGAGGTTGTGAAGGCTAGGACTATAACAGAGTTTTAAAGAGAACTGGATAAATTCATGGAGGTTAAGTCCATTAATGGCTATTAGCCAGGCTGGGTAAGGACTGGGGTTCCTAGCCTCTGTTTGTCAGAGAGTGGAGATGAATTGCAGGAGAGAGATCACTTGATCATTACCTGTTAGGTTCACTCACTCCGGAGCACCTGGCATTGGCCACTGTCTGTAGACAGGATACTGGGCTGGATGGACCTTTGGTCTGACCCAGTACAGCCTTTCTTATGTTCTTAATGTCAAAGGCAACTAGAAGATTTAGCCTAACGTCCCCCACTCATTTAAATGGGAAAATCTCAGCCATAGCCTTGTGGTTCTTATTGTGTGACTGGGACCTCAAAGAGGCTCACCATCCATTTTCTGGGGTGGTTTTATATATAGACTATTACAGGTCCCTCTTCTTCAGTAAGGTGCAAAATAAAAGCAGCAGTGGCAGGGATACCCCATTTGTCTATGGCTGAAATATCAGCATGACACAGAACTCACTGAGTCCCCTCAATGGGGTGCCGTACATTCAGATTTTCATAGAAGCAAGCAGCACTGGAGAGGAACAGGAGAGGGTGAAATCCTCCATGAGGCAAGCCCAGAGTCATCAGAGATCAACAGTACATTCCAGTGGGAGCATGAAAAGGATAATGCAAACGGCTAGCCAAAATCTCAGTCTCTCCCCAGCACACCTGCATCCTTGGGCCCTTGTTACAATACACACCTTTTTGCATTGTGAAGGAGCTGGTTCCCAGTCAGACCAACCGGTTACCTCCCTGAAACGCTGTTCCTCTTTTAAAACATTCCTCCCAGGCCAGGCTAGTAAGCTGCTTTCTGTTAAACACTGTGTCCTCACTGGGCCAACAGGCTGCTGCGTCCCGAAAGCTCCTTCAAACCCTTTACTGCTTCCTGCTGGGATAATAGGCTGCCTTCCTATGACACTATTCTCCTTTAGGGCAGAAGAGGCTGTCTCTCTATAACACTGTGGCAATAGAGTTCTGGGCTTGAAGATGTTCACATCTGGAAGACACTCTAGAGATGCTTATTTGTCAAGTATTGCTCCCCTGCTGGTCTAATAGGCTGCTTTCCTGTTGCGACCCTAAGCTGGAATGATACCTTGAGTGTTCTATATGCCACATTCCCGCTGTGCTGATTGATTCCCAAGTCTGTCTTTACAAAGCACGATCAAGCCATAAAGCTTTATAATTACACCCTGGTATTTTCCAAATTGCACCTCTCAGTAGTCAAACTAAAATGCAATGAATGGTGAATAAACTGTGCTGCTCAAATCATGTCAACTGTGGTTATGGGAAGAATTTAAATTTTCACCCTTGTGAAAAAACAATGTGCTGTTATGGGATTTTTTTTTACATCTCTGTTTAGAGATAACTTAGTGTTTTGTGTCAAAAATGTCACCCTCCACCAAAGGAGGATACAGTACAAATTAAATTCATCTGCCTCCTAGGAAATAAGTCACAGGCTATCTAGGTTAAGTTTGCCACTCACTGTTTTATGTTTTTCAGCAATGTCATTGCTTTGTGAAATAGCCGGGACTGACAGCTTTCAAGCTGGTGCAAATTGGCATAACTCTGTTGAAGTCAACAGAGCTACCCTCGTTTACAATGAGAAATCAGCTCCAAAGTTCTCTGCTTAGCCACCACACTGTTACCGCAGCCCACAGACTGCCCGGTGATAGTCCACAGCCTGACATGGAAGCAGCACTTCTTGGCATTCTTGCTGCATCCATCACACTCATTTAATCTCTTGGGTGTGCTATTGAGATTTCTAACAAGGGCGATATTTACAACTTTGGATTTCTGTGGTAAGGACAGCTGTCCATTAGGAACTGGACTGAGACCTCTAACTCATTTCAGATAGGGTGCTGACTATTTATCAGATGGCATGCCTTTCTGTTGTGTGTTCCCTGGGCTGGAATTGAACTCATAATTTAGAAAGGAAAGGGTCTGTAGCCCCTTAGTTCTTTCCTGAGTCACCCAGTACATCATGCAGGTTTTCCTCTTACATATATACTCTGAATGTGTAGGATTCTCTACTTGTGTGAAAGACCAGAATACTCTTCCCAGTGGTATGCAGTGTTGTAGCCATGTCATTCCCTGGGTATTAGAGAGATAAGGTGGGTGAGGTAAGGTCTTTCATTGGACCAACTTTGGTTGCTGAGAGAGAGAAGCTTTTGAGCTATACAGGGCTTTTCTTCAGGTTATTCAGGACTCACTCCATGTTTAGGCAAGCCCTAAGGCCTCCGTCCTACAAGGAACTCCATGCAGACAGACCCCTGTCCACAGGCAATTCTAGTGGCAGGTTCGGTCCCTTAGCTATTTGTGGGCAAGGAATGTATTTTCCACATTTGAAACAGTCACACTCTGCAGTTATTATTTAGGACAAATGTTATTTCTACCTGGTGTACTCTAAAAAGACAGTCTGGAACAGTGGACTGGGCATTGGCTAGAGAGCGAGAGGACCTCAGTTCTACTTCTGCTGAGTCAGGTGACTTGCTTGGGCTGATGTTTGAAAACTTGGTGAAGAGAGAGGGAATGTTTCCAGGCTCGAGAACTTGTTTACAAAGTTTTTCCTAGAGCAAATTTCAACTGTTGAATTATAACTCCCTGGATGATTATAGGTGGCATTGAGTCCTGTGGCTGATTCTGGGTTTGCAGAACTTTGCTGAGCGTCTGTTATACTAAATGTTCCTAATATAGTATCCAACGAAGATCTTCTCTGCCTCAGTCTCGAATACCATGTTGCACAGAATGATATTGTTAGTTAGTGAAAGTTGCCTCAGAAGGTTTCTGTTAGCACATAAAAGCCCCTTCCCCATTAGGGTTTTATGATGCTATTCATGCACCTCTGAAAATCTGGGCGTAAATTCCATGGAAGAGTTCACGTTCCTCCATCTCTTAGGACCAAGCTCCCCTCTCAGCAGGTAGTCAGTGTGTGGCAGCGAGAAGCACTGGCATAAATATTGCCCCAGTGGGTATTAGGATGCCTCTGTTCCTTCACTTGAAGTAGTGCAGGGGCTGCAACTGTACCTAACGTCTCGTGCCCTCATCCTTCCTTTTCACAAACCTTCAAGGACCAGTTACAATCTGCTCAGTTTAGCCATATTAGAAGGATGAGGGGCTCAGTGGCCCAGATCCTTAAAGATATTCAAGTATTTAACATCCATTGATTTCAATTAATTTTGATTTCAGTGGGTGCAAGACACCTACGTACCACTGAGGATCTGGGTGAATCAGCTTCGCCAGGATTTGAACCTGCCATCCAAAATTCTGTCCTGCCTTAAAAATGGGTGTTCTCCCATTGAAGTGACTGGGATGGCACATGGAACTGGCTCCTTTCAATCTAGATATTTCAGGCAAGATGCTTCGATCACTAAGGTTTTGATCCTGCAAGCACTGAGATACTTACTTAACTTTAAACATATGAGTGGTCACGCTCAAGCTGATGGGATGACTCACATGCTGAAATTCAAACATATGCATCAGTGGCTGCAATATCAGGGCCAAAATAGTTCTTTCCTTCAGCAAACTACAGTAGTTTATTTTATTATGAAACTGGCTGAGAAAACTCCCCCATAAAAGTCATGCACATCCATCTCTTTTAAAACTAACTCATAAAATTGCAATAGAGGTGCTGTTTCTCAGGTAACTAATATGTAACGAGTGACATTTTTCTTGCATTACAGCATGCATGGATGTTTCAAGCTTCACCTTATTTACAAAGAAATCGAATCATGTTAATTACCTCAATATTGTTTATGCATGGCAATAAAACAGGCCAGTTAAAGCTGACCCATTAATCATCTGAGATAAATCAATAAATAATTATACATATTATACTGCTGTGCTCATAAACAGAGATTTTCAAACCTAGATGCACAGGAAACTAACAGTAACTAAACACACAGACACACACACACACACACACACACAAAAGAGCAAAACCAGCTATGCAGTATGAACGCTGCATTAGTTGGCCCTGTTAGGAGACTGGCTTAAAAATCATGAATTTTTTAAAAATAATAGATCTGGTATTCTCTTTTGCCTTCTAATGTTGGAAGCTATAGGGTTCACATTTTCAAGTTTTCATCTGCTACCATGAAGGCTAGAAACATAGCTTTATTTTTGTAAAAGAAGTGAGTCTTGTATAATCACATGACTCCAGAAGCTGGGACTTTGAGGAGAAAACACCAATCATCATAATATTCTTGATTTAAAATGGCAAGATATGGTCTCACTATTCCTTAATGTATTTTAGGGTTGTGGGGTTTTTTTATTCCCTGAGAATTCAGTGCATTCTCCGTGATGCTACTCATCCTTTAGACAGGTAGTCATAGTCAAACACTAGTTTCTGAGCTCTTATAAATCATCCCTGCATACTAGCCTTTTCTGTATTCCAGTCTCTTTGGAGACAAAAGTCTCCTTGTCACATGTATACATGCTCCTTTTTCCAAAGATGTTTCCAGGAGGTTAATTCTTGTATGGGATTAAAAAAATTATAGAAATAATGTTCTTCTAATAAACCTACATAAAAATACACTTTTTGTAGTGTGTGACAGTAGTGATAAAGATTTAAGCTCTTGTAGAAATCAGTGAATCTATCCCACTTCAAATGCCTCTGTACAAACAATATTTCCTTGGACTAATATAACTTATTGAATTGAAAAATTTATCTTCAATGTAATTGCACCAATAGACCAGTCCTATTGCTCCAAACAGCCACTCTGAAGATGAGATTTTAAAGCATGGCTCATAAATATAGGAACAGAACAAAATAGCTTTTTTTATATAATTAAACAGTTAGCAGCTAAATTGTATTATAATTGATTAGAAAATTGCTTTTTTAATGAGATTTAGTCACTAGGAAATGGTTTTTTCTTCAATATGCCCAATGTACATTGGGTCATTTAAACAGCAAATTGCCTTACTGTCCTCCTACTTAGACATTCTGGATTCAACTTTCCGTGAGAAAAGAAGCACCTTACAATACACAAGTCTCACTGCTGAAAGCAAAATTCTCCTCTCTAATGCTCACAGAGGACCTCAGTTCCTGTCACTGTGATCTTTGTCTCCACGTGAAAGCAGTGGAAAATCTGTGCATGAAGGAAGAGCAGGTTATTGCAAGTGACCCATATAGGAAATATGTTTTACAGTAATGCTTCAAATCTTTACAAGATATATTCTCTGTTCTGGCCAACCTGTCAATTAACATCCATGTTAAGCCACTCAATAAAAAAAAAAAAAAACACAAGAAAATATTTTTATATTGTTTAGTTTTTTTCCATTTCAAAATGGCTTCATTTCAATATTTCCTTTGAATTTTTTTGTAAATAAAATGGTTTTTAAAATGTTCAAACAAGACATTTCATTTGACCTATAAGACCCAAACTTCTTTTTTCTTCCAATTTTTCAGAATTGTCAACAAATTTTTACTGACAGTCTAAGGGGACAAAGCAGGGGAAAAAATCTTGGGTAAAATCAACAGGATTTCAAGGAGACTAGGATTTCACTCCCAAATTCTAAAATACAGCAGACTTTGGATAGGGTTGCCAATTTTGTTTGGATGTATTACTGGAGGTTTCATCACATGATAAAATCTTTAATTAAAAATTAATCTTTAATTCCTGGAGACTCCCGGACAATCCTGGTGAGTTGGCAATCATAATCCAAAATCTTACTCTGAACTTCCCAAACCTTCAAGAGTTCATGTTCAAAACTGTAACTGGACATTATTATTATTATTATTATTATTATTATTATTATTATTTATTTTATGAATTATACAATTTCTACAGGCCCCATTGTACTAGGCTTTTGTGGTGGGGTCTGCTCCCCAAACTCGCCCTAAAGGGGTTAACCTAGGCCAAATGGGATATTTAACATATTAGGCTGCAAACAGGGGCACATGTAGGCTGAGAGGAAAACCCTCATCAAGGGAAACTCATGTGCAGGAACAGACGGGGTTTCTATAAAGCCAGGGAACTGGTAGCACAAGGAAGGTTGCAATCCCTTTCCCTGGGACAAGGGAGAAAAAGAGATTTGGGCCCAAGAGAAAGGGTTTATCTAGAAGGGTGGAGAATGTGAGCTTGGATTGCAAGGCAGGAAGCAGTCCAGGGAATAGCAGAAGATTCATGGTAGTACAGACCTTAGCCTCTGGAGGTAGGCTAGTACAGACCTTAGCCTCTGGACTGGAACCCAGGGTAGGGAGCAGGCTTGGGTTCCCCTACCGGTCACTGAATAAGTGCCAGATCTGGGCAATGAACTTGAAGATTGTCCAGAACAGAAGGAGTGGTGCAGCCAGGGCAGTGGATCTAAGGACTGCCTGGGATGGTATGGAAGACTTTGATAGTACCCCAGAAGGGGAGGACTGTTGTGACTTGGTTGGAGAGCTAAGCCAGGAAGACGAGGCACGTCCGCTTCTGATGAGCAAAAGCGGGGCTGCAGAGCAAGATGCTGGGCCAAGGAAAAGCAAGAACAGGGCATCAGGCTGGCAGAAAGAGGTTCTCTATTTGTTAGTAAAGTTCCCCATGATCACTTTATATATGATAAAAAAAACTCTTTTCAGAAAGTTAATAGTATCTGAATAGAAGTGTGAGAGAAAGTATTGTATTCCCCTTTACAGATTGGGTACTTCAGGCTTATGTCTAGTCTCTCAGATACTTCAGTGATTAGTGTGTTGTAAAAAAATTAGAATTGAATAGGTACTTCATAGCAATTGTTTCCACAGCTTTCATAATTATCAAGAAAACAATTCAACAGAAATATGTATTGTCCCCTTCTATGAAAAGCTGTGATTGAAAGTGTGTTGAAACCAAATAATCTGCTGAAAACTCTATAGTTTGAATGATTTTCAAAATAGTTTACTTCAGGAACAAAGGATTTTGATGAATCTTGATTATCAGGAACAACCTATTGTGAAAAACAATGAATGCAGTGTGCGCTTAACTCTGATTTTTATTGTTTAGTTTCCAAAACCTGTATTGATGTGACTTAGCTTTCAACATAAACAGTAGTGATTGCAATCAGTTGCTGCTACCATAGCAACAGGCAAAATTAAAGGGGCAAACTACAAAGCTAAAATTGCCTCAGGGTTGTAGATTCTAACTGTATGGCAGACCAGTGAAGTACTCTGATGTGCTGTATTTTACAGTCATCAGGGTTATATACTCTTCCTAAATCTACAAATATAATAGTGTTGGCTTTTACACTTCTACAAGTCATCATGTCCTTCTCTTTGATTCTCAGGGTTTGAGTGGGCATCGCTTATTATTATCTATTTATTTTATTGATTTATTATGAACCTTAAGTGCAAATTTTTGTGAGTTAGTGCGCTCTTCTCAAGAGGTTTAAATTCTGAGTTCAGATAACCAGCGATGACTGGTCTAGTTTGGTTAAAAGTAAAGGCCCCATTTAGAAAGGGGAAGTTGAGGGGAGAACATAAAGTTTCAAAAGCAACAGCAAAAGGAAGCATGCTTTCATGTTTGAATCTAAATAACATTGGAAAACAAACATGGTGGGTGCCCTTATTTCGTTCTGCTGTTACTTCTCCATCCTGTTTGCTGAATTCACGTCAGGCATTTTGGAGTTTAATCAAGGGAGTTATAGCTCAGGCAGAGGTTAGCAGGACTACAGGGCACTCATTCACTACAAACCATCGGGGCCTTGTGAATTAGAAGACAACTATACTGTTGCCCTAAGTGAAGATATATAGTGATGAGACTGTTCTTCAAGAATGTATTTGAGGCATGGCTTAAAGGCAACTGACTTGTAGCTCAGCCACCTTGAATATCAGGACAATACTGAGAGATGCTGAGCATCTATAAGTCATGCTGCCATCAGTGGAATTACTGGTGCTCTGGATCAGGCCTGTATTCGTTCTTGTATATGGCGAAATCATTTTGGGTCCCTTGCTACTAAAAGTCAGCCATTGCTATGAAATATAAAGCGCAGAGTTTGAATTTACTGTATACCCTATAAGTGAACCACAACTTTAACTGACACACGCTCATAACTCAGCGAGGATTCAATCTTGCATTCCTTGTGCACCTAGAAAAGCCAGGGGAAGTTTTTGAGTGAGCAGAAGCAATGTGATGCATGACAATGTCATAAAATAAAATAAAATCCAGAGGCACAATTTTTAGCAACAGTGAGGAGAAGCTGGTTCCTTCAAGAGGCCCGAAGTAGGTCATTTTAAGTAGCTGTACTTAAATCAATATTATATAAGAAATGCAAGATTTCAGTGGGAGTTCTGAGTGCACATGAAATGCAGGCTGCGGTCCCTGATGTTCACAACTCCACAGCGGATGTTCCTGGGTTGCAACCCTTTGTGAATAATTCACTTTACATTTGCTTACTGAATGCAAGGAGCACAGCTGATTTATCTGTTTCAGCTCTGGTTATTATGGGAAAGAACTGAGATGGGTTGGCTACCCAAGGTTGGGTATGCAGTCGTTTTTCATCAGTGTGTATTTGCCAGCTTGTGAAACTCAGCAGGCTGCTATAGTGTCCCTCGAGATGACGTTGTTTGCAGATTAGTGTCAGAAGTAATATGTCCCATGAGAGAGCAGGGAGGTGGGAAGAGGTCACTGCAGCTTTTAGCAACAGCAAGGAGAAGCTGGTTTCTATAAGATGGCCTAAATTTGGTCATATTTTGGGTTAATTTAAGTTACAATTGCCTAAAATAAGTACTAATGAGCCTTGAAGATAAAAGAGAAAATGACAAGATTTCTATTTATTGATTTGTTAGGTTAAATTAATATATCATTGGTGCAAGGAATGTTTCTTACCCTTTGTTCTCTGCTCAGACTTGGCTAAATATATATTTGAAATTAGGTATATCGATTCAGATCCCCAGTTGGTATAAAGCAGGGTAGCCCTAAAAGGGTGATCAGACAGCAAGTGTGAAAAATTGGGATGGGAGGGGTAATAGAAGCCTATATAAGAAAAAGACCCAAATATCGGGATTGTCTCTATAAAATCAGGACATCTGGTCACCCTAAGCCTTGATAAAATCAGTGGAGCTACCCCAATTTACATCACGCAGGGATGCTACTCTCATTTAGGCCAAATCTTGCCCATGATTTTTTCCCATCTTTATCATACTGCTGTAGTTTTAGATATGGATTTTTTTATTATTTCAGAGGGCCCAGCTGCCATCATAAATGTTTTGCCATTGTATTTTGCTACCCCTATGCAAATTGGGACCACAATGGAGAAGAGCAAACATTTCAGTGACAAAGGCATTAACATTGTTACGACGTGGTTAGCCCACAGGTGGGGTCTTGCATGTTGTTTCCATTAGGAGGAGAAAATGATGAATGAGGAATTGTTTCAGTACAATCTCGTTTATGAACAATGAATGCACATAAAGTTGAGTTTACCTGAACACAGTAAAAATTAATCAGCGAAAGATGGTTTCTTTGCTCAATGTTCCAAGCCTGTTTCAGCCACCACGCTACCCAGAAAGCTCTTTCTTTATGTTTTTTCATAGGGACACAGTCAAAGTGCTTGTTCTGGCCAGCTAACTTATCCACTGCTTTTCTGTCAGCAACTCTGGGGTGGGGGGCAGAGTGGGAGGGGTTGCTGCTTCTCTCCAGACAAATACAGCTCCACCAAAACAGTACTCAGCCCCCCTGCATTTCCATTCACCATACCTCTCCCATTGACTTGAACTCGAGTTGTGGGTACTTGGCACTTCAGTAATGAAATCTTCTCTCTGTGTAGTGCTTGCAGTATTATATATAGGGCATAGATTATTTTTAAAAAGTTACTGACCTCTGGTGAGTGGCAAGATATGGAAATTCAAAAGCTTGCTCAGTGCTAAAAGGAACAATTGTAAAATGTACTTTTAAGCTTCCTTTAATTAATTTAATTGGCAATTTCCCCTTATCTGATATGCTCCAGGGAAGAAATGAGGGCTAAAGGTTGAGCTGACCTGATCTAGTGGAGCTTCTGTTTTCACAGAAAGACAAGGCGCTTAGCCTATAACCCAGATGCAAAAAGAGCTATCTCCAATTAATTTTGTCATGCTTTGCCAGCTATCAAAGCTTAGTCAGTAGAGTCAAGAAGTTGTAACTTTGTCTACTTTAAGAAAATTGGCCCATGAAACACATCGTGCTAAAGCTTAGTAGCCAAATCCTTTGCTGGTGTCAATGGATGTGACATCACTGACTTAAGGGGAGTGTTGTCCATTTATGCCAGCAGAAGATTTGTCCTTTTTCATCTACGAGATAAAAATTCCAAAAGCAAATTGAAGTGCCCCTGGGAGGCTATGATTTGACAACCCTGGAGACTGGTATTCTCTGCTCATCCATAGGACAGGCACAGCTCGAGAGCACGGCAGCGCAACCTCTCGCATGTTGGCCGAATACCGATCTAATTTAATATGGCGTGAATCTGGAGTAACTCCACTAAAGTGAATAGAATTATCCTGGTGTAAAAATTGAGATCAGAATCAGGGCCATTTGCCCTTCTATATTTCTTTACCTCATTCTGGAGAGACCACCTCTGAAAATGAGAGGGTAGTTGGCTCACTTTCAAAGACAAGTATGTGAGTTAAGCACCCACCTCCCTTTGAACATGAATGGAAGTTGGCACCTAACTCTTAGGCTCCTTTGGAAATCCCAGTTTTAACCTTTGGCCTTTCTGCTAGGACTCCAAATAGGCCTCAGCTTGTTGTGTCCTCTAGACCAGTGGTCTTCAAACTGGGGTGCGTGCACCCCCGGGAGTGCGTGAGACCCCAGTGCCGCCACCGATCATTCCCAGGAGACTGCTGAAGTCGCGGTCTATTTTTGGCCCGCCGAAATGCCGCCGAAAGAAAGCGGAAGCTTTATATTCAGCGGCATTTCGGCGGACATACCCCGGGGGGCCGCGAGCGGAGGGGGGAATGTGAGAGGGGGCCGCGGTGTTGAAAGTTTGAAGAGCGCTGCTCTTGACTCTGGTCTGCAAGGAATTACCTCAGACCACGTTACTTCACATAACCCTGTCACAGGGTGCTCATTCCTAGGGTTCCTCCTCTTTGCTGCTGTAGATACTAGCTCCGTCCAAGTCCAGCACACCCTTCCTTTGCACCGCTCTTGTCATGGCTCCTCTCACTCCCTGGAATTGTGCACACTTCCTCTTCATGACTCAGTTCCACCCTCCTTGTATTGTGGCCTCCAACCAGCTCACTGTGTGTTTTCCCTCTTCCGAGATTTCAAAGTCTTTCCATCCACACTGTCTCAGGTAGTCTTCCCATTCACTGCCCAGACTGGGCCACTTCTGCAGGGGCTAGTTGGGCAACCTGGGTCTACCCTCTACTCAGGGCTCCAGCTCGGGAATCTTCTACTCATCAGCCGGGGTCTGCAACATCCCAGTTAACTCCTGAGCCTCTTCCCACTCTGACACTCTCACACTTCTGTTCCACCACTCTTCAGCCTCCTTTCCCTCTCCAATGCCTAGAGAGTGATTGCAGACTTCCTCCCTGCAGCCCTTTTCTGCAGTCAGCTTCCTTGCTTTATACTAGCCCAGCTTGTTTCTTCTCAGCTGGACTCCATCATCCATCAGTGGTTGCTTAGCCCACCTAATTCCCCTGAGGATTCGTCTGTCTGGTTAATTGACACTTTCCAGCCTAGTATGGGGTGAACACCCCACCAAAAACTCAATGAACAGGCATTAGATAATTGCTATCAATTTTTAGGCCAGTTGAACCCATGGCCTAGAGGTGAGATACTAAGAAATCCATTAGCAGTCCTCTGAGACATATTTTCCTTCATATTTTTTTGTAATGAAAACATTCTATCTGAAGTGGATGCAGTGAAGTGTTTCCTTGATCCATGCGAGGTCTTTTAGCTTTTAAGTGATGCTGACAGAAGGGCAGAGTGTTCTGCTTCCTAAAACAACTCATCACCATTGAAAGTTAGAAGAAGAATGACATAATTCAAAATGAAACTTCAGAACTTCCAACTTCAGCTCCCCTTCTTTCATTAGCCCTTTGTTATACTGACAATGGGGAGGAAAATAATGCTGCCTAAAGCTATTCTGCCCATGAGTGACAGCAGATGCAGCAACGTGCATAATTACAATATTCATAAGTAAATTTTCATGATAATTAACAAAGACAATTGTCTTCTTTTGTTCTGATTACCTACAGATATGTTAAAAGTGGGGTTGCATAATTAATTTCCAAATGTAAGGTTCCTTAGAAATCCACAGAGGTTATTTCAGGGAGCTTTTTCAAGAGAGTCATCTCCATAATAAACATTACCTGTCACTTCTCAGCTTATAAATTAATTATTATGGGGAAGTAAAAAGAAATATCGCTTGAGCAGAAAGTGAAAGATAAAGCCATGGGATTGTTATTAACAAGAAAAATAAAAATCTTACAGGAACGTGATGTGCTTCCTTGCCAATTTAGAGGATTTATGTCTCCACAATTACATTTCTTTTCTTCTTTTTTTAAGGTAAATTATTATATGCTAGTTAGGTGTTTGAAAGTTCCTGCTGATCCTGACTTCTGGGGGAAAATAGGCAAAGAGGGAAACTGATAAGATGTCCCAATACTTGTCCTGCTAACTTTAGGCACCTATTCTGCTTCTAAACCCCCTAGATATCTATCTGCATCATTAGGCACCCATCCAAATACGGTTGAAAATCTGGGCGTGGGCTCCTAAATCACGTGTGTACTGTTCAAAAATTTATCCTGAATCATCCTTTCATTATGCCTGCCCTTTCTGGCTGTGTAAAGGGTATGCTGAAGAGTAAGTGTAATTTTTTGTTTTCTTTAAAGCTCCTTTACGCTATCAGAGCAGCTTAAAGTCCCCTTAGGGTGCATGAGATTCAGACCTATAGAGTTTATCTGAAGCTAATCTGAACTTTGAAGTTTCTTCCCAATCCTTGTACCAGACCTTTCAACAGTTCTATGGTGGCATCAGCCCATTGGTCTTTCAGTAGCCCCCTTTAGTCCTGTCCCCCATAACTTCCTCTATAAGCCAGAGCTCTTTATCTATAATTTAAGACATTTTGGTAGACCCCTGCTCCTTCCCTGTGACTATCAAACCAACCCATGCCAGGGTTCACACACTTCTTCATGCTGCCACCACCTTTGAGGCGGCAGAAGGATGCTGCTATGGAATTTGTCCTGCCCCCCTGGTGGCGGGGAGGGATTGGAGGCCCAGGGAAGGGATTTGCAGAGAGAACCTACCCTGCACTCAGCAGTGGCTTCTGCCACACCTGTCCTGCGGAACTGGCTGGGCTCAGCTTCCTGCTCTGGGCATTGAAACCTGGCTACTGGTGCATGAGATCACGTTGCAGCACCTCTCAGGTTTGGACTGGCCCCCCTCTTTTTCTGAACATCTTGTCAACCCTCTGGCATCCTTTCAAACTGTCCTCAGTGTCCATACCCACAGTTCAGGAAACACTGAGGGATTTATATCCTTCCAATCACCATTTTATCTAGGTGCTGAGTTCCCAAACATAGACCACACTTTCCACACCTTTTCAGGAGTAAAGAGAAAAGCTAGTAAATAAGGATCAGGAGGGCGTCTCCCACAAGGTGAATTTTCTGTAGTCATAAGAGGATGGGCATCAATCAAACGCTGAGCCTTCCCATCTTCTCTCTCAGTGGTTCACTCCTGTCACTCAATTCTTCTTGAATCTGGAGCTGCAGTTAACAAGCTGTGCACGTTCCCCCTTCGCTGCCCGTGTCCACTGTAGTGGCTTAGCTGCAATATTCTTCTGAATGGCAGCATTCCACTGGAATATCAGCATCGTGAAGGGGGCACATCAGGGTCTTCTTTCACTCCATCTCTATTCAGCAAAGCATTTAAGCATGTGAACAACTCAAAACACACACCTAAATCCCATTTACTTCAAGGGACATGTTCAAAGTTCAGCATGTGCTTCAATGCTTTGCTGCACAAGGATGGACTTAAACATGCATTTAAATACTTTGCTGACTTGGGCCTCATGTACTTAGGGAAAGCAACTGGCAGTAGGTTTTGCTCCTCAGATGTGGTATGTTAAAATAGCCCTGCAACCGTTAAAGCAGAGGAAAAAAATGAATCACTTTCTAAACAGGTACTGTATCATGGTGATGGCTTATCGTGAGGAGCTTAAAATATTAAAATAGTCTGTTAACATGACACCACAGGTGAACGTGTAGGGTTGGTGATTCAGTAGAGTGACAGCTGAAAAGACCAGGATAAACAGCTGCTTCTTAATTTCCTCTCTCGGCAAAGTCAGGTCTGGTGAACGCTAAGTTTCATAACAATATGATATTTTATTGTTGTTTTCTCCTGACAGTATTGAGACTTGTCAGCTCTGCAGCTGTAAAGTCATTCATCCAAATATATCTGTGGGCATATTTACTTTTAAACAAAGGGTATGAAAACATCAACCAATATGGCAGCAATACAGATGTCTCAAAACTCTAATTTATTCACCTTTATTCTGTTATCTCAAAACTAATACTGGAAACACCCTGCCTACATTTAATGGCAGTTACAGTCCTAAAAGACGGGTCCATTGCCATATAACAGATTGAGATTTACTATCCGTGAAACTCGCCCTCCTGCAGAGGGTCGGTAGAAGGCCTGTGTGCCTCTTAATCCTATATCCTACTTACGTCCTCTTAAGGTGACCCATAGTCCTTTTTTCTGGCCCTCTATCCAGGGATGAATTTTGGCCTGAGCCTCACTTTCCTATGTTAAAAGCACTATGCTGTTGTAAATGAATAGCTCTATTTTAAGTCTCCACTTTTTAGTTCATTACAAAATGTAAAGAAAATTATGATTTTGAAGCACAGCGTGATCTTGTAGATAGAGGACTGTCCTGGGTTATGGAAGACTTGGGTTCTTCTAGTCCTGGCTCTCCCACTGGCTTGCTGGGTGACCATGGGCAATTTGTTTTGCCTCTGTGCCTCAGTTTTCCCATCTGTAAAGTGCTTTGAGATCTGTGGTTGAAAAGTGCAATATAAGAGCTAAGTGGTAGTGTTGTTACATTAAACATGGGAGGACAGTGGCTAGGAATTTCAAAGTGACTTGTGATTTTTGCATGCCTCCAGCTTTTGTACTGCTCAATCCAACACTTTAAAAAGGAGCCTGATTCTCAGAAAGTGCTGAATTCCTGTCTTCTGAAAACCAGGACCCTGGAAAGTATCTCAAGTTCTATCCATTTGATGCAACTGCTCTCTCTCTCATCATGTAAGGAGCTGTCAGCCCTGACTCCAGGAACACCAATCAACTTTATCTGACTGAACCGCCCGGAACCCCCACAAAAACCACAGACTAGGTAGCATTCCAAAAAAGATAGACTCTATTAATGCCATCACTAATACTTCTATGTATGTTGCATCCTTTGTTGCATGTGGCTGACACTGAAATCAACATTCTAAAACCTAGGGCTATGCACTTCCAACAGGCAGGTTGCCCAAACTGAAACTGTTAGCATTGCAACAAGTACTAAAAGGACAGCCCATAAAAATACCTAGCTAGACAGAATCAAGCCCAATGCCTTTACTAAAAAAACCCAAACAACCGCAATAATAGCTGTAGACTTTCTTTGATTGTTCTTAGTGCAAAAAGTTGAGTTCCAGGCAGTCTTTAATTGAACAAGGCAAAGGGACAGTATAACTTCCTAGCTGATCTTTTTTTCTTGTTTGAAAATAACTAAACTGTATGTGTCTTGATAAGTATCTGGCAGTCAGATCCCTAGAAAAGGGACACTGAGCGTATAACATGTCCACAGCATTGTGGACTTGGATAGGCAATCAGACACTTTATCGCAGTACATGACTGGCACTTTCTCCTGGTCCTCCATTAGAAGCTGCAAAGTACTGCTGAAAACATGGCCCTCTGCCTGAAAATATTTGGAAAAACTTCCTGCAGCATTTGGCAGTGCTTCACGGGGACTGGGAAATGGCTGTGTCTCTGTCAAGGATACTAATGTTTTAAAAGTGCTTAGGGACCATGGGTTTTCATCTTTTGACTGTTTTGCACATTGACTGAAGCATGTAGCTACAAAACGAAAAATGATGGGTATGGAAAGGATCTCATCTAGATGCTGAGTATATTCAGTTCTGTTCTCTCATTCTCCAATGAACAACTGACTGGGAATGTTGCTACAAATTGAAACTCTGCCCCAAAGGCTCTGCACCAATAGATGATACAAAGAATAGCCATGTGGGTTATATTCATCCCTGTGCAGAGAGTTAGCACAAGGACTGTGCACCTCTTAAGTCCTATTTTTGTTGTCTAAAGTGGGATTTAAATGGCATGTAGACCTTGTGTTGATCTCTGCACACACGTGAGTTTCACTCGGTAACTACATGGTTTAAAAAACTGTCAAGCTAACAAAGCTGTTCTCATATTATAGACCTTATTAGAGCAATAAAGTCTCTCATTAGAGAATTAGTTGGTCTGTCTGAGCTTTCCATAATAATCTTCTGATGATGAAAGAACCATCCAGATTTTGGACCAATACCTGAGACCATATTTAATCCTTGCTCTGTTCTTACTCAAATCGAATTCCCTTGAGAATCAGTGGGAGTATTTTTCTAAGGACTGTGTAAGCAATTCAGAATTTGGCTATTTGATTGTTTCATTCATGAGACTGTCTGAATATCACTAAGGTCATGCAAAACAACACTTGGATCAGTTTGGAGTAAGTTAGAAGCAGCAGATTCATAGAGATGCCATCTGAACAGCGTTTTAAAAGATGGAAAATGCAAACGGCACTTTCTATACGATACTGGGAGGTGGTAGGATTCGGTAGCTTGAACTCTGGACTAGGAGTCAGAAGAGCTGGGTTCTGTTCTCAGCTCTGCAGCGGATTTGCTGTGTGACTTTTTGAGCAAGTTCCTTCATCTCTCTGTGCCTGTTTCCCTCCCACCCTTTGTCCATCATGTCTGTTTACATGTAAGCTCTTTTGAAACCATCTCTTAGCATGTGTTTGTACAGCACCAAGCACAATGGGACCTAATAGCTGCTACTGTAATGCCACCCCTAACAATAAAGGTAGGATGAAAATGGACTTGTAATTGTCATATTCTAGATTGTAAACGCGTTGGGGGCAAAGACTTTTTTCTGTTTACAAGGGCATCATTGTACTAGATATTGGGGGCATCTAGTACAATGATTCCCTTGACAGTGACTGGGATGACTAGGCATTACCATAATTAGGGCCCTACCAAATTCACGGTCCATTTCACAGTCATAGTATTTTTAAAATAGTAAATTTCATTATTTCACCTATTTAAATCTGAAATTTCAAGGTCTTGTAATTATAGGGGTCCTGACCCAAAAAGGAGTTGAGGGGGGAGGGCCATGAGGTTATTATGGGGGGGGCATGTTGTGGTACTGCTACCCTTACCTCTGCGCTGCTGCTGGAGAGTAGTGACTGCTGGCCAGGATCCCAGCTCCGAAGGCAGGACTGCCACCAGCAGTGGGGCAGAAGTACAAGAGGCATGGTATGGTACTACCACCCTGACTTCTACACTGCTGCTGGCGGTGTGCTGCTTTCAGAGCTGGCTGCCCAACCAACAGCTGCTGCTCTGTGGCCGCCCAGCTCTGAAGGCCGTGCAAAAGTAAGGGTGGCAATACTATGACCCCCCTAAAATAACCTTGCAACCCTTTTGCAACTCTCTTTTGGGTCAGGACTCCCAATCTGAGGAACGCCAGTCTCTCCTTGAAATCTGTATAGTATAGGGGTAAAAGCACACAAGAGACCAGATTTCATGGGAGGAGACCAGATTTCATGGCCCGTGACTCATTTTTCATGGCCATGAACTTGGTAGGGCCCTATCCATAATTAATCTAATAACAACAATAACTTTGAATGCTAGCTTTTGAACCTCAGTTTAAGGTAACACATTCACGTATCTGTAGCTCATATATGACATGCAAAATAATGACATTGTTCCAGAAAGTTCATTTTAGGCATTCAGGCTGTAATTCCTCTCTTTTTAAACCGCTGATGCAGCAAGCCTCAGGCACAGTGGTAGAATCTATTTCTATGTCTCTCTCTAGCCAGCAGCAGAAGCTGGGATTTTTTTCTCCCCAGTTGACAAACATCTAAGAAATCTTTCTTCTGCCTATCTCCGCTACAATAGTCTAGGAGCATGGAGAGTTATCAGCTCCCACAATGGTGTTCCGCTGTCTAGAGATCACCCAATTGTAACTAAGGTCTATGCTCTGTTTCCATGCTAGAGATGAAAGGAAAACAAATCTGTCTTGATTAACTTCCCCTTTGAATAATAGGGGCCAGATGCAACCCTCCCACAAATGGACACATCTCCCGTGAAGAACATTTGGCTCTAGAACTGTATGAGCTGTTCCTCCTGCCTCCGGAACAGACTTCAAAAATAAAAAGCTCTCCAAGATTTTTATGGAGAGATTAATTTAAGTCATAGATTACCTAGTTTTGAAACAGACCCTTTTCTATTCTGATGCTATCTTGTGAAATGTCTGGATGATGCACAGTCCCTCAGCTTTCTGTCAGTCCTCAGAATAGATACTGGGAAGTTCTCTTTAGAAATATCCCAGCTCTGCTTCAGTGTTCCTTCAAACAGCTTTTGTTTCCATCATGTCTGAAGGCAAAAAAAGGGAATATTCCAAAGCAACTGATCTAAACATCTTCCCTCATGTAACTGGATTTGTCTGGTGAGGACTAAACTTAGTGATGAGGCACTTTAATAATCTGATCTTTCCCATGAAATCTTGCTTTAGAGAAAGATTAAGATCTAGATATTTACAAGCAACTAGTGATTTTTGGGGTGACCAACTTGAGACAACTTAATTTACGGTACTTATATAGTCCCCTATACTGTAACATCTGAGCACCTCATCCATGTGACCTACAGACAAAGTGACCTAAAAACATAAAATGCTCTTTCTGGAAGGTTGCAAAATAACACTGCTTTATTTCTTAGAATCCAGAAAACAAGACAAAGCAGGCTGCTTCCTAAGGCAGAGAGGAACAAATCAACCCACCTTGCTCTAGGGTGGCTGTTTGCAGACTGACCGCTAAAGACTCAGTTTGCATACTTCCCGACAGAGCTCCCTAGCCTACAAACAGGGCCAGAAAACCCCTTACACTTAATGTGATCTCTTGTAATTTTAACACAGTTTTCAATACACCACCCTCTTAATCTTTAATGTATTTCTCCACCCAACAGTCCTCTGAGGTAACAAAGTGCCATTATCCATCCCCAATGGAGGTACCAAGAAACAAAGTGACATGCCCAAGGTCACAGAGGAAATATGTGGAAGAACAGGGAACTGAAAGGTTTAAGTGCCTGGCTAGTGCCTAATCACTGGGCCATCCTTCCTCTTTGACCTCAAACGGTCCTGATATTCAGATGGTGGGTGCTAAGAAGAAAAACTTTTTTAAACACAAAGTAATTCTGACCCATAAGGGAAATTACTGGGTGGGAAATATAATGTTTATTCCAGAACCATTTGTTTTTTCAAGTGTACTTGTGTGAAAGTTTCTCTTAAGACACAAATTTCATGCAAATTTATTTGAATAAATGAAATAGTTGCCTGTTTGGTTAATTTAGGGAAATGATATTTTTGTAAAGAGTAATTACATTGGATATCTGGACAAAGCTCTGCAGCAGTTTAAATCTCTCCAAACTCTCAAGCGTGTATTATTTACGTTGATGCCTCAATAACTTCTCCCATGACATGGTTTCTGTGGTGCCTTGCAGGGTTCTTGGTTGTGACTCATTTAGTTCTATCTAACTGGCATCCTCATAATTCACTGCACAGCTTTAGCAAATACCGCTGTACAGATCACTGCAATGAGGGTATGTGTCTGCTAGTGTGGATGCAATCCTATATTGTAGTTCTAAAATGAAACAAAAGAGCCTTATTTCTCATAGACCAAGACTGGCTAGTTCCATCCTTGGTGTAAGTTAAAGTTGAGTGTCAAGTTTCTGTTCTCAGATTAGTTGGTTAGGAAGAGTCGCTGGTGTTTTTTATCACATCTCTATTAAAAACCGGATGTGAGAAGAACTGGGAAAGAATTTACTCTAACACTATGAAATGCCAAATGAGTTCTTTCTTGCTTTTCAGATGCTGTATAATGGAGGGAAATTAAAAGCATTATCCCTGCTACGGAACCTTGGCAATTCAGGGGAGTAGATTACCTTTGATTCCACAGTGTCAAAGAGGGTATTTATCAGCTGGGTGTAAGATGTCTGGAGCTACTTTAAATCCTTGTTGAAAGTTAATGAAAACAAACCATAAACCATAGTACTCTTTGCACTTCAGACTGGGTGATGTGGACATTTAATACTGATGAAGTGTTGTCTTGCAGAGTGGACAGAGAAGAACAAAAAGATCAGCACATAATAGAAAATAAATGCCAGCCAAAATGTTATAATTCAATCACATTATTTTACATGGTTCCTTAAGGCCCCAATCCAGCAAAACAGTTAAAAACATGCTTAATTTCAAGCATCTGAGTAATTCTATTAATGGCTATGTGCTTCTAACTGCATTCACTCTTGCTGTTCTTTCCAATGGTATTCCTGCTGGAGCATGCCATGCCAATAAGTGTTGTTCCCATCCTGGATTCAATGCATCTGCCCACAATTCTGCATCTCATGAACTCCTGGGGTTGGCAGAGAAGCTTTCAAAGACTCCCAGGAGCAGGAGGGAATGTGTCAGGGACTCAGTGTTTTCCCATTCTGATTCCATTTGAGGTTTCTCTCCCATGTTATCTTTTTTGCTACTCACAGTTCATGGTGCTGTATTTGAGAATCCTAGAAGCCCTTTGGTTGGAAGGCCTTTCTGATGGGTCCTGGCCTACTCACACAGTCAGGGCATATCCCCACCTTCCTTGGCCATTTGTTGCATCCTCTAACACCTTTGCCAGAGGGTGGATTTTCTATCACTTGCAGTCTAAGTCAAAACTTGATCTCTTTCTAGAAGCTATGTTGGAGCTCAAGGTGAAGTCATGAGCTTGATGTAGAAATTCCTGGGTGAGGTTCTTGGGCCTTTGTAATGCAGGAGGTCAGACTAGATGATCACAGAGGTCCCTTCTGTCTGTAAAAATCTATGAATTCTAGTGATGATTCTTTCCCTGTTCTGTCCTGTTCTTAGGTAGGCAGAAAAGTGCATTAATGTTTGTCTCTTTAGGCCAGTAATTGCTGATGATAAAATACAAGATTATGCTGTCTGACAGTGTCAGCACAACCAGGGATATTTTTAAAGTTCTCTTGTCCAAACAGGAAATGTCAGCTGTTTCTTCCCAACCTCTTTTAGTCTGAGGCATTATTCCTTGTGGTTAATTTGCTCTAAAATAAACAATGCAGGCATTCATCTCTGGCTTGGTGTATGCTTAGTGAAGCAAGAAGATATGAAGGAGGAATGTTCTTATCATGAAATAATTACAACCCAGGATTTGGTCTGTAATCCCGAGGGGTGTGATTATCTTATGATAATAAGCAAAATCCTAAAACTGATTTTTGTTATGTATTTTAAAAAAACACTCGGAGGGAAAATGTGATGGTGTGTTGGAAGACAATGAGAGTGACAGTTTAGATTGCAGCGGTTTAGTATACATTGAAGTATCTAATTTACCAGACAGCTGGAATATCCCCTGCACCTTCCAAACGTTAAACAATTTAATATGCCATCTGACTGCTTCTGGCTGAATTCAATGCAGAACAGCGTCTCTCAATGCTGACTATGGTGTATTACGTCTTCTGTGGACTGGAAAGTGGAAATACAGTGCAGCAATTGTCATTAAACAGAAATGTTTGTAAGCTGCATGTGTAGAGAACTACTATCAATGCGTCCTCTCAACAATGTGTATGCCTTTGATAAATTTTAATACTTTAAGAAGAATTCCCCCTTAGGGGCCTCATCCAAAGTCCATTGGAGTATTACTACTGACTTAATTGAGCTATGAATCTGGGCCTATATGGACAAGTAGCAGCTCAGAAATCAATAGAATCTTCCTTCTTCCTCCCTCAACTGCTCGCTCTCCCTCTAGGAAGTGATGTCCAGTGGTTAGGGTAAAAGACTAGAAATGTAGAGCTCGGGGTCAATTCCCTACTCTGTTACAGACTCCTGTGTAACCTTGGGCAAGTCATTAAGTCTCCCTCTCGCTCAGTTGCCCACCTGTAAAATGGAATTAATAGCACCACCCTACCTCACAGGGATTATGTAAAAATAAATACAAGGAAGACAGTGATGTACTTAGATACTTTGGTGATGGGGCTATGAAAATATTTTAGATTTCTAGATAGATAAAAATGAGATGTTAGAAAGGAAATACTGTAAACACAAAGTTTGGGGCTACAAAGGACCTCATTCCAAAGCCTGGGAGTCTAAACAACTGTTTTGACCGAGGAGTAAGTCTTTTCTCTGGGCAGAGAATATATCAGTACTTTTATTCCTGCAAATCTCTGTAGCAGAGTAAATATTGTATTAAATTTTCCTGCAGCTTTATGGACTCATTCTGCATTTACACTTAAGCATCACTGGAGTTCTCACTGTGTTGCCCATGTAAAGCATTTGACACCTCACAACAGGTTAAAGGCCGTGTGAACTCATATCCCAGACTCCAATCTTCTGGGATGAAATTTGGGTAAAAGAATCACTTACCTGTGTCATCTGTAAAGTGGAGATAATGATACTTGTCCATCTTTGCATGGAGCTTTGTGATCTACATATCAAAACTGCTACATAGGTGGTGCAAAATATGACTCTTTATTTATTTACCACAACAATAGCTTGGGAGGTTTTCAGGAAGCAGGGAATAAAAAATTAGACTGTGGATGAAATTCATCCCTGTGCAGAGGGCCACCATTAGAGCCAAAGAACTTATGTTCCAGTTAAGCCCTCAAAGTAGGGGTTTCAGGGGACTTACCTTAAATTGTGCATATCCCCTGTGCTCTTTGGGCCAGGGACCATGTCTTCCTTTGGGATTGGAAAGTACCTATTAGATGTTAAGCACTACTGCAATCTGAAGAATAATATTGATATACAATAGTAAGCATCATTTTTCCATATAGGTGTGTTAACCATTCCTGTATTTACATAAAAGTATGGACCACAAGAAAAAGTTCATTTGAGAATACTTGGTTAAGTTAAGCATTGTAAATGAATAATCATCATATACATCTTAACATATACAGTGTATGTATGTGTGTACTGGCAACACATTCTATCCATAGAGTAGACAACAGTAATATAAAGGGGATATGTTATTTGCCTGAGCCTTTCAGACTCTGTAAGCATTTCTCTGGAGAAGTCCTTTGCACTTTGCTATGGTTGATCAATCTGAGAAGGTTTATACGTTTCTGCAAGAAGCCTACCTACCGTGTAAAAATTATTCATTGTTTCTCCGATTCAGAAATTCTGCATAGATCTTTTGAACGCTAAGAAACTGACTAGCTGGAACATTACCTTTCAGTGACACAGAGTGATAACCAGTGGCATTTGGGAAATTAATCCTGTCTCATACAGAAGTAACAAGAAAATGTGTCTGATAAATAATTTGAAACCTCAGACTTAAGAAGCTCGATTCTGTACTAAATCTAATAGGTTGCACCAAATGAATATATGCTGGGTCTTAAAGCTGTTCAGTATGCATAGCTTTGAAAATAGGCTGTGTGGGCCCAAGCCAAGACCCCTATCACATACAAATTTTAGGTGTATTGTTTCTTTGCATGTGTAACACACTAGCTAAATTTACTATGTCCCATTTTGCTGGCTGGCTCACATTGAGGATAGCCGCTTACTACTGCTATTGGCTACTGGTGTTATCACTTCAAATAACAGAGGCCTATTTTGTTCTGGGAAAGTCCTGATTTCAAGGCCTGCTGATAATCCCATGGTGAAGAGGGAAATCATTAAAAATGTACATTCATTCTTCCCTGTCCTTAGGAATAAATAAATTTATCCTTGGGAACAAATAATAAGAAAACTTTTTCTAAGTTTCTAATAATAAGAAAACATTCTAAGTTTCTAATAATAAGAAAACATTCATTCTTCCCTGTCACTGGGAATAAATAAATTTATCCTTAGGAATAATTAATAAGAAAACTTAAAATCAGCGTTAATGGTGACTTTTTTTCTCTTCTTCGTAATATAGGGCTCAATTCTAGAAGGTACTGAGTGCCCTCAGATCCTGTTTAGGCCATGGGAAAGCATGCTCTGTATATTTCTTGTGCTCTGTTCTTCCATTGGTGGATACAAGTAACTTTCATTGAAATAGTTGAAGTTTCCTGAGCTGGGAAAACCAGGCCATGAATACCCTCAGTTACTGATACTGAGATTGTAAGCACAGGCATGAATCATCATTGTTCTGTGTTTGTACAGCGCCTGAGGGCCTGGTTACTTGAACTGTTCATATATGTGTGTATTAATATATATATGACTGAACATTTCTTTAGCATTGAAGGCTTATACAGAATTTCTGTATGTGTGTACATACATATGACTTTTAACTTGACAGTGTCCCTTTAAAAACAGTGCTGTAATATGTAGTGCAGTTGCCCTTTCAATAAGACTTGCACAGATTTTCTTTGTCTTTTAATTTCAATTTAGCTCTTACTAAATTGGCAACACTGGGAACACAGCTTATTGTGGTAAGTCAAATCTGCAAATAAATGGTATCCCTAGCTTAAAATAATTCATCAGAAGTGCAAGGGCAGTCAGCTGTAAAATTGTGTTTAGAGTGGGTTAATCAAGTGTACCAAAGAACAAAGAGCAGCCCCAGAGAAATATTTTTACATCATTAGACTTTTTTCAGTCTACTTTCAGTGTGTTCCTCTAACTACTTCAGGCTGATTATTCACTCATAGTGGCTCACTTTTAGACTGCTAAATATTGAGGGTTTCCTCCTGAGTTTGTCTTAGCAGGATGCAAAGAATTGAAGTTCTCAAGTTTAAGGATGTGCTATTTCACTCCCATGATGTTTCACGTCACAGACCGTTTGTGTGTGTTTTATGCTATGGTTAGTAATTCCGGGCCAGCTTGTGATGGCCTTACTCTCCCTGAGTAGTACATTACTCCACAAGCAGTCCTACTACGTTCACTAGGTACTTACCCTTTCTCACTCTGAACAGTACCATAGTCTGGCCCACTGGGATTAGCAGGAGATATGCTCATTCCTAAACATAGCCAGGAAAGATATGAGTAAGAGGTAACAAGGAAGCATCAAGTATGGCTTCCCAGTGTGTTGAGAGAGGTCACTGAGAGTAAACAAAAATTCACAGTCTGTGGCCTTTCCATGACTACTTCTATATATCCTTGACTAAATCTTGGGGTGGAAGTGGCCTGGGGGTGCCGCAGGTGCTGGGGTGGGGAGCTCGCAGGATCCCTATCTGTCTCAACACTTCCCCAGAAGTAGCAACATCCCTCAGCTCCTAGGCGGAGGCAAAGCCACACAGCTCTGCACATTGTCCACTCCCCAAGCTCCAACTCCACAGTTCCCATTGGCCGGGAACTGCAGACAAATGGGAGATGCAGGGGCGGTGCCTGCAAGCAGAGGCTGTGCGCAGAGCTGCCTGGCCACCAGGGCCGGCTCCAGGTACCAGCCGAGGAAGCATGTGCTTGGGGTGGCACATTTTAAGTGGCGGCATTGTGGCCAATCCTGCGGTGGCACATTTTGGCCCCAACCCCCCCCCCCCCCCGCCTTTTTTCGCTTTGGCGGTGCTCTGCGCCTCCCCACTTTTTTTTTTCTTGGGGCAGCAAAAAAGTTAAAACCAGCCCTGCTGGCCGTGCCTCTGCCTAGGAGCGGAGCGAGGGGGATGTTGACACTTCTGGGGAGCCCCCGGAGGCAAGTGCTACCCAGAGCCTGCCTCACCCCATCCGTGCCCCTACCCCCTTCCACTCCCAAACTCCTGGGGGTGGGGGGCAGTAGCCAGTGTGACTGGCCCAGGGGCTGCCTGAGCGACAGATGGCTCACATGCCAGGCATATCAGCCGCTGCAGAAGTCACAGTGTTGACAAAAAGTCACAGAATCCATGATTCCCACGATCTCCGTGACAAATTTGCAGCATTAATGACAGCCCAAAGTCTGCATAGAAAATCAGGTCCCCATTGTACTGGGTGTGATGCACAAATGGATACAAAGACAACATCTGCCTTGAAGGGCTTGCAGATCCAGGGTACATACTGCAAAAAGAGCAGCCAGGAGACTGAACTGGGAGAAGGACAAGGACAGGAGCTATGTTAGGAAAACATAAGAGTGATGCTAGAAAAAAAATTCTGCCCCTTGGGTGTCAAAACCATTATAGCACCGGTTTTGTGCAATCTTGAAACAGCACAAGCTTTGCTGGTATAAAATACATGTGAGTAGAGGATTAACCTACATAAATAAGGAGAAAAAAGCCAAGCCATTGTAGGATTGTTTTCTGCTGCCCTCTCCTGGCCCTTTAAAGGAGAGAACATTTTCATTGTCCATGAATGTACTTCCATGTACAGAGAGAGAGAGCAATGTGTGACTTAAGCAAGTGCCACAATCTTAGCCCACTGAGCTGATGAAACTAGTTCAATGTTTAACTTGTTTAGTTAGGTCCTGATTCAGGAACACATTCTTTCTCAGAACAGCACTTAAGCATGTGCTTAACTTTAAACACATGCTTAAATGCTGCCCTGAATAGTCATAGACTTAAGCACATACTCAAGTGTTTTCCTGAATCAAGGCCTTAATGCTTGCTGTATCAATAAGCATCATGTCAACTTAAGAGACAAGCCACCAGGATTTAAAGTATCTGAATCCCTAGAATGAAAGACACAGACTGACTGGACCTTTCTGGGCTGCGCAGGTGCTTGTCACTTTCCAGACAGCTCCTGGACTGATCTGTTTCTGATACCACTGTGAAATGCTTGCAAAAGAGTTGATTGCTTGAGTAATGGAGGAAAAGTAGGAAATCTGTCAGAGAGAGGAGTGCCAGGCGATTGCCAGAAATGTGTCCTCTCTGTAGAATTATTTATGGGAATTAAATAACAGTGAATGATTTGATGCCTCCTTCAATATGCAGAGTATAGCAGCAAATACGATTGCAGTGATCCCTGGATGATTTTTCTGCATGCACATTAAACCTGGGATGCTGAACTAATTAGTACCAGCCCTTTGCTGTGCATGCAGACAGAGTTCTGGCAGAATCCGCTGCAGCTGGCATTGAGAAAGGAGGTGTCTGGGGTTTCTGCTTTGCAGGAGCGTGAGTCCCAAATGAGAAGGGCAGGCAATGGGGAGGTTACAGAGAAGAGAGAGGGAGCCAGAAGCAGAGGTGTGCAAAACTGGTGAAATGTCATACCAAGAAGCATTTGCCATTTTGTTCAGTTGATTTTATACCCCTCAAATGCCTTTTGACGACACTGGTATTTTCATGTTGAACACACACATACACACAGCAAAAAAAGTCAAATTCTGAAGCTCAGATTTTGAAGCTGCTTCTCATGTGAATTAGGCCAGGGGTGGGCAAACCATGGCCCAGAGGCTGCGTCCAGCCTGTCAGACATTTTAATTCAGCCCTCGAACTCCATCTGGGGGGCAGGGTTAGGGGCTTGCCCCATTCCACACATGCCATGGCTCCCAGAAGCAGCGGCATGTCCCCCTCCAGGTCTTATGCATAGGGACAGTCAGGGGGCTCTGGACACTACCCCGCTCCAAATGCTGCCCCTGCAGCTCCCATTGGCCAGGAACTGCAGTCAATGGGAGCTGCAGGGACGGCACCTGCAGACGGGACAGCACGCAGAGCCTCCTGGCTGGTGCCACACCCCCACATAAGAACTGGAGAGGGGACATGCCGCTGTTTCCAGGAGTTGCTTGAGGTAAGCACCACTGCACCCCAAACCTCTTCCCCAGCCCTGATCCCCCTCCCTCCCTCCAAACCCCTTGGTCCCAACCTGCACCCCAAACCCCTCATCCCCAGCCCACTCCAGAGCCCGCACCCCAACCCCCAATAAATGAGCGTTCATGGCCCGCCATACAATTTCCATACTCAGATGTGGCCCTCGGGCCAAGAAATTTGCCCACCCCTGGACTAGGCCAATTTGTGCTCAGAAATAGGTTTAACCCTAGTGGGCTACGGGGGCCAAAGGGGGGCATTTTTTTCAATAAAATGGAAACAGAAAATGCTTAATATTCCTAATAGTTTCACCCTTTCATTGCAAACATTTAATATGCCCAGAACTTGTGAACTGCATGCCAACCATAGGTCTAATTCATCTCTGCAATACTCCAGTTTTAATTAAAACTAGTGGTTATACTAGCATAAAACTGGAGTGTCAGAGTGGTGAATCAAGTTTATTAAATGCCAAACAAACGCTCAACTAAAATGTGACTATCATCCGAACTCCCATACTCCTTTGTAGCAGTATGGGGAAGCACAGACCTCCATCCTGACTCTGCATTGTGAAGATAAGGAAGAAATAATTACAGAGGGCCAAATCTGGTTTACCTTGCACAGGTGCAGTAGTCCCAATGATTTCTATTTGAGTAAGGGGAGTAGGATTTGTCTCTATATTGTTACCACAAGACTGTGTTTCCAGGAATTCTGTCACATCAGCAGCAGGTGATCAGTTAATAATGTTTGGCCCTCTATCTTTTAATGTTGTAACAAAGCTATGGTCAGTGAGGACTTCACAACTGAGACTATGCTATATACGCTGCCCACTCTCAACTTCCATTTACAGGTACTTTAAGCAGACATGGGCAACTTGAGATAAAAGACAATTTCTGTTAGAAATAGAGTTCCTATAAAATAGAGCTGAGCAGTTCTCATTCTATCCAATGGAGGACAGTGGTATATATGCTGCACACTAACCAGTTCATTACACTGTATTCATGTTTAGAATCAGAGTCATCCAAATATGAGCATTTATCTTCAGGTTGTTTTCATGGCAAATATTCCTTTTTTTATTTTTGGCATTTCATGAAAAGTTTGAGCACTGAAAATGACTACAGTAATATAAATTATTTATGGGTAGTTTATTTTCAACACAACACTTGATAGAGTATAAAACTTTAAGGGTTCTTTGGGTTTGGGTTAATTTACATAACAAAACTACTGTCTTTGACTATTGAACAAATTGCTGTCTTTTTAGTGCAAGAAATAAATGCAAATCATCCACAAATTGTTTACTAACACATTTAAACATCTGCTGATTAATGAAAGATACCAGAAATACCATAGTTTCTGGTACAGAAATATTTTAACATGAAGTTGTAACCCTTCTGCCCATCAGAGTTGGCAGCAACAAGGGCCGGGTTCAGTATCCAGGGGTTCCATTCCAATAGCACAATACAAAAAACCGGCTCGAGCCCCCACCCAGTGACCTGGGACAACCATATACCACCCCTCTGGGCGTCTGTAAGAGACAATACTTCCCCTCTCGCAAGCACAGAGTCTGAGTGTACCAAAGCCTTTTAATAACAGGGAGAAACAATGTGGCATTATATTGGGGAAACACCACAAACAAGGTTAATAAACCAAATCATGAACCAGAAGCCCCCCTCCCAGGAAATAGGCCGTGGCCTTCCCTTTGGCTCTTGAGTTCCACAACCCCAAAAAGTCACTCAATAGTCCCAAAAGTCCAACAGCCCAAGAGTCTCTGTCCTTGGTCCGTGCAGAGTTCAAAAGTCAATTGGCAGAGTCTTACCTCCCAGCCTGGGTGGAAATGGAGGGTAGGGCAAGGGGCACCTTACGTGGTCCGAAGCCGACTGCGCCGCCTCTCTGTGAGGTTCCGCTGCAGCTCTCCCCACAATCGGCTCTGCTCCGCTCCGCTGGCTGTCCCACGAACCGCTCTGCCCGTTGATCCGCTAGCTGCTCTGCTAACCGACACACAGACAGCTGTGCCGCGCCGGTCACTCTGCCCGCAGCACCAACGCCTCCGCTAGTTGACACACAGACAGCTCCGCCGCACCGGTCACTCTGCCTGCAGCACCAACGCCTCCACTAGTCGACAGACAGCTCTGCTGCACCGGTCACTCTGCCCGCAGCACCAACGGCTCTGCTAGTTGACATACGGACAGCTCTGCCGCACCAGCCACCCCGCAGCACCAACAACTCCGCTAGCCGTCCTGCTAGCCGACACGCAGACTGCTCTGCGGCACCAGCCACGCTGCACTTTTTTCCGGCCCCCCTACTTAAGACAGTGCTCAGTGATTTCTTTAGCTCTTAGGTGATTTCAGCTCTTAAGTGATTTCAGCTCACAGTAGGGGAGCCTTAGTGCAGGTGCACCAGTGAGCCCAAAGCAATTTTCAGCTCAGCAGCCTGGAACCAGGCTCCTAATGGAAGCAAAATTCAATTCTGACATTCCACAGTGGAGAGAGGCAGGGTGCAATAGGCCTGGGAGGCCCTCAGACAGAGCCCTCACCAAAAGATATAGATGCTTGTCCATCACCTCTCTCCTCCCACAGTGTTCTGAAAACGCATTTCCCTTGCCCAGTGAGTGCTACCTAGATGATGGCGAGTCCCTCCATCATAACAAGGGCCAAGTACATGTCCATAGTCCTTCATTCACATAATCACAGTAACATCACTTTATCATTCCTGCCCCAATAACATAGAAACCGGGGCTCCCTCATCAGCCGAAGTGGCCATGTGGGCTGCTGTGGGCTCAGGCTAGGCGCAGTGGGTGTGTCTATGCAAATTGACCAGCCCCAGACTTATTTTGCAAGGCTCACTGCAATTCCCATAGTTCGCCACCAGATGTCAGAATATATCTCATTCCTGACACTGCTTACAAAGTCATTTACTAAGAATAAATTAAAAGTGTGCTTGAAACATGAACCAATTAAACCTTCTGTTGCCATCTATTAATGAAGCCTATGTTTGTATCTGGATTTTTCCTCTTCATTCTTTTCTTGAATGCTGCTCTCTGGGATTCTCAGTTCCTTTTACTCTTCTTGGCTCATGCCAGCATCCAGCTCAATGTCTTTCTGAAGATGTACTTTTCCTTTTACATCCATCTGCACCTATCAGCAGGCTTTGACCTGAATGTAATATGTTTTTCGCACGACCTAGATGAGAGGACATAGAGCTGTGAGAGAACCTTTTAAAAATATATGGCAAATAAACTTTTTCTCAGATACATGGGGCAGACCGTGAGCTGATGTGATTTGTGTTAGCTCCCTTAAAGTCAATGCAGCAGTGACAGCTTATCTGAACTGAGGATCTGCCCCCATAGTTCTAGGAACAAATGTAATCACAAAAGGCCTATATATCAGCCTTAATGTTGATGACACAGTTACTTGCATAGACTGGCAAGAAAGTAGATGGGACCTTGGGAAGTCTATTTTCTATAACTTATCAGCTAGTTGCACTCATCATTTGGGACAAAAGCTAACACAAAATTTTTCCTCAAAAAATGAGAAGTCATCCACCCCCAAACTTTCCACAGCAAAGGGTCAGTTTCAACAAATGTGCTGACTTGCCTTTTTTTAAAAAAAAAAAATTCAAAATTGTCAAAACCGCCCATTTTGATATTTTTGTAACAAAAAAAATCAGTTTTCCAGTTCAAAATTATTTTTGTTCTGAAATTTTGAACTAATTATAATACCTTTAAGCAAAAAATGGTTGAAATTGAAATAAAAATTTTTCATTGACCTGAACTACATTTGATTTTCAGTTTGTGAAAATGTGCCAAATTTTGACTTTGTCCCAATTAAGAATGGGAGGAGGGAAATCTCAAATCTTGAAATTTTTTCCTGGGAAAATCATTTCTCACCCAGCTCTATTTGGGACTCAGTGTTCCACCTTTACTCACGCAGAGTACCTTAATCCTTGAGTAGTTTCAGTAAAATCAATAGGGCTGCTTGCAGTGTAAGGTACTACTCAGGGTGAATAGGGGCAAAATCAGGCCCTTAGGGTAAGTCTTCACTACCTGCTGGATTGGCAGGCAGTGATCAATCTATCAGGGATCGATTTATTGCTTCTACTGTAAACGTGATATGATAAAATAGATCCCTGAGTGCGCTCCCTGTAGACTCCAGAACTCCAGCTCCGCAAGAGGCGGAAGAGTATAAGTTTTAAAATACACTTTTAAAAATTAAATACACCAGGAACAGTGAAAGCAGAAGGTCAGTCACAGAGAAAAATATCTTAACTTGGATTTATTTTGATGCATAAAAAGTTCATGCTCTCACTAGGGAAATGGAATGAAAGCTCAGGCTTCTGCAGAATTAAATCTGTTTACCGTGTATTTCTGTTGTCCATATTATATGTGTTTTAACATTGTCCACAATATTAAAGAATAAAATCACCATGCACGGCAAACAACTTGATATTCATTTCAGTTTAGTGCCCTGGCAAATTTATTTGCATGCCTCCATATATTTTTCTATTTGTTTATGCCAAAACAGTAAATGCTTAAATAATAATATATTTGCCCTGCATCCATTTTCAGTGCAGTTTATTGCTTCTGCAATGAAATATTCAGTATGGGATTCATTTTTCTGTGTTATGAGGTGTATTTACACATATCAGCTTTATATTGCAAGAAACAATTTGCAGGCTTTTCAGTTAAAAATCCTATTTTGCCACATTTCTTTATGCTCTCCAAACAGGAAATACATGCCTGGAGGTTTTAATAAATAAGAAATGTGGGGGGGAAGGTTTATATATATATATATATATATATATATATTCACCATATATGAATGATCAAGAAAAAAGTCAGTTAAATAAGTCTGATTTGTGTTTCAATATATATACAGAGAGAGAGGAGGGAAAAAAATGTCCCTCTGGAAACATACTTTCAAAATTCATCAACAACATTTGGAAAGATCTTTTAGTTGAAAATGACAGTTTCTGAACATAAGTTACTTGGTCTCAGAGGTTTATTGAGTAAGATGGTGCTTTCTCAATAGTAAGTTGTTGCTGCCTGTTGGTGACCTGGTTTAAACAAGCTTTATTTCCTTCATCAGCTATAACTTTCATTTTGGGGATTCCTCCTATAACCATTAGTTAGATTGTGACTTCAAAACTGTGCAGTCTTTGTGATGTGAACTTCCAGTTCAACTTCAGTCAACACACCTAACCACGAAATAGTCAGGTGCATCAATTTAGAGCACTACCAATCTGTTTTCCACAGGCACTAGAATATGATGATTCAGACCATTTGTTTCATCCACTCTGACCCTGTACTAATCGCTTATGTAACCAATTTCTGAATATCTACGATGAAGACTCTTTGGCCTACTTGACAAGCACCTGGCTAGACGAGACTTGGCATGTAAGACCATCTAAATAAGCAAGTCCAGTGCCCAGTTACTCAAACATCCCTTTCCAAAAGGTGTATTTTTTTTTGGACAAGGGATGCTATTAACACTTCCTATAAGTAAGAGGAACAGAAGACTTCAACCCCTAATGTAGGCATCGCCATTACTCACTGAAATTGAGGTTTTTGCACTAGTACCTCAGAATGGCAGAAAGCTGAGATACAGAATACCTAGCTGATTACAGTTAGTGTTATAAAGGAAGACAAAACTCTGTTCATCGAGACTTGGGGAATTCTAAGAACCAGATGAAAAAAGCAGAGGAAATTGCATGGCTTTTGAAATGACCATTTAGAGCACACTTGACTGCAAGTAAGGCTTCTAGTCCAATAAAACAGTGATACTTTATATTAATGTTGTTTTTTCCCCAGATTAAAGACCAGAGTGTTTTGCAAAAAATATCCTCAATTCTTCTCCACTTATAGTCCCTTTGCACTAGCCCCTAGCAGCACAAGGCTTTTCATTCAAAAGTCTGATTCATCAGAGGTACATTGCTATGGCATGGATAATACCAGTGGTATTTAGTTATTAGGATTTCTTGACTATTGCAGACGTCTGCTTTTTACTGTTCCAGAGCCAGTGCTTTTGCAGGTTTGAGCAGCTATCTTGGCATTTATTTAATGACTGAAGAAAGAACTTTTTGACTGGGTGCATATTTACCATGTGAAAGTTGGCAACTGTGATGCTTAAGTCCCCCTTTTAGTTTCTTCAACTTCCTAAATAATGTGGTCCAGCTTTTTAAACAAGTTAGGAACATCCCTGCAAATGTAAAATGCATGTGCAATTGAGTGCCTGATGTGTGCACAACATTAATTATTACTTGCCCAAATCAGGTAATGGCACATGTAAACTAGCCTAATTATCTATCTGCATGCACAAGTAATTAATGACATGTGCAAATTGGGTGTGCAATTACACATTTAGTTGGTTTAATAATCTAGCTTTCTATCCATAATGCTCCTGACATTTACATTTGATGTTTTCATCTTGGATTTTCAAATACTACACATCATGCTATTTTGTAGTATTGCTTTAGGCTATTGGATGCCTGCCTCAGGGGCTGATGGGTAGCAACCCTCCTGGCTGCTCAAAGTTGTGCCAGCCTGTAATAGCTCCTAAAGGGCCAGTAGGACAACCAAAGATTGGGCAGATCCAATGGTTCCTCAACCATACCCTCTTTCCACTTACCACATCTCCTAAGCTAGAGATTGATAGGTATATATTCTTAGGAGCTTACACAGGGGCTGAGTCCCCCTTCACCAAAGGAATTCTCAGGAGAACAGGTCTACTGGAGCAAAGTGGTCGAAAATGGAGACTCAGATATGGCCAATGGCTCGTAAAGCATTGAGTAAGACAGTCTCTATTAGGACTGGTTGAAACACTTTCATCAAAACTGAGTTTCAGTGGGAAATTTGAGTTTTGGATGAAGTGAAATCTTTCATGAGAGGTGTCTGCTTGCTGTGGAAATTGATTGGGGTTTTTTAGGCTAAATGTTTCAGCCAAAAACTGAAAGACTTGGGTCAAACAGAGTTCTCAGACAATTTTCTTTTTAATTAATGAAAAGGTAAAATGTCTGCAAGGAGAACACATTTCAGACCAGTTCTAGCTGTTATATAAAAATAGGGGTTTGCCCTCTAACTTCACTTTCAGAGTTAGTGTGAAATGTAGAGGCTCCTTTGCTGTCCACACAGGTCCTCCGAAACAATTATGTTAATCTAGGCCTGCACAACATGCGGCCCGGGGGCCATATGCGGCCCGCACAGACTCACTGTGCGGCCCGCGGGGAGTAAGTAAGGGTGGGGCAAGCCAAGCGGTGGGGCGGGGCAAGGGTGGGGCTTTTCGGCCCGCAGCTGGTTTTTTTGCAGTAATATGGCCCTTGCTGCTTTCCAAGTTGTGCAGGCCTGTGTTAATCACTATTAGCACTATAAGAGCATGTAGAGGCCATACTTGAGATTGGCATCCCATTGTGTTAAGCAACATAAAAATACTTGAGACAGTCCCTGTAACAGTCTAAAGGTACATCTACACAGTACACAGTATACACAGTATGTCTCACTGAGAGAGTCCCTAGAACAGTCTAAGGGTATGTCTACACTGGGGGAAATAAAGACCCAGGGCAGCGAGTCTCAGAGCCCAGGTCAACTGATGGGGGCTCATGGGATGGGGCTAAAAATAGCAGTGTAGACATTCCACTTGGGCTAGAGCCTGGACTCTGAAACTTGGTAGTGCAGAAGAGTCTTAGAACCTGGGCTTCAGCCCAGGCAGAAACATCTACACTGCTCTTTTTAGCCATGTATTGCAAGCCCAAGTCAGTTGACCCAGGGTGTGAGAGTTGCTGTTGCAGGGATTTGGTGTGGTGGGTTTTTTCTCCCCCCCAGTGTAGTCCCACCCTAAGGACAAGACAAACAAAGAGTGGGAGAGGAAATAAAGATGCAAAGTGACTCGCTCAAGCTCACCTAGCAGAACCAGGAACAGAATCCAATGCTTTATCCGCTAGCTCACACTACCATCCTCTGGTAAGGTGGTATATTAGCCAGACCAAAGTTGTGCCTGCTCCAGTCAGTGGGATCTTTCCAATTTGCAAAGCAACGCAGGATTTTTGAAGCAATCGGATACAAACCTAAATGCTAGAGTAATAAGCCATGAGGCTATTTAAAAAGAAATGTAATAGCTCTTTGAAAAGAAAAGATGCAGACAAATTCCAGAAGCTTTAAATATAATTGAGGTTTTGTATGTAAGCCATCACTCATGTAACTACAGTAAACCAAGGGAAACATGACAAACTAAGAGGGAGCAAAGAGACTTTTTTTATATAAATTATCTGAGTGTTTAATGGTGATCAAAATGAACAGCACCTAAATTTTCTTGTTTCTCTTTTAAATAAAAGAAGCATATGTCAGTGCTTAGCTGCTATATTGAAAATAGGACTTGGGTGGAATGATTGTGAGAAACTAATGATTTGTAGATCAGCTAACAGTAATGGTTCAAGCAGTTCTACACCATTACTTTCAACAAAATAAAGCAAAAGGCATCAGGAGTTACCAGCAGTATGGAATGTGCCTCATCTCTTTAACAAACGCAAAGCAAAAAGTGAGAGCAGCGTCAGCTCACTGACGTTTGGATTTTTGAAATGGACCTGACTGTGTGTGTGCTCTCTCGCTCTCTCCCTGTATGTTATATATATATAGGTCCTCTATGCAATGTCTTGTACATGTGCCCCTGGTAGAATAACAACTGACCATACTGCTGCTTTAGGCATCAACAGCTCTCAGCACATTTATTTTTTACAATTAAAAAGAAATAATGAGGCTCCTGAAATCCATTTTCAGGGAGAGGAGGTGGATGGAGATGGTTTAACTGCATCCAGTTCAGTGGCCTGGCTGAAAGTCCAACTAACACCCAACAAACAATACAACAGTTTCTCTACTTCACCACCACTAAGTTCAGCAACCTAGCTATGGTACTTTCTATGGCTCCCCATCACTTTATATCTGAGCACATCACAATCAGGGTATTATCTTCACAATGCCTTGGTGAGGCAGGGCAGTGCTATTACCCTCACAGATGGGGAAGTGAGGCTTAGAGAGGCTAAGTGACTTGCCCAAGGTTCACACTACACATCTGTGACAGGATGGAGACTTGAACCCAGTTTCCCAAGTCATAGGCTAATGCCCTACCCACTGAACCATCCTTCCCCACATTCTAAACCACCATGTGCTAGAAAATCTGGAAATTAATAGGCAAATGATCCAACCATTTCCCTTCCACTGTATAATCCTTTATCACTTAGTATTACACACACATGGACACACATGATTTACACTACCTACCCACATTTAACAATGCTTCCCAGTAATATTTGCAACAAAAGTATATAAAGGTCAAAATAATAATTTCCTCTGCAACGATTAAAAAGGGAAGGTGGAATCATGTGAGTCTTTACAGAATGAGCAGGAAGATTCGTCTCAAAGAATTTCTCCAACCAATAGCCTTGCCTGTTAGGCTTTTGGGAAAGAAAAACCAGTAGGCCGGTGTGAAGGAAGGGAACATACCAGCAACACATAGACACCTTATGCTTATTATCTTAACTTTACAGCTGTGAATAGGCCCATTGACTTCAATGCTTACAGTTAGGTAGGTGCTTAAGTATGTTGCTTTTCTGGACTGTGGGCTTTAAAGAGTTCATTTTGGCTCTAGAACTATTACTGCTATAACAGAACTCCCCACTTGAAGTACATGGAATATTGCTGGAACCTGGAATGTCTTTAGTGCCAGAATAAACTTTTTAACTGCACCCACTGTACCTACTGACAGACATTTATGTAGATTCCCAGAAACTCTACTACTAACTAGACACATAAATTACTAGGTCACAGGAAAGTTCACAGGCATCATTTTCTCATGTTGGCAGTCTGGAAGAAAGAGTCACTGATGAGGCCACAGTTTGCAAGTTCTGAATTCTGATCTTTGCGGGTATGAGATGACTTCAAGCATGTTATTTCCAGTCACTACCCCCACAGGGGAACAGGCTGGTGGAGAGAGCAGTACAGATTGCTAAGAGAATTCTCCAGCAAAAACACCCCACATTTGCTGTATAGCATTGCAGAACTAATACCAGAGAAAGCTCAGTTCAGCCCAGCTAGAGACCGTGCTGTCAACCTTTTAGAAATAAAGCTTTTTCCTCAAGTAGCCGTGCTTGGCGATTTGTGAAGATGAACTGTCTGCTGTTTCTTTAATCTAAACAAGAAAGCAAGGCAAGGTGTAGGGCTGGGTGAAGTGAATCTAAGCAGAAGTTTTGCAGTCAAGCAGAAAGAGACAGAGAAAGAGTCACTGTGGGAACAGCACTGTTTGCCTTATTTTAATATGTTTCTTTGATCAGTGTTAAAGGAAGCAACATTCTCTTTAATACTTTACCATTGCATGTTGGAGCTTTAATTTATTCCTTTATTAAAAACTACATATGGTGTGTATGTAAGAATATTGTAGGCGGGGCTGGTAGCACCACCTTTTATTAAGGTTGGCCATTTAAGATGTTGTTCTCAGCTGCTTATAACTTCGCAAACTTTCGAAGATGGAGACTAGGGAAAAATACACTGTTTAGCCCAGGTTAAATTCTGATGACCATTTCTTTGTGAAGTTCTAGCACCGAAACGCAGAAACGTGGGGATATAAAATGTTGCAGGAGGTGGCTTTTTTGGCTTTTTCCATCACTGTGAAAATATGCCCAAATTCATTCAAATGTTAAGCCTTTGAAAAATCACTATGCAAATGGAGCATGCTCCCGCTGGGGCTCAAGAGGACTCAGGAGGACTTCTTCTGTAATTGCAATCGTTGGCTGTGCTCGTTTTGCATCCAGGCACCGGAACTGAGACCATGCAGCTGTGATGCAGAGATCTGGGAAGGGCTGGGCAAAGAAATTGGGAAAAGATCCAGGGAAGGGAACACGCTGAGATTGGACAAGGAGCCTGGGCAGAGACAGGGAGCCTGGGATTAGGAGCCAGTGGAGATGGGATCTATAGGTATAAGGTGACAGGAAGCTAGTGCGGGTGGAGAGAGAGGTTGCACAAGGAAACAGGAGGAGAACTGGGAATGGCTGAGCAAGGAGACTGGGGACTAGGAGCTGGGGCGAGAGGACTGTGACTGGGAGTTGTGGAGGGGAGACTCGAACTGACTGGGCAATTAGACTGAGATGAGAGGCCTGAGGAATGGAGAGTGGGATTTGTTAGATGAGTGGGATGAGGGTCCGGGGTGAGAAAATTGGGACAGCTTACTGGGGGAAGGGTCAAGACTGGGGGAAATGGGCAGAAGCGTCTCTGCCCCCGGAGTGCTCTCCCCTCCAGAGCCTGGTCTGGAAACCAAGATTAACAATCTCACCATATCTCTGCTTTCAGCAAATGTCTGGGAAGTCCACTGGCAAAGTATCTCTTCCCACTCTAGTGCTGCTCTGCATTGAGGATACACTTGTCACTAAGGAGCACCATCTATTCTGAATGCCGTGAATGAGGCAGAGGTCCTGTGGCGAAAAACAGTATGTGATCATGTAATTAGAAACTGTATAATAATGCTTACAGAAAAGAGAACCGAATTAAGGATGCACGGTGATGGGCAACCTTAATTTTGGCATTTCCTAACTTTAGAGTGCTTGATTTTGCAACCTTAATAATGTTCTTTAACACAAGTCTATGGATATTACAGATATAATGGGGAAAATAGGTCAAATTTGCCAACCTTGACAGTTTTCCTTTAAATAGGAGAAGATTTCATTTAAGACAAGAGACTCTATGGCTAACTCTTCCTATCCCTGAAATCTGAGGTCCCTTTAACCTCGACCTTAAATAATTAGCTCTATTAATTTCTGAGCTCTTTTTTCATTATATATAACTTTTTTCCACTTTTAATATCGCCACTCCATCATCTATTTAAAAATGAATAATATTGCTTTGAAGTATAAAATATATGTAATCTGCTCTGTGGGTGAGATCTTCATAGCTGGATGGGGAACTGAGAAACGTTCATAGATGGTGTATGTCTTCATGCCCTGGCATGCTTTGAAAAATCTCAGCCCATTTGATTATGAAGTCAACCAAAGACTCCAGTACTCTGAAAAGACGAACTGTGGACTGCGGAGGTAAAGGCTTAAAAGACATCACATAAAAATAAATGTAAGGCTTCATAGTACTTAATAGAACTTTACAATGACAAGATTTTGTTCAATAAACATGTTGCAGACATTTGAGGAAAACGCAGTGGACACAGTTAACCCTACAGAGTATCTGGAAGAGATGGGGTTAAAACAGTAAATGTCTTCACGGGTGTTTGCTCTCAGTGTAGAGAGCTCCATCTGTGTCTGTGCAAAGCTGAGACCAGTTGCCTTGTTTTGCAGAGCAAATGGGACTATAAAAAGGGAGAAGCTGTGGTAAAGCACTCTTTGACATTTAGGTGTGAGTGCTGAATGAACACATTTTCTAAGAGAAGAAAGAGAAATGTTATAGTGTAATTGGAGGAGAGTGGGTTAGAGCTGGTAGGGTTTAAAATGCTCCAGAAAGCTGGAGTCCCAGTGAGCTGAAATCCCAGAATATTTCATTGTTCTCCATTGTAGAGCTTGTTATTGTTGCAGGCTGTCCTAGCTGAATCTTATTCTTGTGTGGGTTAGCTGTGAAGTTAGTCAGAGGTACGGCTTTTTCAGCGATCTTTGAAGCTACAGGCAGGAGTAGAAGAGTTGTAATTACCTGCATCTATTGTTAAGCCACGTTCACCTATGAGTGTAATTCTAGAAGTCCTCTGCTGGAGAACAAGCCCACTCGTGGGGAGATGGGTTATGTCTGAGGTTTGTGTGGAGACGGGATTATAAAAACAGCATTAAATATTTGCAATTTACATCAAATCAATTAAGTTCAGTGGCATGGCACGGTGGGAAAAAAATTACAAGCTGCTGAGACATTAAATCAGAGGCTGTAGCTAGCAGAAGCTACTTATTTAATCATTCATCAGCTGCAGAATTGTGCTGTAAAATCAGGTGTGGACCACGGTGGGAGGGGTACTGTAACAATTTGTATAGTGGGGGTACAAAGAGTCATTGAACCAAACTGTAAATCCTGTATATGATGGAAACTCCTTCAAGGAGTATAAGAATTGCTCTTAAGTTTATAAAACTTAACAGCCCTGTTCAGTAGCTTGTCATATATTGGCCCCTTTTTCACGCAAACCTATTTTATAGGGATAGGTGCTGCTCCACAAAGATTTTTCTTTATGTTGCTTTTAAGGCTTTACAAAATGAAAATCCTTCAGATGCAAGGCCTCTTTTTTGGCATCATGCTTAGAAATCAGCTAGGAGAGCCCTACTCTTCTAAAGGACTTTCTGAATGATGCCATTTAAAAAAAAATATACTGCAGCAGTATTTAAAGTCTTCTATTGCATATTAAGCATCTATCAGGTCAGCTGTCCCTTGCCTCTTCCCCAAGAGCCCTGTCATCACTTGGGGTTTAATTTGTGCCATTTACCCAAATGGTGGCATTTGCTGTGTGTGAGTGGTCATCATGTGGCAGTACTAATGCTGATTTGAGCTGCTGGCCTGGAGGGATACATGATGGAGAACCCAGTAAGCTGGTTTAAAATGTTCCTTGCATGTTGAGAGGATGCCATTTTTAACCATCTCAATGCTCAGCAGAGAAGCTACAAGAAACTCTTTTCCTGATTCTGAAATATCACTGAAAACATTCCAAATTCCTCACATTTATATGCCCTTTTTCCCTTTCCAAATATATTTACAGGCATGTCGTGTCTTACGCTGATTCAACTTACGCGATTTCCACTTTACACGGTTCGCAAAAACAAAAAAAGAAAGGAGAAATTTTTTTTTACTTCCTGCGGGGGCGCAATTTCACCTCCCATTGAAGTCAATGGGTTTTGGCTATACGCGGTTTCCGCTTTACGCAGTAACCACAGAATGGAACCCTCACGCTAGACGTGACACACCTGTACACTCTCCGGACTGATCACAAAGCTTGCTACAAGTCTACATTCAAGCTGGTTTTGGTTCGCTGATTGGTCATGCTAACCACAGGGTAGTATTTAGGTGTCCTGATTGGATTACCAATAACGAAGCTCAGGAAAGAGGACTGAATTAGCATATCCAGTCCACAGACCCATCTGTGTCAGTTTATAATTCACTTTCCATGACTGTTTGAGTATGTAATTGGAACTGGGTTCCTGTGAGCATTTGGAAGGGTAAAATAAAGTTACTCAACTGTTTGTAGAAAGCAATTCTCAAAAGATCCCAGAGTACCGAATTGCTAGTATTGGTCAGTCTAGGAGGACATGGAGGTATGATAATGTGAAACCACTGATGTGCTTTACAGAGTTTACTCTTAACTGCTTAGCAATGTAGTTTCCTATTTTTGTCATAGAATACAAAAGGTTGTTTTCATTTTCCTAGGCACACTTTCTGTGTTGGAATGTACTAGTGAGGTTGACTAAATCCAACAAGGTAATGCTCTAAAAATTTAGTGCCTGTTCCGTAATTCTTCCAATGGGTGACCTCTTCGTGGAGGCATGAAATCAGATTATTAAGATTACATTGATTAAAATGAATTGCATTGAAGCTCTGTGTAATAGCATGAACCACATGATCTCCTGGTCAGCTGTTTCACTGCCTTAAATAGAATTGCATCTGCTTTTCAAAAAATGAGCTCATCAGGAGAGCTGTAACCGTTTGAGCCTTTCCTTCCCGAGCATCATGCCTGATTATAGGCAGTTTATTCTAGAAAAGACTTTTTGCATTGCATTTTCTACATCCCTTCTTCAGAATTCCACCCGTAGTGGTAGCATATTCGTAGAGGTCTAATAAAATAAATGACTCATGTATGTGTAGTTACGGTAAAAAATAAATCAATATACTTTGTATATACTCCAGTAACATGTGGTCCTTCGCTCTGACATGATTCTGTATTCTATGTTCCAATGCCATGTAAATTATCCTATTATCTGTACAGCGCCCTATGCATGATCTAACCTCCCTGATCCTGAGCTCATCTGTAACGCTCTCTTAACAACCTATTTCTACCTTGCTGCCTATAGAGAATCTCATTGGTTTGTATATGAATTGTCTTTAAGTTGCCTGTTGTTGTTCCCTTTCTCCTGACCTCTGTGCTTAGATGGTGAGCCCCTCTGAGCAGCAGCTTCTCCAGTGTTGGGAAAAGTTTTACATGTAATGGGCACTATGGCAAATAAATGAATAATACTGATAAATGTTGAAAGCTGAAAAAACCTACATCCCTTAAGTTATATGTGAGGTACACAGCAGCCATAGGTTCTACTCTAGGATCCTAAGATTTCAGCTAATTCCTCAGTTGAGTGCCTAATTATATAAGGCTAAAACAAAATGGAAAAGTTAAAAGATAATACAAGTCCTTTTGCCAATTAAACAGCGGGTAATATACGGGACAATGCAATTTGCATGATCTTTTCCTGGTGAGAAGGACACCAAAGGAACCGAACGTGTTCAATACAAACCTCACGCCAGACACGGTTTGGTATCCGTCATTTATGCTTAAATAAGTCACATCTTATCTATGCCCTCCTTACCCCTAGGGCCTAGACAATGTCTTTCACTTAAGACTTCTCAACCTTGAACTTCAGAATGAGTGAACACAAAAGAGGATTGAGATTAATAGTTCCCAGGTGTGAAATATTTGTCATGCACTGTTTCCCACTTGTGTATTATGGGGGAAAACAAACAAACCCATGCTTTCACTGTGCACACATTGAAGATTGTTTTTTATTATATCACAACTCAAGACTCTGGTATTGTATCACTTAAATAAACAGAAAAGCTACTCATGAGAGACCAGCGTTCTGCGGTTTTAAAAAAGCCTTGTGGCGTATATAAAGGAGAAGTGAATGCCTTGCCATCTACTGAACTCTCATTGATCAGATGCATACACTGATTTCCTCTCGAGGGCAGGGATTGTTGTCATCCCATATGAGTGCACAGTACCTAGTAGGCTGTGGGTGTTATTGGAATACCAGTAACAGTCATCGCTAAGGAAGCTTGCCCTGAGAATGCTGTAGATACAGCACAAGCATGATTTTCAGCAAATAGGTGGGTTAGGCCCTGATTCTTCAACTTGTTGTATGTGAGTGAATCTATGTGCTACTGAAGTCAGTGGGGCTCCATCTGGGTTCAGCAGTCCATCTGCACAGTTCTTTTTGCAGGATGTGGGCCATGGTATCAATCTCTCAGGGTTGTAGTGAGACTTAATATTTGTAAAGTGCTCTGAGATTCTCACATGGTAAATGCTGTAGGGAGAGCAAAGATCAGTACCGCCAACACTTACAATGACATCACACCAGAACGCCAGCTGCCTGTCTTATTCTTATGGATGCAAGCACAATTTCCCAGACTTCTAGTTCAAACACGTTTCCAATAAAGATCTCCATGGGCCTGCCAACCCTTTTGCTATCATCAATCACCATTTGGACGTTCTCGCACTTCATGGTGCAGAAATGAAATGTCACCTTTTCGCAAAGCCATGGAAAGTGTGTTATTGAATTATTTTTTTAACTGAGCTGCTGACATCAGTAACTAGCATATTTATTAATCTGCTCACCTACCACAGCCTTGTCAGGGATCTTCATTAAACAGCTTTTATTATGTCTGTGGAGGAATGTGTCCACAAAGTTTCAAAAGCAAAATGGCATGATGTAAGTGTATGCAAGTGAAAATACCGGTAGCATTTTTAACATGTTCTGCTGTCTTGAAGGGAACAATATTATTCCTGACAGCTGATTAGTGCAAACTCTTAACATCCAAGAAATTGTGGAGTTACTCCACAGAACTAGGCCAAGTCAATGACAGGCCTGTGGACCAAACTGACTCTTGAAAGGAACTGTGAGTAAAAATGCCTTCTTGAATTGAGAAAATGTCTCTCAAATGATCAGTAACCATCAGCTGTGTATATTTATAACCAGGAAACATCTCTTTGTCCTTTTGTTTTTCTTTTTTATACAGTTCACTCAGAATCCATTTTGTTTATAAGGTGGTCAGTTAAGCTCTTCATTGTGGGGGGAGAGGGGAATTGTGCCTTATAGGAGACACTTTAATTGACATAGGATAAGGTCTTCTGTGCCCTCAGTCCCATGGATCCGACCGTTGTAGGTGTCTGGGAATAGTCACATGTTTATATAATTTGAAACAAAAATATACTCACACAAACTCCCTCTTAATCCACTTGCACTGTTTTTAGAATCATATTTGAAGCCAGGGCCGGCTCCAGGCACCAGCATACGAAGCATGTTCCTGGGGTGGCGCTCTGTAAGGGGTGGCATGCTGGCAATCTTAGGGCGCCCCCTCCCCCACTTTCTTTTTTTCCTCCTTTGTCCACCCTTTATGGTTTTTTTTGCTTGGGGCAGCAAAAAAATTAGAGCCGGCCCTGTTTGCAGCTGGACTCATCTTTATGCCAAGTTTCATTTTGATGTGACTTTAAAACGGGCATCCTCTAAAACCCCTGAAATGTCAAACTGCTGACCATTAATCATAAGATTACACATACCACTTTATATCGTAACTGAGTACATTTTTGTAAAGAATATGTGTTTCTTACTTCATTCTTAAACATGCCTAAATGGTACATAGGCCTTGTGCTGCCTCTTTGCACTGGAGTGAATGTCACTCTTTGTGTTTTATCATTTCCACATTAGTAGTTAAACTATGAAGACACAAGTTGTGATCCTAAATTGCCCCTGCATTTGGGTGCAACAGCAGAACCATCATGAAGCAGAACCTACTTCTGATCCACTTACAAAAGTGGGTCATTCAACTACTCTCTCCTCTCCCCAACCCATCTTCTCTTAATTCCTTCCACCTTTGATAACACTGCTTTCTCCAGGACTGTGTCTGTGTCTAAATGGAACAGTAGGCAGTAGCAGACATGCACTTGGCTTTGTAATTCACTGTAGGCACAAATTATCTGTCTTCCAATAAGATGAACCTTCAGATAAAGTTAAGATGGTGACGCATAGCATTCTTTGTAGCCTGGGAGACCTACAAGACACAGTGAGGACACAGCTGGACAAATTCATCTGTGCAGCATTCTGGTATTTTACCTCTCTGTGTTAAGGCTTATGCTATTTACATTAAAAATACCTATTCTAATTTTTTTTTAAAAAAAGTAAATGGAGCTGGCAAGATTTGTCAGCGGTTAATGAAATAACTTAGTGCCTCCATAACAAACTGAAGAATTAACATACATCCTAAAGTCTTAGGCTAATTCTAGAATTCTAGCATATCTGGAACTGCAGAGAGAGTAAAATGTCCGATTCTATATCTGCTATGTAGATCTGTGAGCGTGAGTTCTATCCTTTGTCCTTTCTATTCATTTTAGTTAAGCAATGATTTTCCGCTTTAGGAAATTACCATCAGTCCCGTTTTTAAGACTGGGACAATAACCTAGTAATATAAGCACCCATTACAAAGCAAGACAAGTGATAATTTAATCATTTTTGAAATTTCCTGGCTTTTCCTTCTCAGATGAATCTAAGGAGATCATTTAACTTTTCAGGCAGAGCTGTGGTGCTTTTATTGGTTCTTAGCTCCATCTAGTGACTAAAAGATATTTCTCACCTACGCCAACGTGGATTTTTAATTAGAAAACTTCTCTGCAATATAGGTTGCAACTCCCAAGAGAAGGAAGGAGGGGAACTTGTCTGCCAACCTTAATATTCTGCTATCCTCTTAGACTATATCTACACTGCACTTTCATCAGTAACGCTTTTGTCATTCAGAGGTGTAGAAAAAAACACACCCCTGACTGACAAAGTTTTACTGACGAAAAGCCCCTTGTTGTGCGTGGTTTCTCTCCTGCCTCTCCATATACCACCAACATGTTTCACAAAGCCAGATGGTAACCACTTTGTGAAACGTGCCTCTTCATGTGTCCCATATTTAAAGGGATGGTACGCAGGTGGGCAAGTTCGGGGAGCAGCCATCCCTTTGTGTCCCTAGGCTGTCCCTCATTTATTCTCCCCCACCAGCTGGCTAAAGCATGTTCACCTTTAAGACCAACAGGTCCTGATCAGGCCTATCCCACTATCCACAGGAAATCCCAGGGTGGGGATTAAGCTTGGCTAGCAGTTTCCTCATGCCTCCCTATCCACCATTATAACCAACAATAGTGCAATGGGGCTTGTCTGCCCATCACCTGTGACTCTGAGCAGACTTCCCACTAATGGAGAATGGGGATGTTTCCAGTGGCAGTCGAGGGAAGGGATTTCAGTGATCTACCATCTGTGTTACAGAGTCTGTGATCCACATGGTGCTGTTAAAAGGTTGAGAAATGTTACCAGTAGGGTGACCAGATAGCAAGCATGAAAAATCAGGATAGGGAGTGGGGGAAGGAGGTAATAGACATCAATATAAGCAAAAGCCCCAAATATCAGGACTGGCCCTATAAAATCGGGACATCTGGTCATCCTCGTTACCAGTTTTGTGAACCAGTGGGCCAGAGATGAGGCTCTTTATCCACTTTTGAGACACATTCCTGTTTGTATTTACAGCAAGGCTAGTTTGAAAACTGAATGATCTGATGCAGATATGCCATGATATTAGCTGACATCCTTTATGGTGACACAGTGCGATGGTAGCACTGACAGCTGTTAGCCTGTTTCACACCTTTTGCCTGGAAGAGACTTTTCACCAACTTCAAAATCACACATTGACCCCTGCAAAATTAGAAAGACTGGGCATACATATTTCTTTGCCTTTCCTTCCACTTAAACACAGGGATGCAGCCAGGGATTTGAAGCCCTCTGCCACCATTGCCACATTCAAACTCTAATGATTAAAAGCAGGAATTGCTCACTTCTCAACAGGACCTGTCATCAGAATCGGCACTCCGCTCACTGGGTCTTGGTCATTGCGATGCCCGTGGCAATGAACAGCTTTGGATCTGCTTAGAAGTTTCTGCGGTTAGCAACGCTGACACTTGCTCGGGGTGTTCTTAATGTGTGATGTAAAGAGACAGCAAAGCATTTTCCATTTCCTCAGGAAAGATGTTAAGTAAATTCATGGTGAAAGATAAAGAGGCAGCTGGTAGACTCTACCACTGGTGGAGGAGAACTGTATTTGGCTCTAATCTTGGTCAAATTATGAGGCAAAAATTATATGTCAATAATAAAAAAGATTCTTAGGTTTTTAAATACCAGAGTTTTTTTGAAGGATCCAGATCAGATGAGCAAGATGAAGAATATGTACAGCTGTGAGGTAAATGTAAGGGTGGCCTTCATATAGGTGTGTTTACATATGGAGTCTGTTTCTGCATTGCAGTCCATAGCCGTGTAGGACTGAGGCCGATATTGCAGTATGCTTTGTGCTTCTACAGGTTTTTGGTTGTACTGATGTGCATGTAACTTTCAACAACACTTGAAAGTATTTAATTTTTTTTTCAAACTTACTCGGGTTATTATAGGATCCCTAAGTTTTCCTCCTTGTGAACTAGCCATAGGTTAAACTGGAAGTTGTGTGCATGAACTGTTTGAGTTCAAAAAAGCTGAACATGCTTTTTTTTCATTTGAAGACATAGCTTTATTCCCCGGCTCATATAACTCAAAAATGGTGCCATGGATTATGATCTAACTTGCCTGTGCACAGACTAAACCAGTATTAGGCTAAGACCAAATATTTAAAATTTCAGCTGAAAGGATATTTTTAGAAAATGTTAAAAGCAAGTGAATGCTGGAGTTCTTAAAAGATTGTATTTTCCTCACAAGGGGAGTTCCATGCAGAATCAGGTCCCATGTATTACATTTATGGTAGTAGTGCTAACAACTGTTACAGTTGTTAAGGGGGATCATCTTTGTTCTATGTAACTTCAGTCAAACCTCGATGGTAGCTTTAGCGCCTTTCTCACTCATTCTGCATTATTCCGAGTTGCTGTCTTCCAGAGTAATCAGAATGATGTGGACACATTGACACTATGATCTAGTTTTGGTGCTTTGCATAGATTAACAAAATTCATATTTAATTCTGTCCTTTGATTTCTATAATTATTTTTCTGGGTCTTGGGGGGGGGTTTGAGTGACAGAACATGACATTATCTCATACTGAATTTATAAGGTGGAAAATGTCAAGCCAAGAGTACTTTTTTCATTACATTTTGATGGAAAATGGGGTTAGGAAGATGGGTCTTCTGAAGCAACTGGCATTATCAAGGTAGGATACTGGCTGAGAATGGACCGTTGGTTTAATCTGGTATGGCAGAATTTGGTGGAAGTTATTACACACCTGCCTGCTTCCACGTAAAAGATCCACAGAGACATTACAGTCGCATGCAGTCTTTGCCATGAGCAGGTGCATTCAAAGACCACTTTGGTTCAGAATGTAATTACCAAGATTAATCTAGTGCACAGTTAACATTGTCTGAACAATTAAGTAAATGCCATTAGTTGCAGGTACTGAGTCACTGCACCATTAATACAAACCTGTCTGCTGCTGTCACAAACTTCCCCTGTAATGTTGTGAATGCAGCCTCATTTTGCCCTGGTGAACGTAGCTGCACTAGGGGAAGGAGAGGGAGGTCTGGGCTAAGCAAAACTAAAGTGCTTGTGCATCAGCCATTTGTGCCTCTTCACTTGAATGAATAAGACACTTTTGCCTTAATTAATATTCATGGAAATCAGAAGAAACATAGAGAAGAAGGTTATTTAGCAAATGTCTGATGGTTACTGGAATAGTTCTGATGAGCTCTCAGAGAGCAGGGACTCTCTTTGTGTGGGTGATGTCAAGCATTCCTGTGAGAGCTGACCAAATACAAATATTTTAGTAGGAAGGTGGGTTTTTTTGTTCCTCCTTTTACTTCTTTCTTGAGAAGTCAGTGCTGAGAAGTCAGTGGTGGGTCCTTAGATGCTTCTGGGGCTAACCATGCTCAAAATTAGGTGGTTACACTCAAATGTCAGCTGTGCAAGGCTCTCTCGTGCTTTGGCGTTGAGCTGGTCAAAACTTTGAGTGGGAGCAGATGTGGGTCATGGAAGCACCCCTTGAGCCCTGGTTTCCCCAGGTTCTCTCTCCCTTGTAGCCTCTCTTCCCCAAGAGGAGGACTCACAAGTCACCCTGCTTTCAGTTTGCATCACTCTCTCTATAGTTAGCTCAGCCTGCACAGACAAAGCAGCAAATCCATCTCATTGCACCCTGTCATGGTTAAGGCTGTTCTGTCTGTGCCTAGTGCAGTATGCTAGCATTTTTGTTAGTGGTTGGTCTATATGAATGTTGACTTAACTAAGGTGAAGGCCTGAGTTTCTTTGCTTCGATGGTAAAAGCCTGAGAGCAAAAAGTTATCCTATAAGTACTGTAGTGTGTATATAGCGTGTGGCTGCCGTACTGCCTGGAAACAACGCAAAAATGTTCTGTGGGACCTATCCTGTACTAGCAAAGAGATAGACCAGAAGATGTAACAGCTCTTCTCCATCTCTCTAACTTCGTTCATGTATTCTACACATCCAATTAACTCAGATTCCTCTCAATGATGGCATTGCAATGCCACCAGAAGCCACGTGATGGCAGCACCATATAAATGTACTGAAGAGACAAGGTAGGTTTGAGGGAATATCTTTTAGGGGACCAATTTCTACTAGTAAAAGAGATAAGCTTGTCTCTTCCACCAACAGAAGTTGTCCCCATAAGACATATTGTCTCACCCACCTTGTCTCTCTAATATCCTGGAGTCAACACAGCAACAACAACACTGCAGACATAAATGTATTGAAACAAACCCTGCCAAATTTAACTCAGCAGACGAAACCTGCCTTTGTCAGGCTGGTTTCTCCAAAGCAGAATAAGGTTAAAATAGTTATTTTATGAGGGACCTATTTTATTTCTAGCCACAAGATTAAACCTTTTAAATCCATTTTTTCCCCCTTCTGCAGTAGGATAAACAAACTGATTCTCTGTCCTTTGATCTCAGAGATAGCATGTGACGTGAAGGGCCAGATTGTGTTCTGACACACACTTGTGTAAAATTGAGTAACTTCACTGCAATTAACCAGGCAGCTACAGATGTTCACAGATATGCCTCAGAACAGAAATGGGCCTAGTGTGTATTAAATTAAAACTGACTTAAAGGATTCAACAATGTCTGTTACAGATCTGATTGTAAGCTTTCCATTTAACGATAAAGACATGAATTTTTTTATTCCAGCAGGCTAAACTTTCCCATTATCTAATACCATCCACATCACTGTTTTTCACTGTGACAGCTTTATATGGATTAGTACAGAAGCTACTAAACAACTGGTCACTTGTACATTTGGTAATGAAGGTCATCCATTGAAGAATTTCCTCCCCCCGGTTTTGGTGAGAACTAATGTGTTCTTGAGCTGAATATTAATTCCACTTTTTGCAACTCCCTTTAACACAGCCTCTTTCTTTTTTACTTCGCAGTACAGTATTTCATACCAGATTTATTCATAAGGAGCCACTGGATCCAGTGATTATGTTGTATAGTGAATTCAAGTCATATGAAGACTGGTAGGATCAAATCTGCAGCCTAAGGAATGCCATAGCCACTATAAATCAAAATGACCAGTGAAAGAATAGAAATATTAAATATCTGGCCAAGATGTCTGCTCACCAGCTGAGCTGTTAATCATTCTCCAACAAAAATACATTATAGACCTATCCCAGGGAAGGGAGAGCTCCTCTCCTCTATTGGAGCTGCACTAAGAATGATTATGCCCCCACAGGTAACAAATCTATTGGATAGGGGATAGGAAGTTGCAGTATTAAATGTTATTTTTCTTATACTTAGATTGTCAACTGTCTGGGGCTGGATCTGTTTTTTTGTTTTGCCTTTATATAATGCCTAGCACAACTGGGTTCTGGTCCATAATGGGGTCTGCCAGACATGGTTTATTATGCAAATACTAAATAAACTTTTAAGCCAGGTTTAGCTTCCCCTTGCCAGTTTGGTGGGTGTTCTCTGGGACACATAGGCTGGATCTTCATGCATTTATCTCAGTACTTCAACCAGACTTTCCTCTTTTGGGGATGGGGTACATCTTTGGGTAGGATGCAGTGATTGTGAACGGTGTTGCTTTGACCGTCCTGATGTCTGGCGTCTTCTGTTTAACTGTGGAACAAATTTGACAGGACTAGAGGCAGGGTAAGCATCATGTCACTGGTTCAAAGGGACTCAGTAGTGACCTGAAGGAAGCAACCAACTTCAGAGGTGACATAGTTCAATCCCAGGGTGCATTTGGTTCTTAGTTTCTGTTCTTATGACAGCAGTGGTGCCAGTCAGAGCCAGTCATGGCTGTGATCTTTGTGAAGTGGACATGTGGCACTTGAGAACTGGCTAGAGACCACACTTCAGCAAAACATTAAGATAACTGCCCGCCTTGGCAGAATAACGTTCTCTGCTTCCTTCACGGCCATTGATAGGGGGCCTAAATGCAGAGACAAAACAAAATAGCAAAGATGAGACATAAAGGGCAGGGTGAAAACCGCAGAATGTTAAAATTGCCAAAAGTTCTAAAATTGCTCCCCCTTGTATTATCGTTATTCCTCAGTATTACATTCTTTTGGTGCTTGTTTTGGGTTTATAAACAAATAGCCCTTCAAAACCTACAAGATCTTTAAACATAAAAAGGGGAAAAGGCTACTGTCTAAAATTTCCTCAGGAGTTACCAATAAAGCCTGACCACGAACTGACTCCATAGGTCTCTGTAGTCAAGAGTTTTGTTGAACCTTCCATGGAATTCCTGCATTTTAGGTGCTCAAATGCACTTGTTCTGCTTTGACTTTCCTTAACATTCTCACAGTGTCTAAGAGTGCTGTCTTCTGAAGGTCACTGATCACACTGTCTTGAATTCCTAATGGCTTCTTTAGTGGCTCTTTCATATCCATGGGAATCACTGCAAGTGCTCCTGTCGTCACTGGGATCATCGTTGTTCTAGCTTTCCATAATTGTTCCGCTTTGTGGCAGAGTTCTTCCTACTTCACTGTTTTCTCTTCCTCTTTCTTGTTTATGTTTCTGTTGACTGGTCTGGCAGTATCAATTAGCATCATCTTGTTTGTCTTCTTTTCTATAACTATGGCCAGTCTGTTTGCCTGCACCATTCAATCTGTGACAATTGTCAGATCCCATAAAATCTCAGCTTCTTCTCTAGAGAACTGCCAATTCAGTGATTGTAATACTGCACGGTGTGTTTAAGTCTCTGCTCGCCACAGCACTTAGTGATCTAATTATTATTATTATTGTAGTGCCCTGAGGCTCTACCTGAGATCAGGGCCCCATTGTGCCAGGCTCAAACACACCCATGGAGACCCAACTCCTGCCCCCCAAGAACTTACAGTCTAAATAAAAACAAGAGGAATCCTTGTGGCACCTTAGAGACTAACATATTTATTTGGGCGTAAGCTTTTGTGGGCCACAAGGACTCCTCGTTGTTTTTGCTGATACAGACTAACACAGCAACCCCTCTGAAGTCTAAATAAATAAGACAAAGGGTGGTAGAGGACACAGAGGCACAGAGAGGTGGTACCTTGCCCAGATCAGTGACCAGGAATTAGACCCCGGGACCAGATCTCCTGAATCCCACTCCAGTTTCCTATCTGCAGGGCCACACTGCCTCCTGTTTCAGTTTTAGTTGACTTTTCCTTTCGGGAACGCTGCTAATGACATTCAGCTCCCCCATAGACTTCCTCCAAAGGATGAATTCAGGCATTTCTAGATGTGACTGATTTTTATTATTATTTTTTCACCTCACAGATCACTCGCCTCTCACATCATCGGGTAGGCGATGACAAAATAATTAAGCTCTGAGTCAATCAGGTTCCGATATCTCCTGAAAATATCTCGCAACATTCGATCTTCTTCAATGGTTTCGTACCGATTTGTGTAAATCCTCACCTATGCGGATGAAGCAAAATCATATCTATAAGAAGAACATTAACTAGCAAGAAATTAAGCTCCAAAGCTCATATGGCTATTGAGGTTTCTAAAAAAGTCTAGTATCTAATAAGATAGGTTATCACTGGGTCAAATCCTGAAACCCCTGCTCAGTTTTTGCTCCAGCAAGACTCCCAGGCCCGCCAGTGAAAGTTGTGCCTCATGAAATGCTGAGTGAAAACTAAGACTCTCACGACCCCTCCTTAGGGCATTTCAAAGGTAAGAGATACTGGGGAAGGAAAGACTCAGTGGGATGAAGGGGGCTTCTCAAGGACCCATAGATTCATGGGACCTGCACAGATCTTGGGGGAATCCATAGAGGCACAAGCCAGCTCTGCTCGTCCTATGACCCTGTTGGCTCTCAGGTACCGTGGCTCATTTAGACAAGTGTGAACACTGCTTCCCCTGGCTGCAGTTTGTCGCAGGACTATGCTTTGCATGGGGCTCCCCAGCCATTGTGAAAGAGGTAAGATCAGGGCTGTGTTATTTTGGAGTATGGTTCATAGACCAGATCAGACCCAGGAGGATCCATGCCTGAATGGTCCTCTCTCAAGTGGATCTTGAAAATACGTGTCTGGTTCTTACACTTCTTCGCAATCCTTTCCTCCTGTGTGTTAACAGTAACCTTAAACCAACGTTCAGAGGAAGGAGCTGCATTACCCGATTCGTAAATCTATGCTTCTATTTGGGATTCTTTGCGTGGAATGCAACTTTTGAAACACGGGATTTTACCTTCATGGTCCGCAAGGTGCATTTCCCTTCGGCTTGATTTTGCAACAGCCTCTCCACAAATGCGACATGGAGGAAGGCCCAGATTTTTAGGAAGAACAGCTTCTTGCATGATAACACAAGCTGTAGCAGCTCCTCATCCAGTAATTCATGGCTGTTGTTGAATTCGAGTGTTAATTTCTAGAAAAGACAAATAGTAAATATCTGTATCAGTGGGCCAGGTGCTCTGTTGTTGCAATTGCCATGGGATTCAATCAGCAAGTCTTTCCTTGTGCTGCTGATAGGGTTGACTTACAAAAAATGACCTGCCTGTATCCTGGTGCTTATGTAACTTACAATTCTAGCATAAGAGCACCCAAAGACCCCAATCAGAATTGAGTCCTATTGTGCTAGTCTATGTATATAGATAGCCCTGTCCACAAAGAACTTCCAATAGTGACGGAAAATGCATTAAATAATGCTCAGAGTCCCTGTAATGTGTCATTATATGACGTTCTTACATGGGTTTCAAGAGATCAATTCTGGAGCGTTTGTTTGATCTCCCAAAACATTTGTGTGGGCTGGGGGAGGGAAATAATTATAATTCTAAGGGCTGGATGTAAGTTAAAGGAACATTGTCATGTGACTGTGCTTGATGCGCCAGAGAAAGTTAACGGCAATCACTACTCACAGATGCAAATGACCCTTTTCAATCATTCTCCACAACGAATGTCTGCCAAGGGACATACTGTACATCATTTTTTCTCTTCCTATAAATTGATTTACATATTAAACCTAGTATAAAGGATTCCAGATTAAAAAGTAATAACTTACACTGGCGCATATACTTATGCCTAGGAAGATCTCAAAGCACTTTACAATTTCCTCTCCAAATTGTTTGAAAGGAACACTGTATGTTCCTCCCATCACTAAAACACAGCCACCTTTGTGGTACAAGGTTGCAACTTTTTAAGAGGGTGAAGAAGTTTATGGAGAGGAAGTAATCTTTTGATGACTGGGATCAACTTTTCTTTGTGTGTACACAATACATAGTTCAGTGGGCCCAATTGGGACCTCTAGGTGCTAGCTCAGTACAGTTAATAATTAAGAAGAAGTAAAAATAATGTATCCAACTGAAGAGATGGAGGAATGTAGATGGGCAGGATATAATTAGCTAAACTGGACTTTGATTCGGAAGCTGGCACTCACATCTCTTGTGGAAAAAAACTGCCTTGTGGAGCTCTAAGGACCTCATGGGTCAGGGTTTCCCTTTTACACCAACAGTTTGGTATAATGCCCACGTGGCTACGTGGTTAGATTAGTGACCAAACGGTAAAATGTGTCTGTTCCCACCATACCTGCAGCATGTGCTTGTAGGCTGGTAAGAGATTGGTGAGGGTCGGCCTCATCGACCAATCTGGGTCACTGAAATAGCAGCTCCGTAGGCTGATGCTCCTGAGTGGGATCTCTGCTAAGAGTATCCTGGCTAGACTGTTGTGCTTCATGACTCTTTCAAAGAAGAAGTTCACTTTCAGTTTGGGTGCTCTCTTGGCCAGATTGGCCCAGGACATCCCCCACACCACCTGCCCGTGAGGGTCATGGATGTGGCACTTGATGTTTATAGTCCAGAGAGAATGCGCGTTGTGCTCACACAGGATGTCCAGCAATTCATCCGAGATGCAGTTGTAATTGAGAGTCAGGATGACCAGGTTACGGAACGTGGACATCGTCTGGTAGAACAAGGGGCTGCTGTAGATGGAAAGATGGTGGCTGAAGAAGTCTTCTATGTTGATTTCAGAGGCAAAACTTTTGTTTTTCAAGTAGCTCAAAGAGCTCAAAAGCTCACATCCTTCTTCCAGCGTCACCCTGGCTCCTTTCAAGCTGAGATGAACAAGATGTGTGCCCATTCTTTTGAGGAAAATAATTAAGTTCTTGATAAACTGATTCCTAATTATGTGCCTCCAGACCAATCGGTCCAACTCCAGGTGCTGAATAGTCAGGGATACCAGACGGCTGTTACATTTGCCCAAGCGTGAGAGAAGCCCCCTCATAGTTACTTGAAATTTTCGGGTCAAGACAGGATTGTAAGGATTCAGGAACTTGATCTCTAGGTGTTCCAAGTACTTGCCAAATCTCTTGACATACCACAGAGCAGATTCAAACTCTGATGTGTTTGACCTGGACGGCCGCCCACTGAAGGTGATTGTTCTGGTTCTCCAGAGAGAGCCTGAGGACATGGCTTGATTCCATCTCTTACAGACTAAAGCAGCCCGAGATCTGTCCCTGTCGTCAAGCCACCAGAACACATGGCTCAGGCAGACAGTAGGCAAATAGGCCCAGCAACTCTGCTCTGATTCGCTGTCATTCTCCATCAAGGAGACAAATCACTCAGTTCCTGTTGGGTGCTAAAATCAAAGCTTGGATGGTTTCTAGATCAGGAAGGCTGGGGCTTGTTTGTTTAATGTTCCTTGACAAATCAAATACTTGCAAGTGAATAGCAAAACTGCTTCCTCTTTACATTCAAAAGCAACAATCCATTCCTTGCCTCTTTACGTCCAAATGCCGGTGACCACATGAGCTCTTGGGTTTAACCTGAGATCTGACCTAAATCAAAAGAGAAAAGCAATGAGAAGGGTACAATCACACCAACAGTAAAGGGCACAACTTCAGTTCCTTGGCCTCAATAAAGCTTAAATATCACACGATGGTAACATGATATAGAGGTTTCAGTATCCATCAGTTCAATTTTTTTGTCTCTGCAAACCCTAGAAGCTCCTAGAAAATGCCAATAAAACTAAAGATGTTCCTTGTGGGGGATTCAGTTCTTTCTTGGAGCGTGCTATGTGCTTGGGGCTGTACAAATAGTTGTTTTCCATTGCACTGCAAAGATTAACAGCACTGACATTCTAAATGAACTATCTACATCTGCTGATCTTAGCTTTTCTGGGTTAACATCACAGCCTATTTCAGGTAGCCCTTTAAAAACCTGCAAAAGATTTTCAAAACCTTTTTGAAACTGGTCTAGCTCTGGGAGTCAGGAGATCTGATGGAGAGTGGTGAAAATAAGAGACAAGAAACGCCTAGGATGCAAGAAGAGGTTAGTTACCCGTTCTGCTTAGGAGGCTTCAGACCCCAGCAGCCTTGCTCCCAGCAGGGTTGAATGATCACCTTGCCTGTTCCCCCACCTAGGGAGCTCAGCCATTGTCAGGGAGCAAGAGGTAGCCTTTGTGATGTCGTGGGCACTGACTTGACTTCATTGCAAATGGGAGCAGTGCAGCCAGTGGAGAAGTGTCACACACTGCAAAGGCAAAGGGGATGGAAAGATTTATTCTTTGGGGGTTCAGTGTAAAAAGAAAATCTCAGGGCAGGCTGCAATACATACTTCTTCCTCCCTCACCCCCAACAGGTGATGTATCTGGAAGCTAAGCAGCAAACAGGAAAAGCAGAAAGTAGTGCTGGCTAGAGCTTGTGAACTAGGCACTGCAAACCTCATGTGTGATGATTTGGGGAATCTATGTACAACTTACTCCAGTTGGATTTTATGAGCTGTCTGTATTCTCATGTTTTAGACTCTTTCTATGTTCTACCTCATGCTCCTTGTTGTGCTAAGACCACTGGAGAATGGTATCAGCATGTCTGTCTATGAATAGGTTGGTCAAGACTATCAGCCCCTGAATAGCTCTTGCCTGGGAAGAATAAAGGAGTAACTATATTCTAGATAAAATTTCCTCCACCTTCTCTGTGGGGGTTGCTGGGGTTGAAGAATGAAATTTAATAAGAAGCAGGACAATTGAAAACTGAGACACACTCAAGGAGGTTTGGGGAAAGAGTGGGGCATGTTTTTGTAGCAGAAGGATTCTTTTTTACTGAGGAGCCATCTGAATAAGAAGGCAGCTGGCTGCAGGAGAGAGAGGGAGAAACAGGAATCAAGGGAAAAGCCTTTTGAAGGCCAGGGGGTACTTGGATGTCCCAGAGGACTCCGGCCAAATCAAGATTGGTGAGGAAACTGAGGCAGGAAGGGAGGGGGCATAGGTCTTTATTATTTTGTTTGAGTCTATTTATTTCTTGTGCTAGCGAAAGTCAGGGATGACTGTGTTACAAACTTTTACAAAGCCTGTTCATTACCCTTGAAGAGGCAAACTCTAACCCAGACTGCGCACAAGGCTGGAGCTCTGGGAAAGGATGTGCTTACACAATTGATGTGCCTTTGTGGGGAAGGGATCAGCTTTGGTCCTGGGGGCCTATGGCAATTGCACTGTGAGTTCCCTTCTGTGATAGAATATGTGCCCAAGAAGAGGCCAAATTAAAAGATAGTGCTTGAACCCACCCAGAGCAAGGGAAGCTGATGAGCACATAGGTCTAGTGCGGTGTAGAGTTGCCAAAAAAAAAAAAAATTGGACGAATTCCTGGAGATTTTATCACATGACATTATCTTTAATTAAAAGATTAATTCCTGCAGACTCCAGGGCAACCCTAGTGTAGTGGGACCCCAAAACAGCTGCTGAATGAATGTGCAGCAGGAGGTCATTCATGCATGCAATACAGGCAAGTTCTCTCTGGTGAGGAGATGAGGCCTGGCTTTCATCAGAACTTTAACAGACCAGGATCTAACTTCTCTCCACTCAAGATGAAGGTATATGGAGAAGCCTGTGCTTTGTTAGTAAGTTTGCAGAGAAGCAGATCTGGAGCATAAATGTGCTTCTACCCAAAGCTGCCTCGCAACCCACAAGTCTTAGAAAGTGATTATCAAAAATCACTAACCTGCTTCTAGGAGAGCACCAGAGCGGGAGGGGAGGGTGTGGAAATGATTATTTCCCCAAACTCCACCTAAAAACCGAGCCCCAAACACGTGTGACACTAAAATAAGATGCTACTCTCAAGCAAATTGTTCAGATCTTCGTACTATGACCATCTCTCTTCTTTCCTGCATTTTACTGTCACAATTAGATGTCACAGTTAACAAAATTACATGAATAGGGGTCATTCTCAGCTCTTCAAGCTACATTTTGAAGACTTTCTTTTAAAGGCTAGAAACCTGAGACTTTCATTTCACAAACAGGCTTTGAAATGCAGGTTGACATTTTGTTTTTAATATCAATAGAACTGAGCCAAAAGCCCAGGTCAGATGAGGGGAGAACATGCATTAGCGTTGGGGAGTTCCAAATACAGATCTGATTGCAGCCTGAATCCCATTGTTTGATCTTTGTTGTTTTGGTTTTTTTATTAGCTGTCCTTATCACACTCAAAATGATCACTTGCATAGAGGGCAGTCAGATAAAGAAACAAATTCTTCCATCAGATAGGGAGACTTGAAAACATATCTATATCTCAAGGCTACTATCGATAGAGATATAGCACTCAAAAGCTGATTGAAGCAAGGCAGATCCAGGTCCTCTCTCTTTCCTGTAGAGAGAAGGGGGGAAAAATCAGTCTGTAGAAATGTGAAGCTAAGGCACACAAAAGGACAGAGAGGAGTTTGAAATAGTGCATGTGGGGGTTTTGCTGGGGGTGATGGGAATCGGGATGATATTAAAGGAAACATTTACGCAGCTCTCTGGACAGAGATGTATTGAACTATCGGATAGTCTCCTGACTGGAAGTGGCTGAAGCTCCATCCCTTGAGACTTTTAAAATCAGAGCACACAAAACACTAGAAAATTTCTGTGCAGCCCAAGCGTTGCATTGGGCAAGGAGACAGGGCTTTTCCATCACTGACTTCTGGGGTTCAAAACTCATCGCACTCACTTCTTAAGCTATCGATTCTTCTGTGATTGTGTTGTATAGCATCACTAGATGTCAGCATTGAGTTTAGTGAAGAGAGAAGCAATACAAAATGGAGTTCACAGGGCAGGATGGGGTGGGGAATAATAGCTTCGCACCACAATCCACCTTCATTTTTCAAAAGGAGGATAAATTTCAAAAAATCTCTTGTGGGGAAATGGCTTAACAGTGAGTATTTGAATTATTTTCCTCTGCAGCCGCATAAATAGACTGATTCTCTGCACCTGCATTTTCTGTGCATTAAGTCCTGATGTACAGCCCATACTATACTGGCTATGATTCTGATTCAAAGCCTTATCAGTAGTGGAAGAGGATGTTAAAAGAAGATGGTTTCCCCTTTCTGTTCATTATAATGTTAAACAGCCACATGGATTAAAACTCATTTTGAACACCAGATCCAGCTGTTCTTACTCATACAAAGCTGTTATGAAGCCAGTGAGAATGCTCTCTGAGGATACAGGATTTGGCCTAGGGTGTAGTAATAACTGTGGCTGGGGTTTTCAAAAGGCAACCTAAAGTAGTTAGGCACCCAACACCCACTGAATTGCAGTGGGATCTATGTGCAGAACTCCCTCAGGGCCCCAGCTTGTGTGTCACTCTTAGAGCCACATACTTGAGTTCGCCCACAGATGCTGCTTGTGGTTTAGTTGTGGTTACTTTATTATTCAAAGTGTGCATAAACCTACCACTGGGTTAGGTCACTGTCAACCACCAAACCACATCTGTGGTTTTAGGCTGCTAAAATGTTACAGCATCCTCACGACAACTGAGTTGCAGATGTGTAGTTTTTGTTTGTCTCACTGCTCCCAATGCATCATTGCTGTATCTGTTGCTTCTATCCCCCTGCCTTGCACCATTTCAGACTATGCAGAATGCAGGTAAACGACACAAAATGCCACCCCACCTCCCTCGTATCTCAAGCACAGGTCAGATGCAAATGCAACTCTTGTCTGCAACAGGACAAATCTCTGCAGAGAGGTGGTTTGGGAAAGGGGCAGATGAAGATGGCTGTGGTCTTGCATGTTATACAAACACCTTCTAGCCTGACGGCAACCAGTGTGCTTTGCAAGCTGCAAACTGGGATCAGACATCATCCATCCCTAAAACATAGCTTCCTCTGGGGTGAAACAGAGCGATGATGTCACTGTGCATGGCAATGCTGCACAAAAAATATGACAGGGTGCAGAGAGGCCATCAGGAAAAGAGTTAATTCACTGCTCAAGTCTTCTGCAAGTGTACACAGGTGGCTAATGAGAGGGGAGCTGATGGCCTAATTAGGAGGTCTGGTGCAAGCTATGCAGGGGACTCTTTTTCCTTAGCAGTCTGGTCAGATGAGTGTTGCAGTGTTTGTAGTTTGAGTAAGGACACCACCTTTCTGTGAAAGCTGGTTAATGCTATGCCTGGTCTTCTAGGGAAAAGGCTATCTTGGTAAGAGACCCCCCTTGTTTTTGTTTTACATCGATTCTGTGGGTTGGCTCCATTTTATGGCTAAGAAAAGAACATCTGCCCTAATTGAAAGAGCAGTGGGGGTTTAGGTATGAAGTAAAACAAGCTAAGTTGGAGTTTGGTTAGGACATTGGTGTTAATAATCCCTGCCCTTATAAAGTGGGGGTGGGGTGGGGGGGAATTTCATGATCCCTGTGTTTAGGACTTGAGTATTTATGCCAGCTTTTGTTCACAATATGTCTATTTCCTCACCTTATCTAATTGCTAGTCTGAGGCTTGGGGACAGATGTATAGAAAATGTGAGTCTCTGGTTCTGATCTGAATTGAGGGGCAGAAGGCAGAGTGTACCAGTTCATGGTTGTCTTTAATTACTCATAACTGGACCCTGCAGATACTAGGAACTTGCGTCAGGTCAATGGGGGAATCCATCTGTTAACCAGTGTTTTGAGCTACAGAGCTGGACAAGAAGGCAGGTGCACATGGGGTTAATAGTGGCTAGTGCTATTGGAAATGGGCAGACGCCATTCCCCACTCTGTTGGGTCAGGTGAAAGCAGGCAATATGCCCTCCTGCTATAGAATGCAACCTGCCAAGGAGCCAATGTGCTGCTTGTCTCTTACAAAGAGCCAGCACCAGGAAGCCAGGCCAACGCTAGGAAAGCTGGGCTGGGGGGTGTCTCACGCGCACACACTTACACTTTCCCTGGGTCTTTTTACGTGCAAACCCACACACCCCCCTACACTTTCCCTGTGTCCCTGTGCAAGTCTTCTTGGCCCTCCTCGTGTTAACCAGTGAGTGGGGAGGAGGTTTCTGTGGCGTGATCAGTAAACCTAACAGTCCCATGTTCTCTCCAAACCCCCCCACCCCGTTCACACGACAAGGCTGGCCAACACCACCGGTTCCAGGCAGCGCGCGGTGAGTTATCTCCTATTACACTACACCCCACCCCACCCCCAGCCCCGCTCTTTGCAAATTAGGCCGGCTGTTGCTCA